>WBMW01001314.1:0-31483 GCA_013396635.1 Penelope pileata | reverse complement strand
CAGTGTCACCCATACCAGCCTGGAGATGTAACGTGTTTAACATGGGCACATATGATAAACAGCCCGTAGTTGGCTGCTAAAACCGCATGCATTTTCTAGATCATATATTTCACAGGTAGAAAAGGAAATAACATCAGGCCTGTATTATTTACATGGCTTCTCTTTGATTCTTAGGTGAAGGACAATTTAATTTTCCAACTGTATTTGTTCTACTTAATATAACAGTATCTCCTTCAGACTATTCTACATTGGAAAATATCACTTAAGAAAACTCATGAAAGAGTAAATATATGTATTCACCTTTATAGACACAAAACTAACTTTATTATCAAACTAGTTAGTAAAGAATAATTTTTTTTCTAGGATATGAAAGTTGAGCTATTTTACCCTTGAAAAGAAGGGTAAGGAAAAGATCCAATGCTGAAAGCATCAGTCACCATCTTTTAATCTAAAGTAAGGGTATTGTGTGTGCCAAGACTAAAATGCTACTGTTGAAGGATGAGAGGCAATGCTGCTCCAGATCTTCAGCATGTATCATGTCCCTTCATTTACTAGCTGGAAGCACTAGCATAAAAATCTCAGTAGTACATCCAGATACAACATCTTCAACCTCAGCTTCCAAGGGCCTCCCGATTTCAGACAATCTGTACTGCAAAGTCTTCTGTGCTGACACAGCCACCCCTCTGCATTTCAGAACTGATAGTCTATGAAATGCACTGAGTTCTCTGCTTCTGTTTTAGCTGCTTTATTTTTGATATTATGTGGTTAATTTTAGACCAGTTAAAAGCTGAAAGTAGGTTTACAGAAGATAGATTTGAAGAGCTGCCACAATCTCACTCAGATGAAGGAGATAAAGAAATTTAAATAGTCAATGTTTTGGTTCAGGAACCAAAAAAAAAAGCCTTTCTTTGAAACCTAAACCATACAAAGGCATGGTCTAGACAAGTACAAGGACAATTCCTAAATTCTCCACTGATACATAAAACCTTGAACTCTTCTAAACATGCTTACACAGAGAACATTTCAAAGAAGGATATAAAAATTCATGCTCTTATATGGTATATAGCATCTATCTTGTATCACTGCAGCAGTTGATAAAACCTGAATGAAGAATACACCTTTTTACAAAAAATTTAGCTTTCTAAGACTAATTTTTCATGATTTCCCTAGGTGAGATTAGATCTACCGATTTTCTTTGGACTCCACTTCTTTCTTATTTTAAGAGGTAGTTAGAATATCAATGGGATAAAATTCCAGAGCCTTTTTCTACATTGCATTTGTCTTCGTCAATACCTCTTCCACAGATACCCTTTTCGTCAGCTTTAATTTCAGAAAAAAATCCAAACTATGAGGAAACAACTAAGCCTACCCACCAATCTCCCACAGAAGTACAATGAGCAGCAATTTCTTACCAATATATACATACTGGCAGAAACCTCTAACACATATTTGATTATGCTGGGGAGCATGTAGGTTCAGATATGCCCTTTTCTTGCTGCAGTTTATTTCATCTGGGAGATGTATATGGCACAAAAGCAGTACTTACCAATATAAATGAATGTATCCTACAGACACTTTGCTGGTACCGAAACCTTTCCGGGACCATTATTTTCATGCTTTATACAAGATAGAGAAGCTTGCAAATCGATAATAACACAAGTACCACCTAGAGCAAAGGACGTTTTACTGGGCAGGGATCTGGGGAAATGTGTGTCTTAATAACTGAGTTCCTTTCTTTCCCCTTCTTGTAGCTATGTTATAGATTCAAGCACATTTCCTAGAAAGAGGACAGTATCTAAAGAATGAAAACACTATTTGAAAATCTCATGCAATAGGAAGATATTTCAAACCAGAAAGAAAAAAACAATATAGAGGAAAACAGGGGAGATTGTATAGTTACAGATGTTTAAATGGATATTTGGTATTGGCACAAACTCAATTCTAAAAGAAGTGAAGGTAGTGGAGACGAATTCCCCGAATGAAAACAAAACAAGGAAGCTTTTTCCTAAACACTTGCAAGGTATTCATATATGAAGTTCTACTGCTTGTATTCAAAAATCGGATTAATCTTTAAAAAATAATTAAAAAGAAGAGCATTTGATTCCAAACAGAACTTCTTTAACAGATGGATAGGGGAATGGCAGAATAATACAATCTCGTCTGCTGTCTGAGTCCCTGCTGAGAGCTAGTTTCAAGCTGATAATACAACTCTATTTGCAGCTAAAATCATGCTGTATTGGCAGTTTAGCTCCTCAGGTTTTTGAGGGGAGTGGAAGACAATTGTTTTATTTTACTTTTCCTTTATTATGAAGTATTGCCAAGATGTCACCTAAAAAAAGTTGAATTTGTTGCCCTTGGTTTTACAGTCACTATTTGTGATAAAATCAGAACTGAAATAATTTTCTGATGAAAAAAATGACTGATTGACTTCAACAACATATGTATACATTCTATAAAGGTATGCATAAGCATAGATGCTATTTGAGTACAGAACCATTGAGTTGGGATGTCCATATCTTCTAACTTATGCATAGCAGGTATCACAATTCTTTAAACAAAAGTTAAAAATCCCCCAACAGGACTGATATGAAGGCCCAGAGAAGTAGACTTCTGAGTTTCTGAAGGTCGATCCGAAAGTAATGCCTCCTATTTGTTTCCATGGAAACTAAACAGATACAAAGAGCACAGTAATACTATTTGATAGAGCAAATTCTCAGCTACAGGATACTATTTTCCAAAATAGTCACCTCCATGGTAGCTATGCATTTTCAACAGTGATGAACAGGAGCCTGCATGTCACGCTTATAAAAGTCTGCACCAGCAGAGGTGGCCCACTGTAGCTGTTGCCACTGCCGAAATGCATCACGCACTGTGTTGACATCCACTCTTTGGTCTCTACAAACATTCAGCAAGCATCCATGAATGTCAATGGTTGCCATTTTTTCCACATGGAGGAATTCAATGACACACATGTTTGCTTCATACATGCTTCCATGTCAGATGTCATTTTGTCAGACTGCCCCTCTGCTGCCATCTGTCACACGGCAACGAACGGAACATTGTCAGGAAGGTTCAATCTTTACTGCCATACCATCGCCATCTACTTCTGATGTCAAGGAACAACATAATAAAATAGGAGGCACTACTTTCAAGCAGCTCTCATACATGTTGAATTACTTTCATTTACCCATGTTTTCTTAGAAAAGAGAATTTACCACAAAATTTGTAGATTTTTATAGCCAGAAAAGTCTATTAAACTCACATGACTTGGCCTCCTGTAACTGAGCAGCCCAAAGTATTCTGTCCAACTATTCTCCTTTTTTAGCTCAACTAAATCATACAGAATGAAAGCCCTATCTTAATTTAAATCCTAAGTGACAGGAAATTAATGGTTGCAATACTTAATTAAATTTAAAAGTTTGTATCTTATTTCTGCTTCAGCCTTTGGTGACTTCCCTGTACTAGGGCAAAGAACTTACATTCCACATGGCTCTCTTAAAAGAATAAGAACAATCTGCAATTTCTTGAAAAGGAAGAAAAACAAAGAACCCAGACTTCTTATTTCAAGTAACATTTCCAGAACTTATTGAACGTGCAGGAATGTTTTTCCATTCCTGTCCTTTCAGAGAACTTAGACAGAATTATAAATACATTTGAGGACTTGTGCTATTCCTCTACATTCTCCATCCCCTATCTGGCCATTTACTAAAATCTTTTAATTTCAAGTGCAGTTAATTCTTCACTTCCTTCTACTTTAACAGAATCTTCCTTCTTCTGTTTTATCAATCTTAAAAGGGAAAAAATACTTTTCATTGTGATGTAAATGCTGAGCTCATTTCTTAAGATGAAATATTAATAATATGAAATTAAAGGTTTAGTTTTGTTTCTCTACATAGGATATCCCTTCCCCTGCCCCTTTTTTTTCTCTAACTCAACAGAGATGAAGATAAAAAGGTGAAAAAGAGAAGGAAAGATGAAAAAAGTTCATTATTTCATTCTATATTTTATACAAAACTTGTTTAAAATAGCAATAAAATAATGTTTTACATATTCAAACTAAATATTTTAGTTTGCTCTTTTCAATGTATATGTTAACACCACAAAACAAGGATACTCATTCAAAGGCCATCAACAGATCAAGATTTTTCAGAAAGTAATCATTTATAATTACATTATTTTGCTTATTAGAATGATTTTGAGTATGTAAGACTTGTTATACAATATTATAACTAAGGCTTACATTACAATGAATCATTTGAAAGCAGTTACGCAATTTCATGTTCTCTGCATCATGAATTAGTTAGAACTTGGACAATACATGAGTTTCTTACTCTCAATGATTAAAAAACATTGGACCATTCTCTATGAATGACTTATCATACAACACTGAAGCAACAAAAAGCAATTGCCATTCTTCAGAAACTTGCCAGGATATCCACAGCTTTAAAAATTAATATTCAACTTTCATGGCATGTATAAAACCTTGCATTCTCTGTTGGGTTACATGATAACCCACACCGTGAGAGGGCTTGCATGTTCTGAAGGAGGAGTGATCAACCTTGAAATATCACTGATGTCTAAAGGACAATAACCTCATTAGTATTGCAGTTATTTGCCATATGCAGAGTATGCAGTCACAGTGAAAACAGTTCATATTTTTGGAACAATAATATGTTAAACTGGGATGGCAAAATTGAAGACACCACTCAAACCCCAATGATTACTTTTTTAGTACATATGTGTGTGATGGCAATAGTTTTGACAACTAGTAAGAAGACATAACTTCATGAGTCTCTAGGAGGGATACTATCTGCTAACTACTAATCAAGAACACATTTATTTTCTTGTGAGAATTTTTGAGAGGCTGATGTTTAAAAAGGTAAATTTCTCCCCAGTTTGGCCAGGATGATCAACCATACATTAACAGAGAGTTTCTTGATTTGTTTTCATTCATATCTTTTTGGAGACAGGCTCCAAAGAACAAAGGTAAAAGCTCAACTCAGCTATGGAAATGGCTAAGGAGAAATCATGAGAAATGCGAAGCATTTTTTTAACACATCTTTCAATATGTGAAGTTCCCGCTGAAATGTAAAACACTGAAATCACAGAATCACGGAATTGCAGAGGTTGGAAGGGAACTCTAGAGATCACCAAGTCCAACCCCCCTGCTATAGCAGGTATCCTACATCAGGTTGCACATGTAGGCATCCAGACAGGTATATGTTCTTAGTGAAAATAAGTACTTTTCATCAAGAACAGTTAAAGAGAAGGCTCAAACCTTTGCAATTTTGGGGACTTTTTGTTTTTGTGTTTTTGATGTTTTCGTTTGATGTCTACATTTGCTGCATGGTCTGGGAGTTGGAACAACAATATCGTATCAAGATGAGTAATTTCAAATAGGCCAGAAACTGGAACTAAAAAATCTTTGGAAAAATAAATGAATAAACCCAAAATCTGAATAGAAGAGATTAAATTTTGATAAGTTTCAGATTCTGGCAAGTTTCAGATACATACTTCTGATTTTTATCCTATTGCAGAATCCTTGAGCTTGTAGAAACTTCCTACTTAAACAAAAATAGTGAAGCAGCAACTTACTAGGATAGTGCTGGTGGTTCTTCACGGCCAGCAGTTAGTAACCCAAATTTTTTTTTACAGCATGATATTGTAATGACTTTGTAGGTACCCAAAATATGGTGAAAGAATTTGAGTTGTGCTTAGAAAAAAATGAAAGAAAAACAGTGAAAATGCAAGAAAAATATTTGGATTCCTTTTCAGATATGTAATGAACAGATAGAGAGTTTGGTAATTCATTGTCCTGTGTAGAAGACCCCAACCAAAAAAAGATAAGGAATGAAGTATTTTTAATCTGCAAGAACATCACAAAATTCTCTTTAGCAATTATTTGAATTGTGATATTAAAAAGCATTAACATGTGAAAAAGCAGACTACTATTAAAAGGATAGCTTACAGCTTTAGCAGCATATATTATTTTTCTAACAAAGAGATAAATCAAAATGCAGTATGAACTTTGAGATGGATTAATAATAATGATTTTCTTAAAACTGCTGAAGATTCTAAAAAGAGTAATTAAAAATAGAGAAGTATTTCATTCAATAAGCAGCTTCACCTAAATTTTGTGTAATACTGAGCACATTAATTCAGAAAACACTAGCACATGCCATAAAAAGATATCTATGACTCAATATGGAGAAAAATCATTACACTCAAAACTCAGGAACTACAAAGTTTCATTTTCCCAGAATCATCAAAAAGTTTCTTCACTACTTCAATACAACTAGAAAAAGTCTTCCTCTGAAGACTAATTAAATATACAGGTAAATTTTTGCAGATGCAAGAAAACTAACAATGCACAAAGCAGCAAAAAAAAAATGTTGAAGACCTGATTTTAAAATATATGCATGTGCAATTGCAGATGCCCAATATATCTTTACAGATAAATGATCTAAGATAGATAAAGCAGGTACTGTGAACTTAGCAGAATCTATATATGGACAAATGCCCAAGTATCTAGATGAAATACTCATACAATTCAAAATATACATGCAGGAGTTCTATCTTCAACGTACTAGTTCTACTTGATAAACTTTATACCTTGCNGAAAGAAAGAAAGAAAGAAAGAAAGAAAGAAAGAAAGAAAGAAAGAAAGAAAGAAAGAAAGATACAATTCTTAATTTGACCTTTCACTGTAAAGTATCTCTCACTCTAGCAGATCACCTATTTCCTTAAAGCAAGACTGAGTCCATGAAAGGGGCATGTTCACATGAACTTGTGATACCACTTAGCACTGTAGGCTACTCTCAATTACAACTGGGAACTGTTAATAAAATAGTAAATTAGTGAAATTAGCAAATCCCCCCAGTGGATTAAAATATTAGAAATGTTTCTAGTTGGAGTGACATTACCACTTAAGGGTACCACTACAAAGGCAATTAAAGGATTCCAGTTCCTCTGCTCTTCATCCTTTTTAATAACTCCTGCAAAATACTGTCTGCATTACTCCTTTTTCTATAATGCTCCCACCTCTACCCACACAGTTTGGTCTTTTCATTTTTTTGTTTTGTTTCATTGTTATTTTCCCTTAATCAGAAAAATGTTTATTGTGGTTCCCTCTTTCCTCAATACCTCAATGCCTTTGTGTAGCCAGACATAACTCATTATGTTATATAATTTAATAAGGAACTTCAGGGGCACATCACACACCATCAGCGTGTTTGCCATTGGCAGTGCTTACTGCTGAGGTGACAAAACAAAGAGCAATATAAGCACTAACATGTCAGCAAATCACTTCAGTTTGATATAAAGTCCTTGCGAGATTCACTTCTGGGTTCCTGCCAGTATAAGCATGAAAAGCTGAGGCTGTGGAAGCCCCTCAACAGGGAAAGCCCATGAGGAAGTGAAAGGGCAGGAGCTCCCTTGGAGGGAGGAGAAGGTGCATCAAATTCTTAAAGGGCCACATGACATGACAAAACTGTTTTAGAAAATGAAAACTGGTCACACGACTGCTATCTTCGTTACACTTGGAAAAAGGTCACAGTGAAGATTAAAGCATTTCATGTTTGCATTTTTAAAGCAAAATTGTTTGATTCCAACATAGAAAAAATATTTGTCAACATTTCCAAAATAAGATGTATTATGTTTTCACTTTAATCTGTACCTAAATGCAAGTTGAAAAAATTACAGATAGTCCAAAGCAACAATTTCTTCTCTCTTTTTATCCCAGTTAAGTAACAACAATTTTTAAATTCCATTTATTTCAACAGAATTTCTTCTTCTTCTGTTCTTTTTTTTTTCTGAAGCAGTCTAGAAGCCTACAAACACAAAGGAAAAACAAATCTTCATCCTCAGTGAAGTCAAAATAAATATTCCCACTGACTTCAATAAGAATGAGATTTCATCCAGAATGCTCATTGCTGATGCAGAGATTTGAACTATATGCACATTAAAATACAGTTGATGTCTACCTGTCATTTCGAGTTTTCCTGCTTGTCGTGTTCAGAATTTTTTTAACCATCTGATTTTTGAGCAATGGTTTTCAGATATCATGAGAAGGGTGAGAAACAGGGATTTTGTATCACTCTATGATGGCCCCTGCCAAGTGATAATGGATTGACATTGACAAATCCCCAAGAGCTAGACCTGACTGTTAACGGATGCTGTGAGATCACTCTCAGAGAACAGCTTAAGGTCAAGGGGGCAAAAACAGTGTGAATACTCAACACTTGTCTGATTTTAAGACTTCCAAACTAAATGTGTTGAGAGAGAGACAGAGCTAGCAGTGGCAAAGAGAAAACAGGAGAAGAGAAGGTGCAGTGAAATCTTTACATCGAACTCGACACGTTAGTCATTGCAAAATTCTTCACAGACTACAGGTAGTGATGATTTATAGGTGGTAAGCTTCAATTTGGGAGGCCATAAGCACATTCTTTGATCTGGACTTCTACAGATTTGTTTCCTATGTACTCAGTAAGTAATAAGCGATTTGCTATTGATTTGTCCACAGGCAGAAGAAAAGTGGATTGCTGCTGTAACCCCACTGTGAATGGAAACTTCAGGGACATTGCTAAAGAAGGGAAATGCACAAAGACAGAAAAATTTATAGATATTTTTAACATATCAAGATCCTAGCTTCCAAAACCCTTTAGTTAAAGCATTAATATTAATAAACTCTACATAGCTGCATTTAATTTATGTATTTGATTACACCTAGAAACAGATATAAATAATAAGATTCACAATCATAACTGGAAATCCCACGCACAGACTCTAAACATTCAAGAAATAAGTATTAGCTTAAAGAGCTTAAATGTTGCCAAAAATAAGTGCACAGCACAAAATGCAACCTGCAACAAATGTTTTTCCAGATATTTAGTAACTATTATTTAATTTTACAGTAAAAACAAAACAGTACAAAGCTATCCCATATTTTGAATAGTCGAGTTGTATGAATTATTTGACAATAAGTGCAATTTTCTCTCTGGAAAATTCTGCCTTGATGTCTATCCCTGAATTGCAATTTTATGGACATAAGTAAAGAATAACATTTGAAAAATTCCTACTTCCTGTGAAGGTGGTGAGACACTGGAACATGTTGCCCAGAGAAGCTGTGGATGCTCCATCCCCGGAGGTGTTCAAGGCCAGGCTGAATGGGGCTTTGGACAATCTGGTGTAGTGGATGGTATCCCTGTCCATGGCAGGAGGATTGGAACTAGATGATCTTTAAAGTCCCTTCCAACCAAAGCTATTCTATGATTCTACGATTCTATGAAAAATATTTTATGCAAAAATGCCTTTACTGTTTCACGAATTTCGTTTAGAATTCAAATTTACTTACATGTCAAACTGTATATAAATTTTATCTATTAACACTATGTCCTGACCATATCTACTTATGGACATCACAAAATACAATATACCATTGGTTAACTAAATTTCAGGAGTTTGCTTTTTATTTTCTGTGTATATTTTCAGGAACAAAATTTTACTAAGAGACATTGCTCATAAGTAGATATAAAGAACTGAGGGTCCTGTAAAATTCAAAATATACTGCAACTACGTATAACATTATTTGGCTAGGCTTCATAAGGGGTTGAATATAAATGGAAAAGGTAATAGTTTGAAGTCCACATAATTGTTAGTAAACTTTCAGTTCCATTTCAACAGGGATAAGATTTGTCACAATGTGAAAATACAATGCATAATAATTCCTATATTTGAATCATAGAAAAAAAAAAGATTTAAAAGTTCGAAATCAATTTTTGTCAGGGCTTTTTCTTTCGGTTTGGTTTTTATTTTTTGTATGTGTTTGTTTGCTCTTTTTAAGCTTACTTTGTTTCCAGTATCTTTGGGTTACTTTACAAAACCAAAAGTTAACTAAACTCTGTTTTAGGCTCATTATACTAAAATTTTCCTACTCAAGGACAGCTTCCTTCAGAGCAAATTACTAGGCTTTGAGAAGAAAGTTCATGCACCAATCAGTCTTTCACATAATGGTTCAAAACCACAGCAGCACTATGCCATGCTAGTTAAAACTTTTTGATACCCAAACACTGGGCCCAGTCTAACGGTAGTTTTATTCAGCTAAGAAAGGAACGTAAAAGGATGACCCTGAAAGGTAAGAAAGTTTATCTCCTTATCAATATATTATCTAAAGATCAGTTGTTGTTTCCTCCAGAAAAATGACAGCAACAATAAAAACTTTTTTATATTTTCTGATGACTATAGAAACATGTTTAAGTTAAGCTCAGACACTTGTAAGGATGTACAACTTTCTTGTTCTGCTTGATGTAATAAAGAAGTCAATCTGCTGCAGGGATCAAAAATACTATGAATACAAGAGACAATTTTAATTTCTGATCTGCAATCATCCATTTAAGTGATTAAGTACTCAAACACTCAAATGTGCATGTCCACACTACCAATTTAATCAAAGACTTATGTCCCTATAGATATAACAGGAAAAAAGATGTATGTGTTTTTTTCTTAGTGACTGCATAAGTGAGTTGGTCAAAGTAACAACAGATCACATATATAATATGTACATAGTAATATGACTTTAAACACTGACAATCATATTCTCAGAGTGAAAAGAGAATGTCTGCTTATTGAAGCGATGTAATTTTATACCATTTAAGACCAGAACCATATTTTATAAAGACAACATAATAAGCCAAGGAGCATGATAAAATAAAAGATCATTTACATAAATGTAGAATTCTGTTTGCAAAACCAGATTTGTTAATTTGTTAAAACTGAAATCCTAGGCCACATGAAATGAAGAAACTTTGAAGAAAAAATGGTGAAATTCTGAAATAAATTTAGACAATTATTTGATGTGTACTTGGGGTAAAAAATCCCACCAGAAGACTTGAAAAATATTTTTACCATCTAAACTCTTAGAATCATTTTCAAGGCCAAACTGAGCATTAATATTAAAAGGAGACATTACGAAAGGTCCAGAAAACACATCGCTAAAGAGCAGACCTAGATAAAAGACAGTTAATTATGCTTGCAGATATTTATTACCTTAAAGTGTCTAAATAAAATGTAGCTTTTAAACTATTATCCAAGCAAAACCAATGATTTTAACCGGTCCTTTTTACTCCGTATTGATATTCTGCAGAGAAGAACATACATAAGCACAATTTCTTAAAACACACCCAATACCAACATGCATAATTTTTAAATGTAACGAACATCCTGAAAACTAATAATAAAATTTCTCAACCAGTGTGACCTTCTTAAGAAAATGGCTGTGAAAACTATGTACATGCCACTTGCCATAAAGCACACTGAATGTGAACAAAAACCCAACTCACAGTTTTTAAGGGTTAGGGTTTAAATGAAAACTCATGGAAAATAGTTTTCTTAAAAGAGTACTTTGATAAGTTTAAAATCATAAGCATAATGGGAATCTATACACAGCACATGAAGAAGATAGAACTTAAAATGCAAACCGTTATTTAGCAAAACAAGAAAGGACATTCATAAAGCAATTGAAAAATGCATGTTTACACATAACATTTTTATTTGCTATTTTCCCTAAAAGAAAATCTATATAAATTTATATTGTTTGTTCTTTGCTTTTCTCTGATAGTTGGAAAACGGTTGTTCTACTGCATTGGACTTTGACTAGTTAGATTGCAAGTCTCAACAATCTGTCTTGGCTCAGGGTTAAGTGATGGAATTCATTTAAATGCCCCAGAAGTAATCATCCACAAAGAGTACATTATTTCTCTTTTATGAATTTTCAAACCTAATACTGATGGGTGGCATGCAATTAAACCTGATCAATATGTAATTTAGGTGGGCTGACATGTTTTCAAATTCTCAGAATATAGATTCTTTCAATATTGCAAGAGCTTAGTGAAATACTCAGCCCTTACAAAACAGCCAAAGCAGTTTAGTACAGTAAAACAGCAAAAGTATGCGTATTCCAAAGACAAATGAAGGAGAAATTAAATTTACAAACAATAACTTTTCAAAGAATTAATGATGTTAGTATTAAATTGAGACCTTTCTTAGTAGAATCAAAACAACTATTTTGATAGAAATTAACATGGAAATATGGAGAGTTAGGTGCTGTACTATATAAGGCTGTGGATTTTTTTAAATAGAGTGTTTAAACATCTTTTAGTTAAGATAACAGCCAGTTCTGTACCACAGATATTTTTTTCTGAAAAAACAGTATCAGCAAAAAGAATCAAAGAAAACTTTGTTTTTTAAAAAACATGGATTATCATAATGATCCTTTGTGTTAAGCTAATAAACAAGAAATACATTGCCTTGTGACCCCAAAGGCCAAGGGTGACAGAGTCTAGTATTACTAATTACCTTGCTGCCATTTACACAATAAGAATTACACTTGAGTTCTTATAATTTTATACGGACCAATTTTAAATGTTATGCCTGAGGTTCTAGCCTGCTTCCTTGTCTGTTTACACAGACAGCACCCATGTTATTGACCGGAAAAACATAAAAACACATAATTATTTAAGAAGGCAATATTTGACAAATTGTTTTTAATCTTGATTTAGATACTTAAAGTATTGTAAAGTATTACAGAAGCTTGTTTTATTATTTTCAAGCTGTTTTTACATGATGAGGGAAGATTGAATTATCTGTTTTCTCCAGTTGTGATGTTTTACTAGCACATATAAACCATATATGAGTACAACATCAAGCAGCTGATTCTGCTTACTTTACAAAATCTCTCTTGTATATACTTTTAATTTACATCACTACAAAATTACTGCCAATGCTAAAGATGTATGAATATCCAATAACTATGAAGAATAAATCTGAAAACAACCTAGGGTAAATTTTCAGATTGTCAAAGACTGCAAAAACTTGTTTTCTGTTTTAAGAAATTTTGAAATCATCCCTTTTTGCATTTATCCCATAAAAAAGTATACTAGCCATTTTTCCTGTGAATTTTCAATCAGAAAGGGACTCAACTTTGAAATTCTTTTCTCATGAAGTGGGAACAGGCAGGAAAAAGGATTTTCTTGACTTTTCTCACAGCTATATAGGTATAAATGACTTCAGTTATTCTGGGCTTTTGACACATAGCGGTACACAGATCTAATGGGTACATGCAGATCTCTATTTCCCATGCACACTAAAAGACCATGACTTTCATCCACATAGCCCAGATTACTCCTGCAGGAAGGGAGAGTAACTTTAAACCGGGGACGTAAGGAATCTGTGCTTAGTCTGTGAGCCCAGGTATATTTCAGGGACAAGAAATGTTGCCTTTCATAGCAAAGTGCAACAACATTGAAACAGCTTAAGAGTCAAATCTGAGTGCCTATGCAGTGATAGGAGGTCTGTGAACACAGAGATGCTAGGATAGACATACAGCCACAAATACGAAAAAATCAGATAAAACATTCTCTGGACTCCAGCTAGCACCTTTCCACACCACCTCAAGATGCAACCAGTTCATTTTTTAAATGATCTGCCTAGACTATGCACTAAGTAGACTTCTCAGGGTTTTAAATTAGCAAAGAACAGTCATCCCTCACAAAAAACGAAGAAAAGTCATGATAATTTTAGGTCAGCTAAAGAGAAAGCAGGCTTTTCAACAGAAAAAACTCTATAACAGTAACTAGTGATGAAAAAATTCAAATCTAAAGACAAGATCAGCCTACTACCAGCATAAAACAAACAAAACCACCACCATCAACAACAAAACAGCTGTTCTACTGCACAGGTTGGTTAACTGCAGAATAAAGAATATTTGAATGTCCAACGTCAATAACTTTTCTTATACTCTAGGGCTGAATGTCAGTGAGTGTCACAAAGTCAAAAACCAAAGATCACTGACAATATTCTAAGTATCTTGTGCAAATGTAATAGATTTATTTAAAAATTGAACCTCCTATGTGCCAAATGTTAACTAAGAAGAGGTAGCAGTTACAAAATAAGTCGAGAATAGAAATATATTTGTTTCCAGTTGGCAAAAGCACTCTAGAACCAAGTAGCTTTATAAAAAATGCATTAGGGGTTTTCAACATCATGCTAAAAGCTGTAGGCTTAAATAGAAAATATTCATTAAAAAATTCTACAGAAAGCAATAGGTTACTATCCCAGACAGAGAAAAATATATAATTTGTAAATTAATAAGCCTTTATAATAGTTATAGCTGTTTGAATTTATACATAACTCTATTTAAAGTGCTTGTTCTTTAACTAAGGAGAATCTTCTAGAAGGAGCTATTTTTTAAAAATAATAGGAATACAGGATCATACGACTGCAGGGCAGGCATCCTCACCCATGCCCTACAGAGATACTGCCAAAATCAGTGGAAGCTGGCTGATGTTACGTGGAGCCGGGCAGGATCTGGCCCACTCTTGCATATAATGAAATGCAAAGCTAATATCTTAGATGTGTCACTTCAAAATGCCTGACGTGATATGAAGGGGAAGACTTTCACTGAGCTATTTGCTGGTCACTGGGACAGAAATGACAAAGGATTCTGTCCATTAGTTTTTCAATACAGTGTTCAATAGCAGTAGGAAATTGATGGCGCAACAGTGGCATCGCATTGGGGAAACTTATGATGCGGACAATAGCACTTCCAATAAAAGGGCTTTTGATTTTCTGTGTGTCAAACTGTTTTAATATTAGGGCATTTCTAGGTCAATGAAGGGTTAATGTAGCACCATAAATCATATCCAAACAAGAGCCCATAACTGCCTGTGTTGAAGTAGTATTCTACTAATGTCAAAAATGCATTGAGAAGAAAAGGAAAAACATGCACACAAGGGTAGGTTTCAAAGGCAATGCAGAGCTATATCTATCCTACTGCCCCAAAAACTGACATTGACATAGCATGCTAAAGAGAGTGAATAATAGGTGAATTAGAAATTAATGATTCTTCTGATATGTAAATGGCAATTAAAGGGCATGCCATGCTGCAGGCTCTGTCCTAAAACTCTTCTCTATTTGTTTGGATTGAAATTCATAGCATCTATAAATGCATCAATGAGACCTGGTATGTGTTTATTGAAACCTAGAAATCTGGACATAACTTGCACACAGATGTTCTTAAATTTGTATTTACAAATTCACCTTTAAAATAGAATTTCAGGAAAAAATTCGACATAGCTAATTTCTTGGTATGAATAAATAATGCCTGCACAAAGTAACACATTATACCTTCAACACAGCACAGTAGCAAAACTCAATAATTTATATTGATTATAATCCTACACATCAAAGTGTTACTCTAACAAAGCAACACAGTGGCTGCTATTTGTAAGTGCCTTCTGTCCTGAAAGGTGCTAGAAAGAACTGTTTTCCTTTCATGGTGTCAAACTGTTAAGTTTTTATCTCACAAAAAAACATCCTTTCATCTGCATTACATGTAAGTGCAATTAATAAAATGACAAATTCAATAAAGAATCGAGGGTATGCAATAAAGGAATGCATTCATTGTTTTGTTCCTGCTTTTAGTTTTGAATGGCTACATCTATCACATAAGGTTCAGGGAAAAGGCTTTTGGAGCTAAAGAATCCTTTAGGGACACCGTCAAACAGGAGAAGATCACAGTCCAATATTGTTTTATTCCTGAAATAGCAAGACCTACTTAAAATAAAAATTTCAGCTCAGCTATGGGAGTAACTGTACCTTGTCGCCAGTCTAAGAAAAGAATGATTCAGAACTAGGCAAGCTTCGACACATTTGTCATTTAAAATCTGCAAATTCTTGCAATATTCTGTGCTAGCATGTGAAACAAATGGGCTTCTGGGAGGGAAAGCTGCATTGACAAACTCAGCAAAGAGCAATTTTCTGTCATTTAATGAAGGATGGAGAGAGGCCTTGATAAAGTACCCACTCATTACAAGTTTGTTTTTGTATGTGTGTCTGCGTGTGAGATAGAGAGAATGTGTATGTTTTGATGAAAGGGTAATCTCCCCAGTTCAATCTTCTCAGACAAGTCGGACTTGGTAAAGGCACTCTTTATTTTTTTGTAAAATCAGTTAGACACACTTTCATGCACACATCTGCATGCTGTCATTTCCTTTTTACTAAATGATGCACAAAGCTTATCCCTGTTCATATGTTATCTTTTTGTATAAAATGTGCCACCTGATTGTTCAAGTGTTCTCTCTCCCCTCAGCACATAAAAAATACTACAAAATGAGGGGGAAATGTGGTAGTCTCACACACGTACAAAAAGCAGTCAAAAACCTCCTTATTAAGGTCAGTCTTCAGATCCAGACAAGTTGATGCTGTGCATCATCCTAGATAACAGCTGAAAAAAAGTCAATTACCTGTTTTGATCCTGCATCTAACACCAAAAGTAGAACAATAAGATTGTTTACTGCTGTCATGAATTCACTTTTATTGTTTAGTTTGCCTGTAGCAAGGCTAAAGCTTTATTTGGAAGAAATTAGCAAAGCATGTATTAAGAAATACTCTTATGATGTGAGTGTGTGTGCATTATCAGTTTGTATCATGTAGTTCTCCAATACTTATCATAGCTTCAAGAATGGGAAATAATGTGCATACAGTTGAGTTCAGTAAGATATTGCAGACTGCAACCAAAATAAGTCACCCAATGCCATGCATTGCTGGCGGTTTCTTTAATGCAAGTATTTTTGATTTTTGCCTTTATTTACAGTATAAGACTGCATCTGTAACAAATTAACTGTGATGCTTCCAACTTAGAACATATCTCATACAATTCCTTTCATATTCCTGTGGGTGAAAATTATTTCTTGGGTTTGAGGTAAATCATAATTAACTACTTGTACTGACAGAAATAAAGATGGCATCACTGTGACTGGAGACATGGCCTTTTATACCTACCTCATCTTTGGACAAGTTTGACAGGCACCTCAAGTAGCTAGTATAAGATTCCCTGGACAAGGTCCTGATTCTGCTAAGGTCAATGAAGCAAATTCACTACCAGTCAGACTTAGTTAGGACTTCAGTGAAATTAAATGTGTATCAGCTGAGATTTCAATGTATGCATTATTTTGTCGTAGAAATTGGGAGAAACAGATTCAGGCAATTAAATTCATTTTACTGGTGACTAGATTTACCTTAGCCATTTTACATCATACAACACTTAGAGCTGCGTTTATTGAACAAACACCAGCCTGCTAACAACATTAACCATATGCTTATACATAAATAAAGAGGTAATTTCTAAGAAGGTTGTTTATGCTGTATTAGGAAAAAAATAGGTAAAATAAGTAAGTCAAGACCAGCTAGAAGACAATAGTCACAGTTCGTAATGCTCAAATTTCCTAGCAATTCAGTAAAATTGCATCAATATCAGAAAACTAAAATTTCAGGACAGTTGTGAATGGTTCCTGTTAATTTCTGTATTTTTATATGCAAACATACCATTATACACTCATAGCATGTACATACCAACTCTACACTTCTTCCCTCTATACTGCCTTTTTGCTTCTTTATTGATAGCAAATAAAACATCAAATACTTTTATAATACTTGGGTTAGTACCAGAAAACTGAGATGGAAACATTATTTCTTTACCCACATACAGAAATTACTTACTAAATAATTGTTTGGTGTCTTAAAACATAGAACATCAACATGTATTAAAAGAGTAGATTTCTTGGTGCATGCCTGTTAGAAACATGATAAGATTTCATATCATTAGAATCATAGAATCATATCATTCATGATCATATGATAAGATTTCATACTATTATTCTAAAGATATACAAGATTTTATTATATAATCAACTCTTTTTAGAACTACACTGCTATTCAAACATCTTAGCTAGTAAATTATTTCAGATACTTATTACAAGCATATGCTTCTGAATATATATGGCAAGCCTTACCGAGAGGAATGATCTTAGACAGCCAGTTCAAACAACATGAAATAAAATTTTTTGAAAGTACTTAACATGAAGTCCCTAAAGTTTTTCCAGCTAGGAGCCATAACTGAGATGTTCAATACTTTCGAGAAGAGCAAAATTAGTGTCTACTAACCAAATCTGCCATTGGCTTAACACTGAAGCACTGCAGTAAATACAACATTCCAGCTGGTGTTAGTTCAGAAAATTGAGAGACAGTGATGCATTACACATTCGGGGTCTGATTGAGGGTCTGATTCAGCTTTTGGTTGTAATGCAGTCATAAAACTGTTTTTTTCTGGCCAGGTACGTAAGGCTTGCAATTATTTTGAAAGACATTTGGTCCGTACAGCATTCCGGTCCTTTCCTCAATCTTTAGTTCAGACGGGACTCTTTCTTCTAATGTACCTATATCGCTTCAACATAAATTGATTCTAGATCTTTTTAATAAACACCTTTTTTTAATAAAAAGCCATTATCCTGGAAAAAAGCTAACATTCTAACTTAGCCTCTTAGCTTATGGGCATGCAGCTTACAAGAGATTTCAAGGGGATGCAACAACATCTTTGCTTTACGTAAACAAAAGAAACCTAGACTGTAACCTAATTAAGGGCACCTAAATAAAATTCACCTCTACATGAATACAACCACGTTTTAATGCACAATCTCATGCAAATATTTGCACAAGTTTGCTGCTTTGTTTAATAGCCAGACTGCATTCTAGGAATACATTAGCGCTGCATACCCTGTCTGAAGACAATGTGGAGAATCATTACCTCGCTGAAGTACTGGATGATGCTTAATGAATGAGACAAGAGGCACTTGAAGCAAAAAGCAACCTCAACTGCACAAAGGTGAAAAATAAGCCCTTATAATTACTGCTGCTTTCCTGAGTGCTGGTTTAAATAGCTTGGACTGGAAGCACTTTGTTACAGCTCTTTAGAAAACAATTTTCCTACAGTACTTCCCTCATTTTCTGATTTAGAATGAAAATACATACAAAATGAATATCTAATAATATAATTTCATCAAGTATTCTGAAACCTCATAAAAAACTCTTAATGACAGAAAATTTGCAGCAGAGTCTAAATTTTCCCAGCCTTTTCAACCATATTCCGTGGAACTCTTGATTTCAAAGTGGTAATAATCGCTGCATAATCAGGACATAAATAGTATATCCAATAAAACAATTCGTTTCTGTCCTTTTAATGAAAGAGTTTATAATAAATGTCTGGTGGTGGCAGAGGTTGCTTTCAAGATACACACTGCAAAAAAAAATTAAAATTATCTCTATCTATTTATTCTTACACACCACATAATCCACCTTTTTTTTTTTTTTTAAGGTTTTTGTGTGTGTTTAGTTTGTTGTTATTCTTGCTCATGTGCAGTGCCTAAAACCACATCCCCCTGCAAGAATTTCATGCTGGTGTATGCAGATGCACAGCAGAGGACTGGATTAGCAGATGGATCATTTGGCCCAGACACAGTGTGCTCAGTTCAGGATCACACACACCATAAGCCTTGGTATAATTTCTAGCACAAATCTGGAACCGTCTGGCCACACAAAGACTAATACAGCTTTAGGTAATTTTTTCTTCACTGGTTGTGGTTAATTGGATCGTACCAGTCACTGGGCATTAAATAGTGGCATGTATGGTTAAAGTCCCCTTCTTCCAGAAACACTGAGCAATGTGTTTTGCCAGCTTACCACTAGCTCCATATCAAATAGGAAAAATCATGAGGTTCCAGGCTGAAATTAACCAACTGCTTCTTTTCACAGCTACAAAACTGGTAAAATGATCCTGGGGACTTTTCTGTAGATCAATGAGCAAGGTCTCTTACTTACACAAATACACTCCAAATGACTTTGCAACAGTGTATGTAACTGGAGAAGAACGATTCTCATTTTCTACCATTGAGATGTGTAAATGGGAATGGAACATGAAACTTCCCAAATGTCTCACAAAGACTGGTGCTTGGATAATCTATATATGACTTTTCTTCTCAATATTGTCCCCAAACATTTTTTTCCCTCTAAAACTTAATTCTAAAAGCTTTTTACTCATTTTGAAATGGGAAATCAGATCTGCAGAACTGAAAATAAAATTTACTGTTTTCTGCTTGTATAAATACCATTCTGACCAGAATATAGTATATTATTGGATTTTTAATTTTCTTCTGAAAAGACCAAGCTATGTTAAGCAGCCTTTAGCAAGCTGTCACAGATGAGACCAATAAGCACATCTTGACTTAACACACATCAAGGGTTGCCAAGGATACACTGTCAAGGGACTAGGGTCAGGAGTCAAACTGACCAATATTGAGTAAATTACATTGGTTCGAATGATTCCCCCTGAGCTAGTAATGATATGGCATGCACATAGTTTTGCTCTGCAGACTGATAAATACTGCATTTGAAGGCTAAACAAGGAACAAAGCATGAAAAAGTGATTCTCTATAGACTGACAAAAACATTCATTCACATTATCTTGAGATTATAAAGTACCGTCATTGAAATTATTTCTATTTCTTTCCTGAAGAATAGTAACAAAAGAACTAAAGCTGTTCTCTAAAAAGCAAAAAAAGAAATAAGATAAAATAACTGAAAAAGGCAACAAAAGCAAAAGTGATCAAATCACTTTTCATATAGTGCAATCGGTGCAGTCCTCTGTTGAGACAGAAGTTACTAAAAAATCAATGCTAAGCAAAACTGTTTATGATGCCTTGCAATATATAGCACAATGAACTTCCTTATTTTCCCTCCATATTTAAGATTGAAATTTTTTCCAGTCATGAGTTTTCTGAAAGAGATAGTGAAAATTCAGTCCCAGATTTAAAATTGTGGTGCCTTTCAGGATGCTTTTGGCTTGGAGGCTGTTCTGGTTTAACCTGGCAGGCAGCTCAGCACCACACAGCCGCTCACACACATTCCCCCACTGAGATGGGGAAGAGAGCTGGGAAAAAAAAGTAAAGCTTGTGGGTTGAGATTACTCAGTTTAATAGGAAAGAAAATGGAAAAAAAAGAATACACAAAACAAGTGATGCGCAACACAATTGCTCACCATCAACTGCCAGATGCCCAGCCAATACCTGAGAAATGGCAGCACTCTGGCCAGCTCCCCATAGTTTTATACTTTTTCACATTATGTCATACGGTATGGAATATCCCTTTGGCCAGTTTAGGTTATCTGTCCTAGTTCCATCTCCTCCGATCTCCTTCTGCACCCTCAGCCTCTTTGTTGGCAGGGCAATGTAAGAAGCCAAAAAATCCTTGGCTCTGTGCAGCACTGCTCTGCAGCAACTAAAATATCAGGTTATCAACATTATTCTCATCCTAAATCCAAAATATGGCACCATACCAGCCACTATGGACAAAATGAACTCTATCTCAGCTCAAAAAACACAACAGAGATGATTCCTAACAAATTAACTCTATTAATACACCCTATTACAAACTCACTACACAGCAAATGGGCTACACTGACCCTGTGCTACTATTCACACAAACTTCTGGCAAGGTCTATGGCCAACTTACAGTTCAGGCGTAAGTAAGAATCTGACATTGACCAGTCAACATATTACACAGGAGCCTTTCCTGATTTCTTTCTGGCCAAAAGAGAAAAGGTGTTTGTGTGATCAGCAAAGCTCAAATTTTCATTCAGAACAGAAGTGCAAATGTGACATATTCACAATTTAAAATCTTATTTATTTATTCATTACTTGTATTATATTGCCTCTCACAAATTCAAAATTTGCCACAAAAAATATTAGGGAGAAATATTTGAATTCCCTTTCGTATCTTTAGTTCATATTTTCATTTCACAAACCTCACTTTCACACTTTTTTCAGTTCAGGTCAGTTTTCCTTCTATTAGCTGAACACCTTTCTTCAAGGCTACATTTTTACTTCTGTTACATTTTTACATAATTACTTCTTCAAGTTATTCTTTCTTTCTCCTTAATGTCTTTTTCCCTCCCCAGTCCTTGCTACCAGGGAGCACAAACAGCAAATCTTCATTCCAACCTCCATGTTTGTGTCTCCAAACTAACAGATTCAGAATTTTTCAGAAAAAGGTACTTTGCAGACTGTCAACAGTGCTACAAAATTTCTTTTGTCTCACATATGATGATTTTTGTCACCAGTGGCTATATGATATTTGCAGATACATGCACGTATCACTGTTACCACTCAATATCACGTTCTGAACAGATTTCTTCATTAACCTCCAGTAAGAAAATAACATAACCTCTTTTTCTCACAAACAGCTTCAGATTCTGTCTCTCCTTTTCTGTCACTTCTTTGTGCTGTGTTTTGATGAACTTTACTGAAGAAATATAAAAAGTAGTTGATGTTCACAAGATTCACATTGTTCAGGCTTACTGCTGTACAAGAGAAGTCATCAGCACTCTGAGCAAAGATAATTGAACAGCAGGTCAAACATCCATATCATTCCAGTCTGATTTTGGGCTACTGTTGCACACTAGGACAGTTGCTACTCCACTCTTTTTGGTGCAGCCACTCACTAGTGGAGCAGAGGAGGTAGTTTACGAAGCATCTTAGTGCCACCTCTCCTCTGAGCAGAGGCTGTGGACTCACAGATCTGAGCTCCGATCCGTGTTAAATAGCAGATAAAAGGTATGGGTACTGCTTTGCTGCTGAGGTAAAAGCCCATGACATCAGTTCTTTTCTTTACTGAGCGTGCTTCAGTGTATTCACTCAAAAACAGCCAAAGAAAATTGTTGACCCTTTTTCTAGGGAAACTGTTCTCCTTGGATTTTCAGCAAGGGAAATATTTCTACCCTCAGTTAATAAAATTATGTTGACATATGTTGGATATAATATATAAAAAAAATCAAGTGGAATCAGAACAGCTGCAGAGAATGCAGGCAGAATGTAAGGTTGCAGACATTAAGGACCACGAAGGTAAAAAATGCCAAATGTATTTTTAACATAACAATTTCACCTTGATCTCCATATGCATCAGATTTTCTTTTTCCTGCTAGTCACCATCTGTATCTCTGTTTAGAATGAATTTTAGAGGGATGCATGATGGTTACCGTAGCATTGACCAGTTCTATTAGGAAGAAGACATGCACAAGAAATGAAGACTCTGGCAACAAACATCAGAGATGTGTCTACAGAAGAGTAGGTCTAGGTGGTTGGCTTACGGGATTGAACAGATGTGAGACTGGTTACTGCCCTAGTTTTCACATGTAAATCTGTCAGTGCACATGCTGAAGTTGGGAAGTTTTGTTTCCCTCACTACTCCTTAATGGTTAGACTGGCATTTCTATGGGAGAGAGTTGTAAAGCATGTCCCAAAGCATAAATGCAAATAACACTTTCAATGATGGGAAGTTTGAAAATACAACCAGAAAAACTCATTTCTGTCTTCCAAAATACTTGTGCATTGCACTCTTTAGCTAATGAGGTTACAGATAAATAAATATTACTCCAAACTCTGCTTCATTCAGTGTCTCAGAAGAGCTAACACAGAACAACTTACAAAAATTATCTACAGTTTCTCTTCTGCTGGACCAACTTTGCAAGTGAGGAAAGTATGTCGCATAGAGAAGAACATGTTATACATTGAGCCCTGACTGATTATTTTAAGTACACTTGTTTTATTGCTCGTAAGCTCCACATCCTACACTGATTACATTGTAATTTCACTGTTGATATCAATAGAGGCGGTGACTTATGAGTGTGGTATGAAACTTACTCCACACCAAATAAAGACTGAGATTATTAATAAATCACAGCTCTATTTATACAAAGAAGGCTAATTCTTTATAAAGCACACTGTGTAAAGTACAGTTAGTTTATTCATGCTCTGGCAGAAGGATATATTGTTTCAGTGCAGTATGATCTTCACTCAAGATTTAAACTTTTACAAACTCCCTTTACGCTTCCAGGCTTGCACTGCTGTGTGTTTGCAATGCACGCTTTGTCTTCCTGGATAATGATGCTAAGGTCTCTTTTCTCTGAAAAAGACAGGTATAAAACAAAAAAGACTGAAGAGAACACTGCTGAGGTACTTATATATATCAAATTCAAATACCTTGAATTTGATAAGAACATTGTTTTTTGGAGGCACTACCTAGAAGTTACTTCAGTTGATCTGAAGGATTAACATGAACAAATAGCTACTCTTCACCAAAAAAAAAAAAAAAAAAGCACGAAAAATGTACATCCATATACTATCTGTGAAAGCATCAAATACTTAGCATCTGTCCCTTTCAAAAACAAAAAATAAAAAATTGAGTTTTCTTGCAATTTTTGTGCTCATTCACTATGAAAGAATCTGCACACCAAATACAAAATCAGATTGACTCTAATTCAATACCTTTATAGCGCTGTCCTAGATCACCAAGACTAACTAGAATGACTAGTTGCCACCTCCTTTACAAAGTGAGTACAAAGTAAATAAAAATGGAAACCATTTATAGGTTTGTATAAGCCTACAGAGGCTGCACAAAGGACAAAGCAGCAAAAGTATTTGTTTTTCTAGACTATCTTCTTGTTAGAATATTTAAAACCAACACCTATATTCCCATTTTACTGAACTATAAAAAAGAATGCTCAAATAAAAAAGGTCTGTGCAAACATATAAGCAATTCCTTACATATAAGGAAATTACTTATTCATCCAAATACTACAAAAAAAGATTTTTAATATAGTTCTTGTTGAAATTCTACCAAAAGGATGAAAGATACAGTACTTCACACGTTTGACCCTTCCAAAGGATACAGTCAATATAGGCTAATAAATGATTAGCGTTTTCAAAGTAGTGGAGCCATCTTAGATAGCTACAGTTTTTAAAAGACCAATTAAAAAAAAAATTGTTCACTGTAAAGGAGAATTACACACTTAACAGCTTGCTACTGTATTACCAAAACCAGTAGAATCTTCTAAAATCTCCCAATTTAAGGCCTCATTAACTTATGCAATAACTTGCATGGTGAATTCCCAATGTTATAGTTAAAGGTCAACAAGCATTTAGTATAAATGTTTAAAAAACATTCTGTAATAAACACTACTTGCCATTACATAGTTGCAACTAACATGGGTGTTGCACTCAAAATAGTGATTCAAACTACTTTTTACATAAGAACCTTCTATCAAAAATGATGCACACTTAAAGCTCAGAATGAATTCTCTCAGATTTTGCAAGTAAAATGATGAGTTGATGTTAAAATTAATTAAAGATGGCTCTTTTAAGCAGTCTCTTTTTTCTTCAGAAGATCTGAATCATTAAGAGATACAGACTTTTCAAAATTCATGGATACTAAGGATTTTTAAATCACTGGCCATTTTACCCATTACTTTTGTGAGAAAATTTCATCATTTTGGATATCAGGATGGTGCAATGAAAATGTGGGCAGTAGGGTTTGCAAGAAAAAAAAAGTTTCTACATAGAAAAGAGATAGTGACCATATAAAGTTTCAGCTGAAAGCAAAATAAATTCACTTTCACTTATTATTTCAAATCTGTGTTCATTTTGGGGGAGATTGTTTTCTTGTTGTTTTGGTTTGTTTTGTGGGTTTTTTAATGTACATTTTATATGTATCAATATGTTTAATTACAATATTTTGTGTTTAATTTCCTTCTCTTCCCTTCTTGGAAAATGGAAAATTAAACAAAAAGTCACTTTTCACAGTGTACACTCCCAACAGTAACAAACGCACACAACAAACACATACTCTTTGTGCATTTTGAAAGCTAATACAGATCCCTGGAAAATATATTGGTTTGTTAGTTTCAGATACCGATAAGCGTAATAATTACAATGCATGCTCCTCCTATCTAGGACAAAGAAGGCATCATTCAATTCAGATCTCTAGTCCAAATATTTTTATTGTGGAATCAAGACTGAATAATCAAAAAAATCTTCATGAATCTGTAAATTCACCTATTATTACCCATTTACTATCAATAAGAAGCTATCCTAAATAAGTCTCCCCAAAATTAGCAGAAGATGATTCTAAAGCTATGAGATCTTCAAAAAAAAAAAAAAATTAGTTAGGTACTTTCATCTTTTTGTCTATTTTTAAATATTCCCACTAAAAATAGATTTAATAATGTTGAGAGTGCAATACATTTGTATGCCCTTATATTACATTCCATATATATTTTATACTTATGTTTTAACACTGTTATATGTTTACAATAGATTTTATATTTTATATACAAAGGGAGGATGGAAGACGGGGGATGCTATTTTACTTCAACAGACTGACTCTTCTCCATATCCAATGCCACTTCATGTCACTTTCTGAATACAACTAAAATAATTTCTCAAATACGATCCATTGGAGGAAAAAATCAGTACACAGGTGAATGGTGAATATCCTAGTGAGGAGACTCGTGAATGAATAAAATGGGGAAAATTCTGTAAATTTCAGGACTACACAAATGGAACCAAATATAGATACATTAGAATAATTAAAACAACTTTGGGAGTTTGACAGATAAGTCACATTTATTCTCTAAGACTAGAAATTGTATGTCCTGTATTCTGTTATGACCATAGCCCATGACAGTATTGGAATGTACTGAGGGATGACTATGGATTAGGAGGACACTGGATCTACATTTATGTTTTAGTTTGGCAGTGTCCTTCTGAAGTTAATCTCCTGGCTTTCCTCAGTTATTATGCTTCGGTTTGCATTGAGGGGTGGTTTCAAAAAATACATGGTAGGACTCTTTTCAGATGTGATTCAAGTAAACTAAGTTTAGTGGCAATGAGATGTTAAATCAGTACACATAATGAGATCAGAGAAAATCCAAAATTAACTCATCAAAACAATGATGGATATTGGGTCTTCAGTGACGAATACTCTCCTCTAAACACAGACACACTTTTTTTTGCACTCTAATACTGATTACTAATTACTGCGGAGACAGCTTTAAAGACTTGCAAGCTACTGAAAAATCTTTTTTCATCCCCTTGGAAGTTGTGCAAAGATTCGTTTTCTTTTGTCCAAATAAAACGTCCTCAGACCCTCACATGTGTTCTCTGGCTATGATAGCTGCTACCTTGTTTCCACACAAATTTTAAGTTCTTACAGGATGACCAATTTAATATTTCATTTAAAGGACATCTGTAACCACTGACTTTACTGTAGAGAAGAACAATTTAGAACAGCCCTAATTCAGTAAAAGGCCCTGAACCTGGGCTATCCTCTGTCCCAGGCAGAAATTACTCTTCAGAGGACAGAGGACAAACTTTGTGAAGGAAGATAAAAAATTGCCCCATTTCTTTAGGAAATGGTAGCTTCCTTAACATAGGTTCTTCACACTCTGATATTAATTGCTTTGCTAATTGAAAAGTTGTAATTTTTCATCTGACACAAGGCATGCGAGACCCTCTGTGATGTTAAGGATGAAATTTCATGTGCCAAATGAAGCCCAGTAACCATTTATCACGTTGATAACCACACAATGAGGGTGTTCCAAAAAACCCCCCACACTCTTTTCTTGCCCTTATTTATATTAATTCTGTTTAACAACCTAGTATAGACCAGATCTGATTCTAAACTGCATCAACGTTGCATTGATTCAATATTTTTTTTCTAGGAAAGTACTTAAGCAGACTCTTATGGCCATCTTTCATTAACAAGACTTAATAGTATGTATAATATACATATATGCTTTATGTATATTAAACAATGCTTTTCCTAAGGCTCTGTATCACAGTAACAGCATTTTAGCCCCTTATTCTTCCCATGACATTCAAAACTCAGTGTGTTCAACGTGTATAATTTAGTTGTACTGCTCTTCAAATTTTCTAAGTTTTTAAAGCAGTTTTTATCTAATATTAATTGAATTAATCATATTAATAAATTACTAACATTTATTAGTTCTGAGTATTGAGATATATTGTGACTGATTCCCCTTCCCTTATTGTTTATTTCTCTTAAACCCATAAACATCTTTTTTTAGGGCTTCAGCAAAAAATTGAATTAGAAACTTATAAATAAAAGTATAATAGAAAATATGTAGACTATAAAAGTCTGTGTAAAATACTTAACAAAATATCTAAATCCTATGAGTCTGTTAAGCCTGAGAGCTTCACAGCAACTCTGCTCGTTCCAGGATTGAAACTATTCTCCTCACACTACTTCAGAAGACTCATTTATGAATGATTAATACAGAAAATTTTTGCAAGAAAACAAAACAAAACAAAACAAAAATGCTACAATATATCCTACACTTAAAGCACTTGTCAGTTGCCATATATATGTTTTGATAGTGACCTTGGTTTTCAGGATTTTTCAGGTACCATTCAGTTCTTATATATACACACTTTGTCTTCCTAAATTGAAAGGAAGCGCTGTAATTTTCAGTATGTCTGCGGTTTTTCACCCCAGAGTTAGGCATGCTATTAATTTCTTGAGTAAAAGGCAGATTACAGCAGCTTGGCAGAGAGATGTCTCAGCAGCAGGCAAAAAACGAATACTTGCCTAAAAAAGTGTCAAAATGTAGATGTGCCTCCAATAATTTAAAAAATAGAAGGTGATAAGTTGAAAATGTCAGGTAATTGGCAGACAGATAGAAAGTTAAACTGTGTCCTCAGTGAAGAAAATTAACCAGCAGCTGCCAGCAGAGGCCCCAAGGTCATCTGAATGTCAGAACCAAGTAAGGGCCAATCATTCAGAAGGGGTTCGCTGCTGATATTTGCCCTCCCTGGTCATTTCCAGATCTCCCAGGAACTGCCCTGAACTACTGCCAACATGTGTTCATTTCTAAAAATTACACAGATTGTGATTTATTACCCATCACGCTACAAAAATCCATTGTGAATTAAATCAGCCCTTTGTTTAAATTGCTACTCTGCAATACGTATCATATCATCATAAATGACATTGAAGTTATAATCTACAGTAGTCTGCCTCAGCCACTGATAAGGCTCCACCAAGGGACGATCAATACTTACTATTCATTTTTGAAATTATCTTCACATTGATCCTTGAACAAGTGCCAGCAACACAGAGACACACTGGCTTTAATACAATAATTATATAAAGGTTTACAGGCTCATCCTCCCAGCCAATAAAAGCTGTCAGCTGGCAGGGACAGTTACAATCCCATAATCCATCAAAATGCTGTTCTCTGACCTATGGGCTTCTGGGCTTTCAGCAGACCTCAATAAACATGCTTATAGAGGACAGAATAATAACAAACACTAGCAAAGAAAACCACCAGATTCATATTACCAATTACAAAAAAAGATCTCTCATAGCACATCACTCTTTTTATCACAGCAACAAAGAGGTGCATGTTTATTGTAATTCACCAAAGAGTAAGTGACCAGAAGTGTGCATAAATTCCTGCACAAATTCAGCCTGTTCTTTTCAGCAGGTGACTTTGGATCAAATTATAAGCTGTAACAAAGTAAACCCATGGAACTAGTATCAGATATAGGCATTTTACTGAGAGGAGCAGCTAAGCACTCTATACACAGAAAAATGAGACTACTAGAAGTCCGAAAGCAAAATACTGAAAGCTACTATCCAGGGGCAACTGAAAATCCAGATTAATAGGATTGTGAATGACTGTGTAGTATTCAGCCAAGATGCCAAGTTATTTTTTTTAAGTGTGAATTTGTATTTTCATGGACATGGGTCTAAAAAATTGGTTTATTTATTACTTGAGCTACACTATTGCAAATTTTGCATATCAATTCAAGCTGTGTAAAAGAGGAGAGTTGTTATTTTGTAAGCAGAAGTTTTGGAGATTCTGTCAAAATTTACTCAAGCTATGTCATTTCTGATGATTCCATAATAAAAATAAGTTAAGGGGGATTTGAGCAAAAGGTTAAGGAAAAAGGAAGGAGATACGAAAATTTAGACTACGGAACATTTCATGTATTATGGTCTGCTCCATCAGTTATACCACTCCTTCACCGATTTCATTGTCAGCTTCACAGTATCACCATGGACATGAGAAGCACAGAACCTGACTGGGATTAGCAGGCACAATTTGTGCTCCAAGTTCATCCTTTAAATATCTCCTTTGATTTACAACAGTACTGATTAACAGTTTTCTCCCCATCTGAAACTATGTTAAAAAAAAAGAAAAAAAGAAAAAAAAAAGCATGTCCATCATACAATTCTAACATTTGGTAAGGGGAAAATAAAAATTTGAATTCTCAAGTTTTACAGCATTATAGAGAGTTCCTTTAGCAAAGTGTCGCAAATTCTAGAGAACTTTTATTGTTTGCTTCTGTGGTTTAGGAAACTTTCTGTTTTGTCTCAGATCAATACAGAAGACATCCTGCTGTGTTATGATTTTACTTAACTCCAATGTTTAAGTGAGACAAGTGACATTTGCCATCTTAGAACATTGCCCATGACTTGACTTTCAAAGCTATATAGCACACATGAAATGATTTTAATGTCAGTAAAACAGATGCATAAAACTGATGCCAGCTAAAGGTAAGCGCAGTCTAAGAAATCATACAGTAACATTTAAAATATTTTAATTCAGACTTTACGTTAAATATACATTAAGTGTGGAGTCCTCAGCACAGGAGAGACAAGGACCTGTTGGAGCATGTCCAGAGAGGGGCACAAAAATGATTCAAGGGATGGAACTGGAACACCTCTGCTATGTGGACAGGCTGAGAAAGCTGAGGCTGTTCAGCCTGGAGAAGAAAAGGCTCCGAGGTGACCTGACGGCAGCCTTTCAGTATCTTAAGGGGGGGCTACGAGAAAGAAGGGGACTGACACTTTAGCAGGGTCTGTAGTGATAGGACAAGGTGAAATGCTTTAAAACTAAGGAGAGATTTAAGTTAGATTTAAGGAAAAAGTTTTTTGTGATAGTGAGTGGTGAAGCACTGGAACCGTTTGCCCAGAAATGTAGCAGAAGCCCCATCCCAGGAGACATTCAAGGTCAGGCTGGACTGGATTCTGAGCAACCTGATCTAGCTGTAGATGTCCCTGTACATTGTAGGGGAGTTGGACAAGATAACCTTTAAAGGTCCCTTCCAACTCTAATGATTCTATAAGTCTATGATTCTATGATTTGATAAGCAAAATTATTTCTAAGAAAGTTATCCCTTTGTTTCTCTTTCTTTTGTCATCATTGGTAAAAGAATCTGGGTGTGAGGCAGATGCCTCAGCTGAAGTGCATCTACACCAACGCACGCAGCACTGGCAACAAACAGGAGGAGCTGGAAGCCATTGTGCAGCAGGCTAACTATGACCTCATTGCTATTACAGAAACATGGTGGGACCACTCCCATGACTGGAGTACTGTGATGGATAGCTACAAGCTCTTCAGAAGGGATAGACACGGAAGGAAGGGTGGTGGCGTGGCTCTCTATATTAAAGAATGTTTTGATGTTGAAGAGCTTGAGGTTGGAAACGATAAAGCTGAGTGTCTATGGATAAGGATCAGGGGGAAGGTCTGTAGGGGTGACATCTTNGGTCTGTAGGGGTGACATCTTGGTGGGGGTCTGTTACAAACCGCCTAATCAGGATGAAGAGATGGATGAGGCATTCTACGAGCAACTGGTAGAAGTTGCACGATCACCAGCACTCATTCTCATGGGGGACTTCAACTTCCCTTGGGAAGCTTGGGATTCCCTTGGGAAGCAACTTGGGATGCAGCGATCAT
>WBMW01001311.1:20052-72463 GCA_013396635.1 Penelope pileata | reverse complement strand
CCTTTGTGTCTTAATCTCACTCTATGTTAAAGAATCTCCCTTCTCTCTGATAATTGGAGCGGGACACATCCCTTCTGTTATACACACTGCCTCACTCAGACAGGCCCCTGATGGATGCCACTTGTCACCGGCCTCCAGCCAGACACATCCTTTGTGACTGTCCAGTCAGTTCTTTATCTACTGAATGGTCAACTCTTCTTGTATCTCCAAATTAGAGCTAAGAATGTGATGTGGAACTGTATCAAAGGTTTTGCAGAAGTCCAGGTAGACCTCAGTTGTTCTTAGTTTGTCCACTGATGCTGTTATTCCATCATAAAAGGCCACCAGATTGGTCAGGCACAATGTGTCCCTGGTGAAGCTATCTCGGGTCACCTCTTTGTCTTACACGTGCTTACCAAGCTTTCACAAGGATATGTTCCATGATCTTTCCTGGCACTCTGTTGTTCTCCAGGCCGTACTTCCTCCCTTTTTTAAAAATTGAAGTTATATTTCCCTTTTTCCAGTCACCAGAGACTTCACCTGACAGCCATGACTTTTCAAATATGATGGCGAGTGGCTTGGCAACCACAACAGCCTTTTCCTTCAGGACCTTGGGATGCATGTCATCTGGCTCCATAGACTTTTACATATTCAGTCTCTTCCAATGACCTAGAACTTGCCCTTCTATATCCAGAGTAAAACGCAGAGAGAGATGAGGGGAACTGTTGCTATTTAATATTAGGACATTTTACCATCCAGAGACAACTGAAAAGGTTTTGGCTCCTTCAGGAGTTAAACCTGTTCTTATGTATCTCCAGCAATACGTTCCCCATTGTCATTAACAAAAATTGAAAACACTGAACACCTTGCTTCCACTCTCTGCTGAATGATATCATTTTATGTACTGTACAAGAAATGGAATGATTCATCAAGAACTTGTTCATATCTGTGCCAGCCCAGCATGGGCTGAAGTGACCAAAAGATCTGCAAAAGAAAGAAAATTTTGTTAGCAGTAGGAAAAAAAAAATCACTACACAGATTAAAAAAGAAGAAAGGAAAGAAGGACAGAAGATAGGGAGGAAGGGTGGAGGGATACAAGGGAGAGGAGAGGGACAGAGAGAAAGAGGGAGAGGGAAAGTGGAGAAGGAGGGGGGAGGAGTCAGTGAAGGGGAGGAGGCAAGGAAGAAGAAGACGAAATAGGAAGGAGAGGGAGAGGGAGATAGTGCTTTTGTTCGTACTCCTGAAAAATGGTTTTCTGTATACTTTAATATGAAAAAGACAAATCTATATTCATAGAATCATAGAATCATAGAATGGTTCAGGTTGGAAGGGACCTTAGAGATCATCTTGTTCCAACCCCCCTGCCATGGGCAAGGACACCTCCCACTAGACCAGGTTGCCCAAAGCCCCATCCAGCCTGGCTTTGAATACTTCCAGGGAGGGGGCATCAACGACTTCCCTGGGCAACCTGTTCCAGTGTCTCACCACCCTCACAGTGAAGAATTTCTTCCTTATATCCAGTCTAAATCTACCCTCTTCCAGTTTATAACCATTACCCCTTGTTCTGTCATTATCTATCCTTGTAAAAAGCCCCTCCCCAGCTTTCCTGTAGGCATATTCACTCACATATATTGCTTTTTGTCTGTCTCCATTGCCAATTCACACAAACATATATATAGACAGATAAATACGTATTTTCATTCACAGCCATTCATTCATACTTACTCTCATGTACACAGAGAAGTAGGATGCTTATTTGAAACTATATTGCAGGGTATACATCTATCCCAACCTAAAAACTTGTAATTGAAAAAGTATGCTGATTTTCCAAATTGCAAATATCATTAATATTAGTCTATTGTGAAAGTATTGCAGGGTTGGAAATCACAGGAACTGTTTTAGTCAATGAGATTTAGTTGTTCTGAAGCAGCCGTTCACAATAGAAAAATAAGGGCAAGAAAAGATGAATCTCAGTTGATTGAAATTCAGTAAATCAGTAGCCTTGAGTCTCTCAGTCTTGATTTAAAATAGCAGGGGCAGTTGCCATCAAGTACTTGAGTGTATTCGGACAAGAATAAGCCTAATGATTTCTTTTGTTCATCTGCCATGTGGAACTATTTCAACATTCTTATCTAGGACACGAGTGAGGTGTCCTAATAGCTCCGTGCTTCCACTCCTAGATCCTAGGTAGCAATGCACTCAAGTCCCATTGATATTAATGGTGTGAGATCTCTCAGCCTGCTGCTTTCGATGAAACACCCTGCAATGCCCACTGCGAGAGACAGATGTCAGATGCTTCTTCGCTCTGCCCATGACCTTCAGCTGGCACCAAACACTGCTGCACATCTTGTCTTGTTAACATTTTCACAGGTGAGAGATGGATAAACAACCATTTTCTCAAACCTGTAGATTGTTAATAAGTGTCACAAAATACACACCAGAGCTCAGGTGCAGATCATTAAAAACGAAACAAGAATGAGAGGAATGTCGATCCACCTTAAGCCAAGCTTGACACCCCTGTGATACTTAGCATCACGCACAGGGAATTTTGCCTTCTGTTCTGTGGAATCTGAACCAGGAGTACAGCAGTGGAACTTATTTTCAGATGTTTTTGGTTAAACTTTGAGCCCTTGCTCAAATTAAAGAAGAGAGGAACATTCAAACATTCAAAATTCCGTTTTTTTTCCTAATGAAGGTTTAAACGATCTAGTCAAGCACTGTGAACTTTAACTAACAGTTTCATGCTACAATAATGGCACCTATTATTTGAATTCATTTCCCATACTGACAGAACAACTCAGGCATACTCCAGACTGTGACATTTTAAGTGACTGGTGATTTCCAGTTGTGTTTTCTAGGACACATACATAAACTACAGAGTGGAATATTTGGATCTGTGTACACACAAAAGCATATGCTCTTTTTTTTCTACTGTTATATAGAAACATACACAAAAACAAACACTATCCTTGAAAAATATGTTTTCCCATGCTAATTTCAACAAAAAGAGGGAAATATTAAGATACACAACAAAATTTCAAAGTTCTCATTTTTTCAGCCAAGCTTGTTCTATTACAGCATTTATCTTTATCTATGTATTTTATAATCCAACAATACAAATTGCAATAAACAAATAGAAATGGTATCGCTGCTAATGAGTAGAAAATTAGTCAGACATTTTTTAAAGCATCTTTTGCCTCTCACAGAATCTGTCATAGCTATCACATGCAAATGTTCAATTTGTATTTGTATGTTTATTTCTTACACATAAAAACATGCTACTAGCTTCTCTGTGCTATGCTCTAGAAGCAGACATATAACCATAGTTTGGAAATCTGTACTTCTGAATAAGGAAATACTTCTGCTGTGCCACTTCTTAAGCAGGGATATTTGAGGCGCACAAAATAGGAAGCTGATCATAGTTCCTTCACAGAAAAATGTGACAGAAAAGTACTTCTTATTTTCTCTCTCCTTTTAGATCACAAATACATAGTTGAAGATTTAATTTTAAACTAAGGCAATGTCTGGCAAAAAGCCCAAGATGTGTCTAGGCTTCTTAACACGGCTTGGGAATCTGGCCCTGTATGAGGCAAAACTTGGCTCTGGGACATTTTACTTTGATGTTTCATCTTGCCTTGACAAGACTATTTACCTGTGATGTGCTAACTTTGGGTTAATTTCAGTTAAGGGATAAATTCTGCAACTCACAAGTTGGCAGGTTTTTTTTTTTTCTGAACTTAGCATAGGGATTCATGCTAACACTTCGGTATTACCACTGACTTGAAGCTGTCCTGGCAACCAAATCATAGACATAATCACAGAATGGAGACCAAAGTAGCTCTTTGAAATGGCCTGTCTACATGTTTAGCAATGAATCTCTTTTCTTTTTAATGAGTTTTGGAGGAAAAAAAAAAAAAGAAAGAAAAAAGAAAAACTAGAAAAATTTTAAATTGAACATTTTCCTTATAAATATACTTTTGCAAACTACAATATTAAGAAAAACTCCATGGCAAATCACTATTTTTCATCTGTGCTTTTTCCAGTCATTATATGGAAATAAATTTAAAAATGTAAAAATCTCTGTCATTATTGTTATAAACTCCTACACATACTCTTTGCACAATTTTGGAGTGTGTTTGGCTTTTGTTTGTTTGTTTCTGTTTTGTTGTTATTACTGTTTGTTATTTTCATTTTGGTTTTTGATTGGTTGGGTTGTTTTTTTCTTTTCTTGATAATTACAGGAAGTTCCTGAGAAAACATCACTAGATTTGCCCTTACAGAAATCTTGTCAGTGTTAAAAATCAGTAAGAACTGACTCCAATAAGGGCTTTTAGGTTCTCAATAATGCCAAAGTCAATAGCTGCTCTTGTAACAGTGTTACAGTTTAAGCACTGCTGCAGGCCTGTGCCCGTCTTGAGCATGGGATCAAAGAGATAAAAGCAGAGTTACTGCATCTCTTTCCCTTCATATGCTGCTACTCTAAGGATCTTTACAAGAGTTTGATTCTCAGTGACATTTCGGCATTGATCTTTTTTAACATATCTTTTGCATCAATGTTTTTTTCAGGAACCCTCTTCAAGGAAGATGACATCTGAACAAGTCGTGAGCACGTGTCTACTGTCTGCAAGTGTGGAGAAAGTTAACCCACCACCTTTACTAAAGATCTATAAGTGGTGTGCTGGAAGAAAGATATCTATATCCTGTTGCCTGAATATTTCTGTGTCATCAAACACGAAAGAAAGATTATTTCAAATATAACAAAAGACGATAGATGCAATCTTCATTCTTGTGAAGTGGCAAAAATAACATATCAAAGCTAACACTAATCTAATTCAGACCTACTATGCATTGTTATACAAGAAATGGAGTCTAGTATTCCATAACTAGAGATTGGACTATACCAGTCCCTACAGTAATATATTACGAGCCAATTTTTTGAAGTGAGTGGGTGTCTTTCATTGTAACTTTTTGTCCAGAGGCCCTTCAGATACAGATTTTTTCCTAAAGCACAGCACATCCACTGCTGAACTCCTGAAATCTGGGTACTATTTTGCTGACTTAAATATAAATGAGCTCTCTTTACAGTGTTTCTCTTGCATACCATAATAAAAAAATATCAGAAATTATGCTTTTCATTGCTTTCACAGAATCATAGAACAGAAACACAAGGTTGGAAAGGACCTACAAGGTCGTCTAGTCCAATCGTCCTATCACCATCACTACCCACTAAGCTACTAAACCATATCTCATAGCACCTCATCCAGACACTTCTTGAACAGCGCCAGAGACGGTGATTCCACCACCTCCCTGGGCAGGCCATTCCAGTGCCTGACCACTCTTTCAGAGAAAAAGTTTTTCCTTATATCTAATCTAAATTTCCCCTGGCGCAACTTGCGGGCATTCCCTCTCGTCCTGTCATTAGTTATCTGGGAGAAGAGGCCGATCCCCTCCTCACCACAACCTCCCTCCAGGAAGCTGTAGAGTGTGATGAGGTCTCCCCTGAGCCTCCTCTTCTCCAGACTAAACAATCCCAGCTCCCTCAGCCGCTCCTCAGAAGACTTGTGCTCTGGACCCCTCACCAGTTTTGTTGCCCTTCTCTGAACACGTTCCAGGGCCTCAATGTCTTTGTTGTAGTGAGGGGCCCAAAACTGAACACAGTACTCGAGGTGCAACCTCACCAGAGCTGAGTACAGGGGGATGATCACCTCCCTGCTCCTGCTGGCTACGCTATTTCTAATACAGGCCATGATGCCATTGGCCTTCTTGGCCACCTGGGCACACTGTTGGCTCATGTTCAGCCGAGCATCAACTAACATCCCCAGGTCCTTCTCCTCTATGCAGTCTTCAAGCCATTCTGCCCCAAGCCCATAGCATTGCATGGGGTTATTGTGGCCAAAGTGCAGGACCCGGCACTTGGCCTTATTGAACCTCATCCCATTGACTTCAGCCTAGCAATCCAGCCTGTCCAGATCCCTCTGAAGGGCCTCCCTACCCTCAGGCAGATCGACACTACCTCCCAACTTGGTGTCATCTGCAAATTTACTGAGGGAACACTCAATCCTCTCATCCAGGTCATCAATAAAGATATTAAACAAGATGGGCCCCAGTACCGACCCCTGGGGGACACCACTCGTAACGGGACACCAGCTGGACTTAACTCCATTAACCACTACCTGCTGGGCATGGCCCTCTAGCCAGTTCTCCACACAGAGAAGAGTGTACCTGTCCAGACCACGGACTGCCAGTTTCCCCAGGAGAATACTGTGGGAGACCGTGTCAAAGGCTTTGCTGAAGTCTAGGCAGACTACATCAACAGCCTTTCCCTCATCTACCAGTCTGGTCACCCAGTCGTAGAAGGAGATGAGGTTGGACAAGCACGACCTGCCTTTCGTGAACCCTTGCTGGCTGGGCCTGATCCCCTGGTAGCCATGTATGTGCCGTGTGATCTCCCTCAAGATGATCTGCTCCATAACTTTCCCTGATACCGAGGTCAGGCTGACAGGCCTGTAGTTCCCTGGATCCTCCTTACGGCCTTTCTTGTAGATGGGAGTCACATCGGCAAGCCTCCAATCCTCTGGGACCTCTCCAGATAACCAGGAACACTGATAGATGGTGGAAAGCAGCTTGGCAATCACCTCTGTCAGCTCCCTCAGCACGCTAGGGTGGATCCTGTCTGGTCCCATGGTCTTGTGACAGTCCAGATGGAGGAGCAGGTCTCTAACTGTCTCAGCCTGAAATCAATACTGAGTAGATGGCTAAGGAACTAAATTACAGAGCAAAACTCCATATAAACTATGGAAAATAATAATAAAAAGTATTTGTTTTATTAAAAATACTGAGGTTCAACTACGTATTTTCTGCTATACATGAGAAAGGAACTGGGATTAAAAAATATTTTAAAATCATAGAATAGGCAATCTTCCAATGCCAGGTTGTACGCTTATGTAACATGTTCTACTTTAATATATGCAAAAGTAGATCCATCTTACCTACCCACTTTATGAAGAGCTGATAATCTCCAGAGAAATCCGGTCTTTGAATGAACTGAATATTCTGTTGGGACGTCTTTCATTCACAGTGGAAACATTGTGGGGAAATAAAAACAAAAACCATAAAATAAGAAACTAGTAGCTGAGAGATTTTAGCTAAGTGCCTAAAAACAGAAAGAATTAAATCTATTGCAATGTGGTTCCCTGAATGCTTCATTATTCACTCAAACAGTCTTTACAGGAGGTATTGAGTAATCGAGTCTGACAGGAGACCTAAATCAGAGATTCACAGCTGACCCTTCCACTGTTCACATAACAGCCATAGGCACCGAACTGTAGTCCATACAGGAAATTGTTTTCCTTGGTAAAAATTCCATCTACACACAATATCCAGAAGAAAACTTACGTATATTCACATAAGATTTTATTCATAATTAATGAAGAAATTTTGACAACAAGATATCACATTTGATAAAAAATATTCTGACAATTTCCTGATTAGGTATGCAGTTACTCTAGATAATCAGACCTTGCTTTACAGGCTGTAGCCAGCAGCTTTGTGTTTGGAAAAGTGAGATAAAGCTGACAGTCACTAGGAGGACAAAATTTAGTTAAATATCATCACTGAGTCCTTTTGGTTTCCAAAGACAATCATGTAGTACATATGGAACTCATTCAGCCTGAAATATAAGAAAACCTTACATTATGATTAAAGAAAGCTTCTTGTCATTTCACTAAATTCATGATCCATCAAAAGATAGCCGATGAGAACAACATGAGAAATACAGCTGGGAAATATTAGTAGCATGAAAACTCCATTTGACCCAGCCTGAACTAGAAGGGAGCTATTACATTCATTAGTGTCTAACAGTGTTTTTTGAACAAGTTAATGAAAGATTTGAAGTGAGAGAAGTAGTTGACAGATAAGTCTGTATGTTCTAAGCCCAAGCAGTAATGTACAGGCAAGCAGCTACACAAAGACAAATGCAACAATTTCTTCAGTTTGCTTTCTTTTATTTATCATTATATCTAAGCCAATGCCTTGTTCCTCAATTGCTCTGTATAGTATATGTGTTTTTATTACAAGTTTCTCTGCACAGAGTTCTTATCCCACTCTGAAAAAAAAAAGTTTTCTCACCATGTTTTTTTATTCAGGGGTAAATACATTTGTTATGGTCAATTCAAGTTAAGGCCTGTTTCTTACGTGCAGCTAGTATAACATCATGTCTCTACATAATAAAAAAAGTGTTCTCTTCCTCACTAGCTATTTTTTTATTTATTAATTTGAGCTTGTTCTTGTACAGCCATTAGTATGTTGGTGATATCTCACAATTTTCTGTATCAGCAAGTAGGTTTTTTTGACATGCAAGAGACAAATGGATCAGGATTCATATCACAATAAACAGAATGTAAACACTTCAATCTTAGTTGTTAATTTTTTTTATAGTTAAAGGTGAGAAGTGCCCTCCAGAGGTAGTTCTCCTGACCTACCCTACCTTTAGGGTGAGATGTATGTTTTTATGTAGGCAAGTTAAAGGATCTAACTCAGATATTGTAATCTAACAGTAAAATTCCTATCTGAGGAGACAAATCTTAATCAAGGCTAACAGGAAAAAGCTACGTATCTACTATATCTCCCAATAATGTTGGAAAAAGCATTTGTCTAGCCTTCTGAATGAACTCTGCTTAGAAATTTATGTTTTTTCAGCTGTATAATTTGGTCTGAAAAGTGGTCTCTCCTTGTAAGCTCTGTGTCTCTGCAGACTTTCACATTATCATACAGTATCTTTCAGCTTCAGAATACTTTTGGTTTCCAATGAATCCCAGAGTTCCTAACTGTGCTGGCTGGTTAGGGTTTTGAACCTTGCACAATACACAAGTAAAAGTTACTGTGGGAGTTTTCATACTTAGCTTAAAGTCTGCTTTCTTTAAAGCATATTTTTTCCCTTTAGATATATTGTCTTTTGATTATTTGATGTTCTTACATCATGTATTTGCACATCTGTCAAAAGAGATGATTTCAATGGAGTTTAGTCATATTTTCATCGAAAATCCAAAAGCATTTATTTTGTCTCAGTCATTCTTCAGAGGTTTTCTCCTTTTGCAGTAACTCTTGATTCAACAGAAGCGACATCTTCATGATATGTTTGCATTAAGTACACAGTGGGAGGAAGGCAGGAGGGAATAAAAAAAAAATATTGAAGTACCTTAGGGATGTGTGGCTATTACTGCTCTGCAGCAGCCCCTGCTGGAAAAGGACACGTCAAATACACAGGTCTCACCACAGCTGTACCTGTTAAACCCACTGCTTAATCACCAGCTAGTTGTGCACCAGCACAGTCATCAACGACCTCTAGGTTCACCGAAACCTGGAACTGGTTCTCCTGCCATCTGCAGAATGGCAACTGCTCATTCTTATCACGATGAACACTGAACACCAAAAGAATAAATAATGCTTAAGAGCCTTTTCTGACACATTTCTAGCTTCAAACAAAGAGGAAACTAACAAACACTAGTATAAGAGAAGCAAAGCAATACAGTGAAGATAAACCACCTGAGAAAAGCTTTTCTTGAAGTACAAGTCATGATATAGTGTTCAAAGAATAGTTTTCACTGAGTGAAAGCCGATTAAATTATGCTAATACCGTCTCCTCTTCCATGTGGTTGTTGACAGATGTTTGGAAAAGAAAATCTTCCTTTCTGCTTGACCTTAAAAGCTGTCCCACGCAGATCTTGTATATTTACAATGCAAAACAGTAAAGCAGTAAAATAAAAAGGAGAATTCTTGTGGGATAGAAACAAAACACTTCTGCTGTTTTTCTCAAATTACACAGAATATGATTTTTTTTTCTCCCAGTGATATTAATAACAACAAAAATAATAACACCACTTATCACTTCCAATACATAACTAGAGTGGAAAAAATGCCAGTGATTGCAATTTGTTTTGCCATACGTCCATGAAAATTCCCTACGATGGAAAGAAGATACTGCAGGCAGCATGTGATAAAAACATATCTGTTTTCTTGTACTTATCACAATATTTTAGTCATTCTTCCCAAACAGCTCTGTAAAATATATACATTCATAATAGGAGTAATATCCCCTCAGGGTTAGGGTGAGTGAAAAACAGGAGGGATAATTACATGAATGTGAATCCTGAAATAAAGAAAGCTGGAGGAGCTGGGTGTGAGGAAGAGCAGGGATGGAACAATGGAAAACAGGAAACAGAACACAGAAAACAAACTGATTTAAAGATTTAGAATGACAAGTTATTTTTATTCCAGGAAAACTGTCTTAGGAAAATAAAAGGAAGAGAGATTAAGTTTTGAACAATAACAGGTACCAAAATGATAGCAACCTCAACAGGATCAGTACCCTGCAACAGCAAACAAGTGCTCCTGGTTTAACTCTGTAAGCAGTTTCATGTCTCAGAAGTATTAGAGAAGAGAATTTTATTTTGCTATAGTTTCTCAAGTTCAAGTGGACAATAATACTATTCTACATTTTAAAGGAAAATCAGAGGAACATGACTTTTTTTCACATTTCCCTAGTACATGACACACAGGCTAGTGTAATAACTATGTTCAGCAGCACAAACATAAAAAAAAGAGAAATAAATTCAGGAAATGTGAGACTATAGAACATGTGGGTTATGTCAAAATAGAAATAACTTCTACAAAAGAATATAATTTTTTTGTTTTCAGTTTTAAATTTTAAATTTCAAAGAATAAATATCTTCTTTATTTTCCCTATATTCACATTCTTATTGGAAGGAATTTCTTTCCAAGCTGCTTAATCCAAGAAGGAATATACTGCTTTACTAGATCAGTTCCCAAACTGGGAAGAAGAGTTGCATCAAAGCACTTTTATTCAATTTGTCTCTTAGTAAATATTTGATAAGAAGTATTTATTAAAGCATTATACTTAGAAGTTCTACTTTTGACAAAGAAATGGTTCCTGGCTGCAGGTACTGACTGCAAATTTTGGGAAAGAGTACCCTAACTCTTAGGAAAGAGCTGAGATGAAAAATCCTAAGTGAAGAAAGACAATGAGAGGGCAGAGAGCTCTGAAATTTAGCACTGAGTTTGTGAATATGACAGATTAAGTTCCTATCTATTGAAATTTGATGACACATTTATGGAATTGTGTATTTAAAGCTTTTCATGTCTGCATTTTTATGTTTATGTCGTATGTTTATATTGTAGTTTTTTAGGAATTTTCTGTTATTATCTTCACAAACTCCAAATTTTAGTGAAAAAAATAATTCTCATTCCTTCCTTCTTCTAAGCAGTAAAACTCAATAGAAAACTATGGTTAACTGGCATAAATAAATAAAATCTATCAACTTTAAAAGTAACCCTAGATATTTGATGTATATCAATCTTTTCAATTACAGGACAAATAATTTGTTAAGATACTCTCAATAAGAATTGATAGGCTAGAAAAAAATTCTTAGCTTAAAAATATAGTGGGAACTCAGTATTGAAAGTCATGTTTGGATGAAACAGGGAACTTTAGCTTCTTGCAATCATGATTTAAAAAGAAGTAGGCAATATATGAGATAGTATAAGTCCTCCCTCTCTGTGCCTGCCCTCCAGCTGCCAGAAGCTCACCATACTGCTACCCAAGAAATATCACTGCTATAAAGCAATGCGGGAAAAGTCACTAATGTATTACCATGGCCAGCCAGTAGACCCCTCTAGAATGTATTCATTGTTAATGAATTAGCAATACTTGGAGACTGTATGCATTTACAAAAATAAATAAATAAGAGGGAGGAAAAAAAACAGTTTCATTATAACAAGTGTTTGTACCTTTGACAATCTTCTTGGCAACTATTGTAAAAGCTGTGTTTTTGAAAAGAAAAGGTTGTAAGGAGGCAGCTTATTAAATTTTGTAAATCATAAGGCCTGTCTGCAAATGCAGAGCACTGTGGCTGATTTAGTTGCTGGCCTAGAAACTCTGCTGTTAGTACCATTAAACAGGTCCAGAGTTTAAGTTGTATAGTAAATTATACAGAAGAAACAGACACAGAATCTTGCCTTGTGCTACCTCCCTTTAAACACTAGACTGGCTGCATTGCAGCCCACAGGGACTCTGACAGGATATGTTTGCTGTTGAGTTCCAGTTTGAACCGGCATGCACTGATTTGTGCAACCTTAATCAGTCCAAGCAAGTGAGGGTTACTGCACTCTTTACTGAATCCAATGGTAAGAATAAACAGGAATAAACTGTACTGAAAGCAAGCTGGTGTGATGCCAGTGAGGAAGCCCTCTGCAAAAGATCTTTTATAGGCTTTCCTGTCTTACATAATAAATTACTCAAAATGCTATCTAAAAGAGCCTTGTGTAGTCGCCATCATTGTGATCTCTGCAGATGCTCTAGCTGCCCTTCCTTAACACCAGATTCAACTTTACAAATAAACTAGACTGCCTGCACAGTGGATGAAATACTAAAACACAAGGTAATTACTGCAGACAATGTGAGATGGTGACAACACAAACCTTAACTCAAGACAAAGGAAACATTATTTCTCTATTTCCTCTCAGATGTTAAAGGTGAATATGCAATTACCAGAACATAATTAACAGAATTACATGCTCTCTTTAGATGAACGCCCAGCTAGACACAAGATAGGTAGCAGTCTGGAACAAAAGGATGCTAATTCAACTGAAGTGAGATATGGATTGTTTGATTTATAGTTCTTAACAAACTGCTTTCTCCCTTTACTCTTATGGTGTATCATGTTGAAGTGTGGTGTGATTAGAAACTGTCTGACACTGTGGCCTTTCATGAACAATGAAAGGAGATACATCACTCAAGCAGGTTTGGTTTATATCTTCTCAGCAGCTCTCTTGGATCTTGGTTTTCTATTACGTATCAAGGATTTTTTATATAATAGCTGAACACAGATATTTACATGTAGCATTGGGCAGGCTCTCCTTTCACACTTAGGCTAATAATGGAAATATTATAAGCCTCATATTTTCAGTACACAAAGTAGAATATCCAAATAATGGAAATCTGGCTACATGCTGAAAAATGTACATCATTGTATATCAGCTGTCACCAGGGAGAAATGTTAATTCATACAGCAACTTATGAGGTTGGAATGATAGGGATTACACCATAAAAGAACACAAGTGTTCAGAAAACTGAGGATGGGCAGCTGTGTAATGACTAACCAAAAGTTTATCACACAAAAACACGTGACACATATGATATAATTTGAACTAACAAAACAATTAAAAACAGGCAAAGAGTATGCCTTTCAGAATATTTTATAGATATCGAAAGCCATGATTACAATACACCATGACCTTGATCCATTAAAAATATTTTGTTGAATTGGTAGAATATGATTCAGTAGACAAGTCCACAGTGGCTACTGTCGGATGACATAATCAAATGTACCCATGATAGCTTCCCACCAAAAATTCCCCAGACTAAAAACTGAATTTTGATGTTTCTTTGGCATTATTCATACAACTCTTGGCAAGAATATTCCTTGGAATATTCCTGGCCGTGCAGAAAAGTACCAAAGATGTGTTTGTCACAATTACTCAGTCATGTGTTTTGTTAACAAAAGTCATGGAGTGACTAGCTCCTTGGCAGGAACATTTGAAAGGAGAACATGACAAAGACTTTGAAAGCAGAGATCATAACTCAGTAATATGTTTGTGAACAATAGTGTTTTGACAGATTCTACCAAACTGCTCTCTATCCTCCCTCGAATGCCATTTAGTCCTCTGAAATTTAAACAGACCCTATCCACCAACAGGTGACAAGGTTTCTTCTGATTTAGGTTAGTGAGAGACAGCAAATAACAGGATTAAGAATATGGGAAGTAGCTCTAGAAGCTCGGTGAGTTCAGAGTATTCCTGCATGTTACCAGGAATAATACTACGTGGAAAAGGTTGGCTTTGTTTTAAAGGAAAAGCTAAATACAATTCTAAAGCAACATGCTGTCTCAAAGACAAATACATTGAATAGTGTTACTAGATGTAGCACTCATAAAACAGGTAATGTATTTTGTTTTCCTCAACACTGATTAGGTCTCAGTTGTGTTACTGTGTTCAGCTTTCAGCACAGTATTTTTAAAAAGACAGACAAATTGGGAAGAGTTCAGAGGAGAGCAACAAAAATGATAAAAGTTTTGGAAAATAAGATCTATGAGAACAGGTTAAATGAACTAGGTATGTTCAGACTAAAGAAAAGAAGACTGAAGGGAGGCATCATCTTTCTACAGGTACATAAAGAGGTGCTATAAAGAGGATAGGGACAAATTATTCTCATTAGTCAATGAGGACAGAACAAGAAGTAATGGGCTTATGCTGCAGAGAACATCTAGGTTAAGTGTAAAGGAAAAGCTTTAACTAATAGAACAGCTTGAAACATGACTTGCTGCCAAAGGAGCCTAAAAAACTCCCTTTGAGATTCAGATTTTAGCTTATTCTTGCTTTAAATCTGGTAAAGGGAAGATCACACAGCAGTTAGGGCTCTAGACAGTTTTTTTCTGCACTGCAGATTTCTTCCATGACCTCCAGCAAGCCAGTTAACACTGCATTTCAGCTCCCTAGCTGTAAAACAGCGACAAAAGCAATTCCCTCAGTCTCAGAGATGCTATAAGGACAAATAGTTAAGGATTCTATGATTCTCAATGAGCCATCTAAGTGACTAATTTAAACAGTGAAGTGTATGAACTTGCCACCAAATAGAGCCACCAACTACCAGGCATACCTGCAGGTCCCTTCCAAGCCAAATGACATCCGTGACTACTACAATGCTCCTTAGCTGATACATCCAGTCCAGGATGCGTTAGGATGATCCAATATATGAAGGAAAAGCTATATCTGAGAGAAAAGATGAAAAAGTAACAGTAAAGCAGCAGCTGTGTGGCTGATCATTAGCAGCCTAGCCCAACGATTCGCTGAAATCAGTGGAATTTCTTGTCTCAGTAGAAGATGTATTGAGATCAAGTACTAGTTATTAAGAGTGAAAAGGGACCAGGTATCAGAGTCTTCAAATGCTCCACCACAGCAGTATAGACTATAGAAAGATTTTTGCTTAATTTCATGAAGTTAGCTTTGACGGTTACAAAAAAGCTGCTTTTTCTATGTAAAAGTAGTTATTAATAAATTCTGTGAAAAGATTGAAAAAAAAGAATCAGCAACAGCATCCCTTCTAAAGAATTAGAATTTTATGATACTAAAAATACTTGAGACTATGAAAGCTAAAATAAATGTAGCCAGTTTAAATTTTTCATTTATTTCCTATATTTTAGCCAGAACAGAATCTGGGAAAAGCTTAATCACATTCTTTAAACAAAAAAAAAAAAAAGAGGAAGAAGGAGAAGAAGGAGAAGAAGAAGAAGAAGAAGAAGAAGAAGAAGAAGAAGAAGAAGAAGAAGAAGAAGAAGAAGAAGAAGAAGAAGAAGAAGAAGAAGAAGAAGAAGAAGAAGAAGAAGAAGAAGAAGAAGAAGAAGAAGAAGAAGAAGAAGAAGAAGAAGAAGAAGAAGAAGAAGAAGAAGAAGAAGAAGAAGAAGAAGAAGAAGAAGAAGAAGAAGAAGAAGAAGAAGAAGAAGAAGAAGAAGAAGAAGAAGAAGAAGAAGAAGAAGAAGAAGAAGAAGAAGAAGAAGAAGAAGAAGAAGAAGAAGAAGAAGAAGAAGAAGAAGAAGAAGAAGAAGAAGAAGAAGAAGAAGAAGAAGAAGAAGAAGAAGAAGAAGAAGAAGAAGAAGAAGAAGAAGAAGAAGAAGAAGAAGAAGAAGAAGAAGAAGAAGAAGAAGAAGAAGAAGAAGAAGAAGAAGAAGAAGAAGAAGAAGAAGAAGAAGAAGAAGAAGAAGAAGAAGAAGAAGAAGAAGAAGAAGAAGAAGAAGAAGAAGAAGAAGAAGAAGAAGAAGAAGAAGAAGAAGAAGAAGAAGAAGAAGAAGAAGAAGAAGAAGAAAAGAAGAAGAAGAAGAAGAAGGAAAACCTCCATGGCATTTTCATTTTATTTATTTAGATTTCCGGATAAAACACACATCTCCCTGGTTTTCAGTGCTGTGAGAATCATATTAACACAACACCATGTTTCCCAAGCTATTTTTCTGTACCTTCTTCTCAAATGAGCCCTCCTATTCCCTGCTCATTACCCCATTATCTCAGCTAAGATATCAGGCTAAGGTTACTGAGCTAGAGCGGGCAGTGACAAAAAAATACTTTTCCAAACACATCTCGCAAGTCCAGGCTTTGCTGCTTGAGTATAAACAATCACTTTGAAGAATTCTAAAACCCACCTACTTCAAAGGTGCAATGTAGAAAAAGGTTTGCTATCTACTAATTCCTCTGCTGCAATAGAAAACCCTGAATAAACATCAAAAATAAAAGAAAGCTGTGAGAAAAAATAACTGATCTGCAACTAACATGCAGAATACAAGAGGCAAAAGAACATGTACCAAGCCACTGCAACCTAGTACATTAATGTAAAAATAAACAAAGCCATGTCAGATTCCAAGTGCTGAGACATGAAATGGGACACTTTTCAAGGAAAAAGTGTGTCTCCCCACAGGCACAAGTGGCCTTACTGACTAGCATCTATGCAGGAAAAATAAGGTGCAAGTGACAGGATAACTGGAAAGTAATTCATGAACCCAGGCAGAGCAAATGAAAACCATGACAAAAGGTCTCGGAAGACCTTGACAGCACACAGGCACAGCTAACTAACTACCGTTAGCCCAAATGTAAAAGGCACTTCATTTGAGGAGTTAAATAAACATGCACTGCATAGAATTATGTGCTATCTGCTTATTCGTATGTATCTCTACACTCACCACAAAAACCTTTCAAGTAGAACTGTGTGAACAATGGAGTTTTATTTTTATTCAGTTGAGAAACCAACAATAAAAATATAGCTTAATATTTGGCTTTGTTTTCAAGTTATTTCAGCCATCTTCTAATTCTCCAGGGAAAAAAATTGTACAGCAAAATTCAAAAAGACTAAGTCTGTTTGAAATAAAGAACCAGAATGCTTTCTTTCAAAAAAAATAAAAATAAAAAGAGGAAATGAGAAAAAGACTGTTAGGGAAGAAAAATCTCCACATGGAAAACAAAGATGCAAGTCTAACTTTGAACTTAGACACTTCCCACATTGTAACCAAGTGACTTGCCAGCCAACCACACATGTATACCAGAGAAACAAGTGAGAATGAGACTGTGGGGAGTGTGATAACAGTTCTGCACTCATTGCACTTTCATCTTGTAGTACATGTATTTGTGCAGTCGATACATTTACCAGTAGCATTTTTCATGTTGCAGATGTGTCTTTGCCTGATAGCTTGTTGACAGTGCTTTGCTAATATAAAAATAGTAATTAAGTGGTTTAATAACATATAAGCGTATCTTGTACACACATTACACAAAATGATGGTCTGTGAGGGTTTTGTGCGTGTACTCCCCAGTGACTCAGTTTTAGTCAAATTACTTTCAGGTTTTAGATCAAAAAGGAAATACACAATTCCTTCCTTCTTTCTTTTAAATTGTTTTAGCAGGTTATTTTTCTTAGTTCCTTTGGAAATTATGAATATATTTTATTTCAGACTTCAAGAAGCATTAAATGTCATAGAAAAAACAGGATGTGCAAAGTGTTTCCTAGTATTATGTAGAACTGAATTGTATTGCAATGCCTGCTAGTCTAGAGTCATTGTTAAATATTTTAATAAGTTTCATGTATTTATTTGCATTTGCTTTCCTTCAAGCTTTATGGTTTGAGTGATGCCGGTAATAGAGTGGAAGCATGTTTGTCTTCCATAACTGTCACTGATGACACAGATAAGTAAAATGGATGTGGGTGTATCTGTTTTGTTTCTTACTAATGAGGCTTTTCAAGTATTTCAGTAATGAACAATTTGACATTCAAAGCGTATACAGCTATTGCCCTCATCAGGGTAAGCCATAAAGAAAGAAGCCCAGTTTTGCATTGATAAGAAATACAGGATTAATCTAGCAAAGACAACAACAGCTATGAAAAAGAAAATAAAAAATGAACAAACATAATCCTTCAGGTTTGGTGAAAGAAAACATGTCTGGAGGGTCACTTTGACGTGAGAATAACATATTGCCACTTGTGCAGCTAGTGAGTGGATCAACAGTGGAATGACAGCAGAGCCCACAGGTCTTTCCCCATCTGAGAAAAAAGAGGCAGAACAAGTATTTAACTGGAAATGACTGTTTTCATCTGCACACTTGGGCTAACGTAAACTATTCCATTCCCCTGTGTATTATTCGATTACTTTGACTTGGTCAATTAATCCAATTTTAGACTGCTTGGGGAAAGAGAAAACCAGTTAGAAGAGTATATTGATGATGGCATCAGATATGTTTGATTCAATCTTGTCTGTGTACAACAAAATGTATATAGCACTGTTTCCTTGAACACAGCAAGAATCAAATGAAGCAGTTTCCTTACTGACTGCTTCAAGCTCTTGTTAGGTAGTGTTCAGCTTCAAAAATAACTTTCAGTATTTCCTCTATTTCATATTACCCAGTTACTGAAACCAGATTCATTTCTTCCTTGTTGCCATTTCTTTCTTTCACTGAGCTTTTTCTTCTCTGTCACAGGCTTTCAGAACCCTAAAAACACAGCACTGAAGAGAATCTCTCCACTGTCGCACGTATTTCAAATGCCCTCTTGGTGACAGCTAGTGTTTCAGTTGTCTGGTTCCGTTTAGAAGTTTCAGTTTCTCACCTTTATCACAAAATGAAACAATACTGTTTACATTTGTTAAGGAAATTAGAAGGCATAACCAACTTCTAACAGCATAATTTCATGAATGACTACTGTGTAGTAGGAATCCTGATGGAAATAAACTTACCCCAAAGCTCAGTCACAAGAAGAGGACTGTTAAAAACACAAGCTTAAATAGTAGTTCAGAAGATCATCTTTCCTAGAACTGGAAAGGAATATGGTACATTGAAAGGTGTTGTCAGAAAGAGCAGGCCTAGGCCTTAATCTTCTAGCTGTAGAACATTGGCTGGAGAAGGTAGGAAAATCTCTTTTAAAATGTTGATTATAATCCTTCTTCTTTGACAAGAAAAAGAAAAAGTCATGCAAGGAAAGCTGATTTAAAAATAATAATAATAATAAATATTACTTCTCCTTTGCTTTCCCTAATATTTTTCTCCATTCTTAAACGAATACAAAAACTGTAAATATGTAAAAGTTGGTCCTTTCCAAATGGACAGACAGACAAAACAAAAATAAAAAATATCTAATCAAAATGTTTAGTCAAAATGTGTTTTAATTAAAAAAAAAAAAGAACAAAAAAGAATTAATGAGCTGTAATTTTCTTCTTCCTTTGTCATGAGATAATACTGTTATCTCTCACCTCACTTCAATAAATAGGAGATGCAGCAGCTCCTTTAAAAATTAGGCCAGTGGAAATCACAGTGAAACTTGGCAGAAGCAACCTTCCCTATGGCAGAGACTGAGCTTGAATCAGCAACACTGATGGAAAATAATATTAAATAAGAAAGTAGATAACAAGGTGAGATTGATGTCACTTACTTTTAGATAACCAAAATGTTGACACCTACTATTTTATAATTCACACCAGTCACTTTTTACAGTCAATAGAGAGGTATAAGCATTTTAAAGGTATTTCATCTGACTTATTTTAAATATTTACGTTGGGATAAGAAATTGTGCTCTATCAGTGTCTTACTTTCTCTAGGGGGAGTCATAGAATTTCAGATATAGACAGACATCTGGTAGACATCTCCATTTGGTCGTATATAAATACCAGCCAAAAAGAAAACAAGACCTAGTCTCCACTATGTAAAGCATCCCGAAACTCAAAGCTAAGAAAGCACAAATATAAAGTTTAAAAAAAAAAAGTAAAAAGGCATCTCAAGAAGTACTTTAATATCTTAGTTCATTGTCATATAATGCAATTGAAAAAGAATGTGAGTCTTTCCACTGAATGAGATATGAAAAGGTCATCTAGCCCACCACCTTAACACTGTGAGTTTGTTTCATGTTGTACATTTGTCGTTGTTCTTATAGGTCTCAAAACCTATGAACTTGAGGAAAATTACATTACTCTTTCCCTAAGAAAGGAGGAAACAGTTTCTGTATAAAGCATCCTCAGATAATTATTTCTTTTTCTACAATTAACTGCGAATATTTTATCTTATTTTGCATCCATTTCCTTTTCCTGGCTGCTAAATAATTCACTCTATTTTTACATATGTTAAACTACTTAGAAGTACTAATTGTGGAGAAAAGAAAAGGGGTTAAACTCTATTATACTACAGGTATAGCTGAACTTAAAGCCATCAAGTCAGCAAGGAGGTCAAAGAGTAACAGGTTTACAGATGAAATTACCTCATGACACTAAATTACAATAAGTGCAGGGATTTTTTAATTTTCAAAATACCGTGGCATATAATTTCAAATGCATGAAACTTTTCCTTTTTTTCAGAATGAGATGTAATTTAAGAAACTGAGAGTGAAAATGTACATTAAAAACTAAAAGCAGTGCGGAAAAATTTCACTTCATCAATGGAATAGAGAATACATTTTTCTTGCAGTTATGGGAAGAGACATAGGAAAACAACCTTTTTTGGATTTATTTTTGTTATACTCTTTTCACTTCACAAACAAATGGAACTGTGGAGCATTTTGTAAGCAGCTGAAAAGAACACAGTTTTTGAACATTATTTTTTAAAATTTTTAAAGATTTTTAACAGCAGTGAAGGTTGATAGTAAGATTATTAATGGGGAAAAGAACTGAGTATGACTGGAAAGTTTTTTATCTCTTTTAGACTTGATACATTTCAGCACTTCAACCATTCCTGAATACTTTCTTTCTGTACCAGAGTTTAAGTAATCATTTATACATTACTGCACTTCAGGTAATCCTTTTGCAAATGAATCTGTGGGATTGATGTTCATATGGAGTTTAATTTGTTAGACACAATCTTGAAAAGTCATAAACTCATTTTGCATCTTTACGTACTCATATATTAAAGAGGTATAATTTATTATAAACATCTGCTTTATAATACCAATGTGACAGAAAGCATTAGGCAAGGAAAATTGACTGTGGGTGTGAGAGACACCAAACACAAATATGCACATATATAATTAAACCTTTAAAATATAGCTGAGTGATTTTCTTATGCCAGTCCAAGGATTATTAATACACATGTCAACATCAAATTTAATAAAGCTGTTGCACTAATTGTAACTATGCTGCCTTGTACTAACACCTGTCAAGGTATTTCTGGTGCAGAAAATCTTTGTCATGAGTGAGCTAGATAACATAAATTATAAGTGAACTAGCCTTTTACCTCAGGAGACCTGAATTCAAATACTGCTTTTAGTCTCAAATGAGTTGTTTGTCACACCCCACTGAACCTACAAATATGGCACAGTTCTGCACGGCTGGAAGTCTGGACTCAGGAGACGTGAAAGAGTGGAATATCAGGCAGTATCACTAATCAAGATTATGGTGTATTGGCAGAGACAAGAAGGGAACTACATGTATAGCAACTGCCAGCTTCATCCCTCATAAGCCAGCACAATTGATGTCTTAAATTCCATAAGCAGAAAGTTAACAAATTTTGGAATGAGAAATAATCTGCTGTTACTAATGTCAGCTTCTGCAGATCAACCTCATACAATTTCCTGTGATATTCTCTCATCAGAAGGAATAATATTCATATGAATGCCAGTCAGTGCAACTTGATGTCTGAAAATGCCTAACATCATATTTTGATGCTAGAATGTAAAAATCAATAAAGAATGCAGTATTTGTATGTTTCAATTTTCTACAGACCTGCCTTCACATAAAATAAAATTTTAAAGAAGTGTTCCTTTCAAGAAAAAAATTAGAAATTCCCAATGATACGTGAAATTTTGTAATGTACCTGAGTTCAGCCAGTCAACAAAATATATTTTTAAGTCAATACTATCTATTAATATCTCTTTCCAGAAATTCTATCCAGTAAAATTAATGCACATATTTTTCATTGTATATAAGGCATCATCACTAAAAGCTGGTACAGTGCTGGATTTATGCAAAAACACAACACACTCATTTATACAAACATACAGAACCAGCTAAAGGTAGTTCCTGACATGTTTATCTACACAATAACAACCATGGGAGGATGCCTTCATCTTTTGTCAGTGGGAAGTGAGAAGAGGAGGGTGCTAGCAGCGTGCTATTACCACACAAGCATTAGTAGGAGTTATGGTGATGTCACATTTCAACCTGAAGATCTTGTTGCACGTTTTGTTTTTTATACACCCAACTCCCTGATAAGTTTTACAGTTTTGTGCCACAATGTGAGCCACACTGTCTCAATTTTGTATAGGCTTAACTAGTTCCTCGTTAGGACTCTTTAGGTTGAGTGTGGAGATATGAAACCCTACCTTACATTTTCAGTTTGAAAATAAAGTATGGAAAACACTGACAAGCGCAGGGACAAGTTGTCAGTATGCAAAACACTAAATTAGCTTTCAACAGCCCAAAGCCAGACCTTCAAAGAAAGGAAAAAGGAAGAAGCATACACTTGGTATATATAAGGCAAGAAGTGGAGCGAGGACAAAGTACAGAATGAATCTTACACCACAGTATAATCCTTGAATGCTTTTTTTAACAGACATTTAGTAGATGTCTTCTCAGTTTTTTTTAATCACAGTCCACTGGGAGATTGCGAAAAGGAGACTAGAGTTGTTTTACATTTCCTGACTTCTTAAGTGAAGGATCTCAGCTGACCAGACTTCAAAACAAGAGGAACTACTTACCAAGTGGTTTTTGTTATGAGGTTTTAATACAGAAAAACATGTTTCCTTGTGAAAATCTGAAACATGTATGTTTTTAATGAAATTTGAGTTTTAAGTGTTCAGCAGCCAACTGGGAAGCCAAGACAGTAAATTTTTAAATATTACTGAATTTATAGAAATAATAACTGTAGAGCATTGATTGTCTCAATACCACTCAAGGGCTCATCTGAAACCATATGCAGAATTACATGTTAGTTAAGAGCTGTGTTATGATCATTCAATAATGAATATATATTTTATAAAAATCCTAATAAATATTTGCATATATAGTTTATACTTCAGAATGTAAACTTGCATTCAGACATTCACTAAAACTGTAATCTTATTTCAGCATTTTTTAAAAAATATTTAAAATTGTTTTTATAGAAAGTTGTACAGAGAGATGAATGTGAAAACATACAAAATCCCAAATGCCTTATTAATAAACAAGAGACACAAAAGTCGAAGTCAAGGCCAAATGCTATGCTTAGTTATGTTTATTATGTGAAAGGGTTGTATAGGGAAAAAATGTCTCTGTAATTCACATGCTTGCACCTACGTCTTGTAGCTCATGCAGTCTTCTAGAACAGTACAGAACAGTAAGCAATGTTTGGATACATTGATTTTATAACGGGGTAAGAAATAAACAGTGAATTCATAATGTTAATCTATAAATAAGCATAGAGTCCTAAGGAACATGAATCACTTCATACAGACTAAATTTTCTGACATTTATCTTCAGATAATGTAGGCATTAGAAGACGGTAGATGCACATGTGTACTTGCTACTTTTTTAACTAAATAAGGGGATTTACACATTTTTTCCCTCTCAAAGAGAAAATGGAAATAGAGTTTTCTTTGCTGTAATCCTGCTTATTTATAAAAATCCTCTGAAACTTGCTTTTCATAAGAACATTAGGAATAAATAAAGGAATAAAAAATACATTAAATGTTGTCTTTTGTCACAGTTGCTAGTGCTATTTTCAATCAGAAATTTTCTCAAATCTTTTACCTTTTCCTCAGGCCGCGTTCTCAGGATTTGTTCAAAACACATATGATCCTCACTTACAGCTTTGCCTGTTTTTCTAGACTTGTATCTCTCTTTCACAGATGCACACATCTTCAAAAACTATGGCCTGCAAAACTCTTCCATCTATACAGACACACATTCATGCTAGCTTTGGACAAACGGCTAAATTTGGGGTGGACGATGCTATTGTTTTAACTATGTGTTTTTATAAAGTATTATAATAGTTATTATTATTATTGTGCATTATAATTATCCTGAATGACCTGAAAGTGGGTTTGCCTAGAAAAATTAAGCATGTTCATGTGTGCAAAGATTTGAAAGTATACTTTAATACAACTCATGCAGAAAACTTGTATTATTCCAGTACAGCATTTGTTGAAGGTTGAAGGGACCAAAATGATTTGAGGAGAAGTTTGAGAATCTCCTTCAAGNAAAAGTTTTAAAATCCCCTTAAAAAAAAAAAAAAAAAAAAAAAAAAAAACAGTTCCAAATGGATTACTGTCAGCTTACTGCCAAGCTTTTTATCCACCACAGGGCTGCTCTTGATCCACTCATTGCCCAGCCTGTATTCATGTCTGGGATTGCCCCAACCCAGGTGCAGCACTTGCACTTGGCCTTGTTGAACTGCTTGTTGTTCACATGGGCCCACCTTTCAAGCCTATCAAGGCCCCTCTGGATGGCATCCATTCCCTCCAGCATGTCAACTGCACCACTCACTTCAATGTCATCCACAGACTTGCTGAGAGTGCACTCAATCCCACTGTCTGTGTCATTGGTAAAGATGTTAAATAACACTAGTCCCGATATTAACTCTTAATTAATTAATTAATTAATATTCACTTGGACGTCAAGCCGTTGACTACAAGTCTTTTGAGTGCAACTACACAGCCAGTTTCTTATCTTCAGGACAGAAACAAATGTTTTGCATAAGTCCAGGTAGAGCACAAGCCTTGACCTAAGTACAAGTAAGAATAACTGAGTCTTTTAAAAAGGTAAAAAAAATAAAACAGAGAACTACTTAAGGATTTAACCAATCCAAATCTGATTTTTCACTATAAATATCAGAAGATTTCTGGCTTTTTTTTTTTCAAAGTAAAAAGCCTACCTTTACTATTTCTTTTGATTCTGATGGTACAAAAAGTTCGAAGACTCACACAGTTGATGTTTTGATCTGGAGAGAAAAAAAAAAAGCAAAAGAAAAGATTTGAAAAGATTTGGAAAATAAAAGCAAACCACAGAGTAACTGCGTTCAAATTAAACAAACATAAATTCCTGGGACTAACGAACTTGGAAAAAATGGTATGCCTTAAAAGACTATAATTTTGCTCTTGATGTGGTTAAGACTGCTGTAATCATGCCAACCCAAAATGACAAGGAAGAGATACACTGAGTCCTTGGAGTGGTAAAGCATGAAAGAACATTTATAATGAGAACAAGAGAGGTACTGTGGAAAGAAAGCCAAAGACAGTTATTTGCAAATCTTCATAAATATTTTCAAAGACCTTACAAAAAGATTCCCTTGTACAAAGGTGCTCTGGCAGTGAAAAGGAAATTAAGTTGTCTCCAGATAAACATTCGGTACCATAAGAGCAGTCTGGACAAAATTGACTAATGAATCATAAGTGTTAATGAAACCTACATGTCAGTACAGTCAAACACAGGAGACTATAGCCTTAGTAAATGAGTATATAATATGGCTCATCTCTTTAATTGCAGGAAGCCAGGATTAGTTGAAAACAAACTGTTTGTTTTGACATGTTTGTTAAAACTTAGGCATGTGAAACTTAAGCAGACAGGATCTCCCTCTGGAGGCATTCACAGGCATCCACCACTTTTTATTGACTATAGAAAAGTGGAACGTGCCTTTTTAGAAAACTGCTTCATTAGTTGATAAAACACAGTTGCCCATTGGGTAAATAAAGTGGAATTAGGTAGGACCCATTCTCAAAATAAAAAAAAAATATTTCTTTTATTACAGAAAATAGATTAGCAAAGCAAACAAAACTAAGAAAGTATGCTGCAGACACTCTGAAACACTTGGCAGTGAGGTGGAGTAGATTCAATTGCAAGATATTAGTACATCAAACTAATTTTTTAAAAAGATAGACTAGAAATTTATGGAGATTGGGATTCTCAGAACACTGCTCAGATGAAGAAGTTGCAAAAAGTAGTCACCAGTCTGAAGATAGGAGTGGTTATCCCCAATCACTAGCCTTAAGATAGTTCTTAGGATTACATGAAACTCTCTTTAACAATATTAGACATGGGTAAAATATGAAACGTTGAAAATTGTACAAGATAATTTAGGGTTACAAAAATACAAAACAATGTTTGGAGAAAATACCTGAAAGGTAGGTAACAGTGTTTACCTCGTAGCAAATTCAAAAGCTGAGTTAGAAAAAGATCTCCTGTTTGTGATTCAGAAGGAACTACACACAGAGCACAAATCGGGTACAGATTTGTTTATGTTGACTGAAGAAATTTATTACTCCTACACTCTTAGTCTCATTTCACTGAGATAGGTTTGCAAATGGATATTACAGCAGACTAGATAGTTATGTATGTTGTACCCATTCCTGCCAAGCATACTAAACACAATAATGTCTGCATATGGACATAAGGTTTTGGCTGCAGATGCAAAAAATCTTTCTGAGGAGTTTGATGTAGTCATACACACGAGGACATGCAGTTTACAACATTTAGGTCTGGAGGTGTTACACCTCTTTTTTTTTTTACTGTTTTTCTTTTTAAAAGTTAGGGAAAGCTCTTTTCACAGATAGTTGGAAAATGTCTGAAAACATAGCTAATTTTGAAATAGCTTGTAAAATCAATCTCTGATTGGCTGTGGTACAGATAAATTACAGGATATCATCAATGAGCCACAATACCATGAGTCCTTGACAATTTGAATAGGAGAGATATCTGAAGACTGGGGATAGCCAATGTCACTCCAGTCTTCAAAAGTGGCATACTGCATCCAGATGTGGAGTCCTCAGCACAGGAGAGACATGGACCTCTTGGAATACATCCAGAGGGTCACCAAAATGATCCAAGCGATGGAATACCTCTCCTACGAGGAAAGGCTGAGAGAGCTAGGGCTGTTCAGTCTGGAGAAGAGAAGGCTACGTGGTGACCTGATAGCAGCCTTTCAGTATCTAAAGTGGGGCTACAAGAAAGAAGGGGACAGACTCTAGCAGGATCTGTGGTGACAGGAGAAGGGGAAATGGTTTCAAACTAAAAGAGAGGAGATTTAGGTTGAATTTAAGGAAAAAGTTTTTTACAGTAAGAGTGGTGAAGCACTGAAACAAGTTGCCCAGAGAGGTGGTGGAAGCCCCATCCCTGGAGACATGGGTCTGTTCAGCCTGGAGATGACTGAGAGGTGTTGTGATCAATGTTTATAAATATCTAAAGTGCAGGAGGCAAGTGGATGGGGCCAGGCTCTTCACAGAGGTATGCAGCAATACGACAAGAAGCAATGGCCAAAAATTGGAACACAGGAAGTTCNGAGGGGAAGGGAGGGGAAGGGAGGGGAAGGGAGGGGAGCTTTCCCAAAAAGAAGAAAATAATGAACACTTTGCCAACAAAATGTCATTTTGTTCCAGATGCTTTCAACAATGGAACAGTTTCATCAGAATAAGGCAAATAAGACATCTCACTATCTAAATGAGACATTTTTTACCAACAGCACTTTAATATCTCTGGAGAATCCTGCAAGTACAATCTATGAATGAGCAACTCTTTTGAGACAAAAAAAAATTAGACAAAAACTAAGTTTTGAGATAAGATACACATTAATGTTGCTTGAGTGAATATGTTGGATTTAGGGGAAAAAAAGGATACTTGAATGTATTTTTCTATTTTGAAATGAAAAATATACAGAAAAATGAAAAGGTAAATTGATTTTATAAAACCTAGATATGTGGAGAAGGAAAATAACCTTAATTTTGAGGACACAAATTGTTTTTAGTCTTGAGGAGACATTTGTAGAGCTTTTCATTTCATTCAAACACAAGCTCAAACATTTCCCTTCAGAATGAAACCCAAAACAATTTTTCCAATTTCTTTACTTACATAAGTAAAAGAAAAAAATTAATTTCACAGGTTTTCATGCTAACTCTTACTTATGTGGAAAAGAAAGTCATTATACTTTTCAGATACTCACATAATATAATGAAGTAGTTGAGCTGAAATACCACCGACATAATTTTAACTACAACATGACTGAAGCAAATCTCTGCTGACCACCTTGTTTTAGGGTAACCTGTATATACATCATTAATATCTCCATAGTATCACTCAGTGGATAATGCTTTCAGTTATTACAGTATTTCTCCAAAAATACAAGCAAAAATATTAGCAGAATGTTATCTGCATTATCATAGAAGGAAGATTTAGATGCCCCTGGTCAGAGTACTAGAGAGAAAGAAGCTCCTTCTAAACTCCCTTCAAGTACTCTGAAATAAATTAGCTGGTTTTGTTCAGGATTTTTCACACGGAATTTCATAGCTTTACAAATATACAGGAAAGAATGATAGACTAATGTAGTACATGTGTGTATGAATAATAATATGTAATAGAAAGATAAAAACGAAGGTACTAACTGCAGGATCATTGATGGGATTATATAAGCCATTCTTACACTATATGCTGAGTTTTTAGAAATAATGTCATGTAAAATTATTTTAATATAACGTATCATTCCGCACAGAATTTATTGCCACATGGGAATCTAACAGCTTTTTCTCAGTACTGCCTATAAAATGTAGCCTGGCTCTATCTGGAGCTCAGCATAAAGGTATAACTCAACAAATCCCTGCTAGTTTGATCAAGAGTATGTCTTTCAAAAATACCAAGAAAACTAAGGTTTCCATACAAAGAAATAATATTTGCAGCTCTCCATCAGCCCTACAGACACTCATCCTCAAGGCTCTACCAGATTTTAAACAAAAAGAAAGGCATATCAGTAACAAAATGTTCAGAATTAAATCCTCTCCACAAAAATAATGATATGAAAAGCAAATTGTTGTTGTTGTTAACAACTGTGATTAAAGATTGTTGGTATATGTTTTAATAATGGATTCTGTAGGTTTAATACGGCAAGATCTTTTTTATTCTATAATTGTTCGTTGGGTAAAACTGAAGCCTTAATAAAAACCTGCTTTCTTCTACCCAATGAACTTTGGTTTCTAATTTTGTCAAACTGCAAACAATATATTTGACAGTTTGGGAGCAGAGAAGATAATATTGCTGTAAGGGGTATGTGTCTGTATACTTTCATATTGTAAATCTACATGAAATACAGATTTCACATGCAGTCATGTATTTATGTATACATCTTTTTCAATGGATACAACATGCATGCATGTCTTTGGGAATCTCAAAGTACAAATTAACCCAACTAAAAACAAAAAAAGCACAGGTAGTATATTTTCCTAAAACACTCAGCAGCTTCCAACAAAATCAGTATGAAAATGCCTATTTGTCTAATGGAGTAGTCAATACAGAATCAAGACATTTCAGGCATGCCTCCGACAAGCAATAGTGTGTGGTATGAAAACCATGGAACAGACTCATCACTGTTATCTCCTGAGCTAGAAGGAGCTTTCAGCATATTTTTAAGCTAAGTAGCTCTGCTGAGAGGCTGAGATCACAAGATTAATAAAAGATGTCAGAAGCACTGGTTTTGGTAACTGAGTTTATTCCTTTGCACAACTCCATTCTGGAGTATAATGAAGTAGCCCAATGAGCTCTAGCCAAGGAGCGTCTCCAATGTAAATGTGTGGAAATATTTTCTGTGAGTGTGTGCACATTTTGAGTGTGTTCTTCAGCAGCACCATGCAATAGTTTCCTTGTGATTGCTACATGAGATCACCATATATATGACTCTGAACCTACCTTTCCTGTAATCTAACCACTTGGCAGACCATATCTTTAAATGGTAGACCATCCATGCAATTTCTGATTTCTCTGAAAAGTAGAATTAATATGGAATTCTTGTTTTATAATCTTTCAGTCCAAGAGTAGCTTTAGTTGCAAAATACCAAATTATTTACACACCTACAGTTTAGCAATAGGAAGGTATTCAGAAACATCGTTTTCATCTTTTTCTTTATGGATTGCCTTTCGATATCATCCACACACTATTCTACTTCATGTGAATATATTCTTCAGGTATCTGTCTCTCCATACGCATTGCACAAAGGGCCTGGATTGCAGTCCAGGGTCTGAGGCATAAAACTGAGGCATTGTAAACCTCAACATTATCTCTTTTTTTCAGCCCCAGGCATGTTCAGTCTGTATCAACACCTAACCTATAAGCCATTGCAGCACCTCAGGCAAGATCCTTATAGCCTTTCTCCTCCACCCCTTTTATTACTTGTCTTCAGCATCCCTGTTCTTTAACTCCATTGCATAGCTGTACACATAACATTGCCTGACCTCAGCCAGCAAAAATTCAATAGGACTTTTCACTCCACAACACCTTTTTTACTTGCTTCTTATGCTATAGAAAGAGAAAGTTTGAAGATGACTAACAATAAAGCTACAAAAATTAAAGTCTGAGAGAATTCCTTTTCCCCTCTCCAAATCTTTCAACAGCAATGGGATAGAATTTCAACTTTTCCTTCTGAACTTGCTGTTACTTGCACTACAGGATTCTAATGTAAGTACATCATTACCAAAGCTCTCCTTTGGCATTGTTTCCCAGGGTCTGAAATCAATACATTCTTTCAGTAGTAATAGGACTGAAACTTTAAATGTGATTTTCTTAGCTTGTGATTTTCCCTAGATTTTCTTTTGTCTGTGTTTCTATGTTCTGAATGTTGTTAAAAGGAAACAAATAAATCTTAAAAATGTTGATAGCAATGGATGATAATAGTTCTTATTTGTTGTTATTAAAAAGAAACTACAGGAGTTTTAGTCTACAGCATATCAATAGCATACATCAAACTACCTCCTTCAGAGCAAATGGAATCTATGACAAAATAATCTACAATCAGCATCATACACCATGCACAGGCAAGAAAACTGTATATTAGAGCCTTTATTGATACAGTTACATTGCATGTGGGGCAGTTGCTTGATAGTTCTTAGTATTCAGTGCATTTACTTTTCCAATAAAAATATTCAATCTTTCATTATATTGTCTAGTACAGAGAATACTTTCACTTAAGACAAAAATCTGACCTATAAAAATACATGATTTTTTTTTATATTTCTGTACACTTTTCAGATAAGGATGTTAATGCTATTTACAAGCATGAGTGAAAGCTTTTCAACACCTCTGTGAGACAGTAAGACAAATTTTTGTTATTGCTTAGACAGAGGCTATGCAAGGGTTGGAAGGCACCTCTAGAGATCATTGAGTCCAACTCCCCTGCCAAAGCAAATTCCCCACAGCAGGCTGCACAGATAAGCATCCAGACTATCGAAGTATCAGACTATCTGATGAAATAATAAAATATATCGCTAAACTTCACAGGATGGCTGGCATGTGACTCAGAAATTTCAGGAGTCTACTGAGACTGGTTGGGCTGGCTAATTTTCCTCACAGCACCGTATGGTGCTACGACCAAAACAGGGTTGATAAAGCGTCAATGTTTTAGCTACTACTGAGCAGTGCTTGCACAGTGTCAAGATCTTCTCTGCTCCTCACTCTGTCCCCACAGTGAGGAGGCTAGGTGTGGGAAAGAGGTTAGGAGGGAAAGCAGGATGGTATGGCTGACCTGAATTGACCAAGGAGATATTCCATATCCTATAATGTCAAGCTCAGCAATAAAACAGAGGGCAGAGTTGTTTCCAAAGGAGTAGGTGCTCAGAGACTGAGCGGGCATCAGTCTGCTGGTGAAAGGTGATGAGTGGTTACTTTCACATCACTTGTTTTTTTGATTTTTTTTTATAATTTTTCTTCATTTACTAAATTGTGTTTATCTCAAGCAACACATGCAAAGCCAAAAAAATTGACACAACCAAGTACAGAGATTTAGTGGAGCAGAGATTTAGTGGAGCAGGTAATTTAATGGCCAGCATTGAGAAAGCTGGAAATATCAATGGAAGAAACACCAAAATACTCCAAATACTCCAAAAAAAAAAATCCAAAATATATGAATCAAAGAAATACTAAGGCTATAAGAAAGATTTTAAAGCTAGATGGTGGCAATGCTTTGCCTATGAGGGTACATACAGCAGTCGCAAAAAAGAGAAATTGGTATGTTAAATCAAAAAAAAAAAAGTATTGATTCAAATAATCTTTTTTTTCACATATATCACAGTAATGTGTGAAAATCAGCAAAAAACAAAATGATTTGCAAAATATAATCAACCGACATCATCTGCAAAGATAAGACAGTGGATACAGGAAATACAGGAAACTTAAAAACAGATAGCAAGTTCACTACATGACGATTTCCTCAACAATGTGTAAACAAACAAAATTGCAATTAGATGAGCCTCTATTAAAAACAATTATAGCATTTTCAATATCAACTGCAATGAAAGAAAAGTATAAATGCTGGAATTACAAGCTCCTTGTATAACATAGGAATAATTCTTTCAGATAAAACAAGTTAATTCATGAATTCAGTTCAGGCAGGGAGCAATGATATTTAAATAAAATACAGAATGTACTCACTGCCAAATACCTATGATCATGAAATATTACCTGACTTGGCAAAAGAAAAATATCTAGTGCCAAATTCCAAATGCAAAGACAGATATTGGCAAGTACTAGTAAATAACAAATGTGACTGCCTCATCACATTCTGCACAACAGAAGTGAATCCAAACTGTCTGAAGAGGTTCCCTGAACTGAAGATTAGTCCAGCTAAAATGTAGCTGAAGTTGGAGAGGATCACTGCAGTTTAGCAGGCCACAATCATGGCTTCCTTTGTATTATAAAAGAACAGGGAAGTCAGACAGAACACGTTTAAGTACAAAATTACTTCATGATTAACAACACTCACTTCTGTACCAGTCATATATAACAGTTCTCTTTATTCTCAGCATTGTAAATTTAAGAAAGTAAACACAAAGTGGGAAATGTTTGTATAAGCAATACTAATTATTCAGAGGCTACTAGTAATTACAAAATATATTTATGAGGGAAAACAACAAACAACAACAACAAAAAAAACCACCAAGTTTGCAAAATGTTTGAAGCTATTGCTGAACAAAGATGTCATATGACAATTAGTTCAGTGAAACAGCCAGTAGATGTATCGACACAGGGATGTGAATAAAGAAACTGCTCTAAGTTTCTTTATTGCCTTATGTGATGGGACACAGGGCAGCACTCTTATGGAAAAGACAACCTGACCTTGTCACATCTAGGATTACTAGCATCGTCTCATCAAAATAAGTCAAAATTGAAAAGCAGAGTCTTGTAACAGTGTTTGCATATAAAACGTTAGAATGGTCAAAGATAGGAAAACTATCTCAATAGGAAGTACCCATAAATCACTTGGGAGTACATTTTAAAAAACACTGTCAGACACAGAAAGCCTTTAGTGTATGCTACAGAAACTGCAAAATGTAAACATGAAAGAGACTGGCAAATACATTGCTGATTTCTTATCCAGAGCAGCCTTGCAGTGCACATCTACAGCAACTTAACAAGAACGTGAAATCTCTAGCCTGATATTAAAGTAGAAAATACAGACAGACAGAATCATCAGCTCAGTCTGTTAGGTGCCATTTTTAAGGTAGGGACTGCAACATATCTAAGAACCAATGATACAAGACATAGATTCACAAGTGCTTGCATCCATCATTTTGTCATACTCTGTCAGGATATCCAGATGCCATGAGAGAAGCTTTGTCTACTTACCAAGAACACTGGAACTGCCCAGATGAGCAAAGAACATCATATATATAAAGTCAATTGAATTATTAAACCAAGGTCAGTAAAAATAAATGCTTTCAGATATAAACTGAAGCCATACAGTGAGAATACAGTAACATTGCATACTCTGCACAAGTGCTGCTCTAAGCTAAGATATCCAAAAACTCAGCATTAACTTTGTGACACCTGTGATGAAACAGAAGCTAGTCTATAGGACACCATGCCTGCTAAAATGTTCTATTCGAATGACAGTAGTTGATAAAAAGCAATGAAATTACACAAAATCCCAGTAGGCCTGGCAACAGCCCTCAGTCATAATTAAAACTGGACATTCTCTTTGCAGGTCACACAGAGTGGTTCTTCATCACAGTGTTTTACTCAGACAGTGGTGGTAAAATTCAGATTGTCTAAATATTGCCATCTGCAAATGTAAGTGTCTACATGTGAGTTAGAGGCATAAGATCCTATTACAGCAGATGGAATTATAGTCAATACAGCCAATGAAGTCCTGAGGATTGTTCATCTGACCAAATACCTATGTCTGCTTTCAGGGGTTTAACTGCTTTCCGGACTCCAGCCTGATATATTGATGGACCACTATCAAACAATGAAAGTTGACACACCTGTAGTACATATAGTTGTATAGATATATTACACACAAATACATTTGGATATTAGCCTTGAACTGAACTCCACACTACTGATATTACTCATGTCACTTAATTTCAGTCGCCTAATATTTAGTATCTAGCCAAAGTACATTGTCAACTTTTCTTCTGTAGCTTGCAGAAGTGCTTACCTAGGAGGTCTCATCCCACCTGCTAAGGTTTGACATACTTGTTAAGAGATACCTATTTCTCTCCACTCATTGTAGAGGCAGTCTACTGAAGGAAACTAGTGAGAACTAAATCCCACTATAAGGCAGAACCCCGGTTATCATCAACACTATAGCAAAGTGTTTAAACAGGCATTGCATCCTATGTCATGTCCAAACAGATTGGAGCAGAAAGAGAGCAACTTTGATTCCCCGCCGTCTCCGCCACATACACTTGCCCATTCTTTCAGATGAGGCAGGAGTGTTTTCTCCCATCCATTATATTTTTCTAAGAAGCAGATAGCAAAGGAGCTATGAAATGTTCCCCAAAAATAAACAAATGAAGGCAGAAGATAGAGATGACAGTGTGCTATTGAGCCTTGATGGCGGGAATTGTTAAGTTCACTTGGGAGAAAGGTGCAGAGCAAAACATTTAGAGAAACCGTATCAAAGAAAATCTAAGATTCTACTCTGGATATAAGGCACTTAACATTTACTAATTACTCCATTCAGTTATTAAATTTGGATAGATAGTTCGTGCAAGTTTATTAAGTGAAGCAATTAATCTTTTTTAAAGAATATAATGGAACATTAGATAGTTTGTATCTATCAATAACAACTTCTAATGATTCAATAATAAACATCTATGAAGTATTTATTAACAATTTACCAATATGTTATTATATTAGCACCATATGCTACTGATAGTTAGAACCACGTTGATAGACATTAGAACAGATAATAAGCCACGTAAGACTCAGATACATTTTATTAGAAATAATTCACCACTTTAAATAGTTTCATTATAAACTATTCATAAATGAATCTTCTTTAAAAGTATTACAAGTTTTATTTGGTTTTTCAGGTCAGATGACACATCTGAATGCATGTTTTTCAGTACAAAAAGGCTGCCAGGTTAAGCTATGGTCACTTAAAATACGTGTTAGGGTAATTATTGAATAAATATAAAATACAAATAAATACAAAAAGACTGATTTATGAAGTAGCTTTTCATGATATGTGCAATCTGGTATGCCACTCATTTAAGTGATTGCCATGACTTATTTCTGTTCACATTTAGCTTTTGTTGGATCTCTGAAAAACACACTATTAAAAAAGTACACAAACAAAGGGCATAAAAAATTGACTACTCTGAAACTGTTTATGGCAAGCTTCATTCAGGACTGGGGAAAAAAAACATTAAATTAGAATTTTCAATTACATCACCAAAGACATGAGAAATAAGGTTTTACAATAAAAACACTGAGAGGAATGGCAGTGTAAGTGAACACCAGTAAATATCTCCATCTATGGCGGAAAACATTCAGATCTTATACACACTCGTACTATAGATGGACACAGCTTAGCAGAGACATGCTCAGTGCTTTAGCTGTTTACTTAGGCACCAACAGAGTTCTAAGAAATAGTTGCTATGCCAACCCATCACAAGACTATATATATACATTTATGACTGGGGCTTATTTTGAGAGATCTGTTACCCTTTCTTTCAAAAGTTTAAATACACCACTGCTATATTGTATCCATTAAGGTAAAACTCTGTTGTCTGTGGTCAATTTACAGCCCAGATTTTTTTCAGATGGAGTGTGTAGTGTTTGGAATAACATGATCAGATCTCAAATAAGGAGCAGAATAGCCTTTTGACGTCATATTTCTACAATCACTGAACAGACTGTTCTATTTGCAAGCCTCTAAAGATTTGGTATTTAGATGATAAAGGGCACTGCTTTTTATAATCTATTATTAACTATTGTGTGTGTTACTGCAGGAGTTTCTCTGAAGAGAAAGCAAAGAATGCTTTCGTGGTGCAACGGTGAAGTGGTCTTTTGTACTATTTATTAGAATAATTTTCCTTATTAGCTCCATCCAGTCATTCTTCCTTTCATGATACAGGAACAATGCACAGTAATCTACCTCTGGAGCTTAGAAGCAATGTCCTAAGATAAATACATATTTAAGAAAAAAAAATGATAAAGGGACTCTTTAATTACCCTTTTTTGTTTATGTTACTTTAGGGATTGTTTTTTTTTTTTTCAAATGCTTTTGAATTTTCTGTCTATTTATTTCATAGTTATTGGATGACTACATGCAGCACTGCCATTTCAATTAGATTTTGATGACTGATAAAACCATTGTTGACAGCAAGTGCACAAACAAATGAACAAAAACCCAACTTGCAAAGTTTGTGTTGTTGCATTTAAATAAAACTAAATGTTCTAAATGTGGCAACAATGTGATCAAATCTGAAATATGAAGAGAGAAGAAAAACAGAAAATGGAATCAGAGGGAAAGGATCAGGTTGGAGATAATCATGTTTCTTTAGACATACAGTTTTCTGAAGAAGAGCTGTTTCCTTACAAGGTATAATTTTAATTGCTGGTGAGTATAGCCACTTATTTTTCAAAAAGATTAAAAGCTCAAAAACTACCATATAACCTCTTTTAATGAGAGTTTTGCAACTAGACAGACTTCTTGAAATGTGAGAAAAGCAAGATAGGGAAAGATCTCAGTGCTGATAGAGACAGCTCAACCCACTAGAATTGATAAGGCAAGAAAAACTTTTGTGATAAATTCCAAAGGTCAAGACTTCCAGTCTATTGTAAAGATCAATAGGAAGGGGAGAGGAGAGGAGCACGATAGCATATTCATATTCATTTAAGAGTGATTATATACACGCCAGATGAGAACCTGTATCAGATAGTTGTTCTATTTAAGGATAAAACAGAGCATCGCTGAAGCAACTGTCTCTTGAGTCTCTCAGACTGACACATGACTGACACATTTTGTATTCATTCCAATGTCTACAGAGAAGATACATGAAACTGAAGGAGAAAAAAAAAAAAAGAAAAAGAAAAAGAAAAAGAAAAGCTCTGAGTTTCTGAATTAAATTTGATACCAGAGGGCTGACACAGGTTGAATGCAGTTCTCTGCTCAGTCTCAGACCATGATTCAGTTCAGTTTCATTTATTTGCCACAGCTCTTTTTAGGAAATTCCTCTATGTGGTAACAAATCCTTTTTTCAGCAAACTGTCTTCACGTTCAAGATTAGCATATTTCAATTCTTAGAGAAACCTTGCATTTTTTTGCTGAAGTTCTGTATCAATACAAAATTTTTAGAAGTAATTTTGTTCATTCACTTCTCATAAAATTTCAGTATTTTCTTGGATTTTGGACTTTTTTCTTCACACATTTTCTACATGTCACTGTTCTGTTTCTTGTTGTCCTTTCATGAGATCTGATAGGCACTTTGTGATATGCACCCAAAAGGGACCTTACTTTGTAATAACTAAGAGTCTTGATGGTCACTGAAACTGACAGCCACACCAGCACAAAATCTCGAATATTCATTTGAGAAACCTGGATACAGTCTATCAAAAGGCAAATACAAAACACATTTGAAGGCTTGCTGTTAAAACCAACATGCCAGGAAAACTCCAGTTACAGATGTTTCAACAGTACAGAGAGGGAATCACATCTCTCATCTGTCCTTCTAAAACCAATTCAGGGTGTGTCATATTAAACAACTATCTTCCAAACATGCTAACCACCATATGCCTTTGACAGTGTCAACAGAATCATGGTACCTGGGTTCAGAGTACAGCAGACGGTGAGGATTTCTATTGCAGAAATTTTATATGGATTTGAGGCCAGGAACAGGTAGTGCAGATAGTGAAGCAGTGAAGAGAAATGAGGTGTTTTTGTGATTATCCTTGACCTTGAGAAGAATCTTAAAGTCTGGATGACTTCTAGTCACTGAAAGTCAGAGGGAGAGGAGAGAGGCAGCCAGTTCTGAAGGACATCACAATACTCTTTACAAGATAATAATGGAAGAGATTTCTGCATCTTGAGAGCTTTCTACATCAACAAGAGCTTTAGAGTGGATATATCCAGCCTTAGCTTCTACTTGAATTGCTATTAAAGACACAAACTTTTAAATAAATTTATAAATTTCAAATATAATCTTAAATTATAAGTTTTAAGTTTAATACTGCTATTTTATTAAGTTCAAAGTTATTATATTTTTCTTTTTTTGTTTTGTTTTTTTAATGCAAAACAAAAAGTCCTCTCTACTGCATATTCCATCAATTGATCAAATTGAAAACGGTCAGCAGGCCCTCATCCTAAAAACTAGGATAAAGTAAACCAACAATTGACCAGAAGTACCGTAACACAGAAAATATGTTCTTTTTTTCCTCCTTTTAAAGTTAGCTGAATTTTAAATGATTTATGGGGCTTGAAATCCTTCCTCTCTTATACTCTCATGAACAATAATGCTAGGCTCAAATGGTTTGAAGGGCTGAGCTAAGGAAGAATCTTTTCCCCTTTGACACTCTGGTGCTCACTGATCTGTTTTATCAGATCAGTTTTCCATTCACAACACAACTGCTGATCTGAAACCAGCTGCATTATTTTTGTTATAGTGCTCACTCTGTAAAGAGAGAAAAACACAAGAGATTAATGAGGTTGCCTTCTTCTCATGTTTCTTTGTTATCTTACAAAATCTACTTCTTGAGACTTTGTCTCAAGATCTGTCTGGTATTTCTTCGTTTCCTCCGGAATACCTCTCCAGTTTCTCATTTTCTTTTCCAATGCTTCCTCAGCAGCTTCTCAAATTACCATATTATGAGAGAAAAGGTAATTATTATGCTCACATTTCCTGGTAGATCCTGGAGTCACAAATATCTAAATATGAATTGAAGATGAAGAAGTAAAAAAATCTGCTGCCTACATATACCAAGGAAATTATTACAATTAATCATTCTTTGAAAATAAAGCTGTTTTTCAGTTACTTAAAAAAGCAAAGGATCTCAACGCAGTTGAATATTGAAATCTCCTCAAAAACTCTTAGATGTGTGATAGATGTAATAGCACAAACACAGTAAGAAATATAGCAATATACAGTCATTCTATTTTTTTATTATTATTCTGTTATTCTGAAGAATTGATAACATTGCTGAGTTCTGCTAACCCCTGTGATTATTCATAGTTCATACTTTTCTATGAAGTAAATATTAGTGAAGTCAATTGCATTATTGCCAGTGAATACTATAAATAAGATAAAAGTATTTTAAAAAAACATATACAGGTAAAAAAAAAATCAAGAAGACAATATTTTTTTTGAATAAAGCTACCTTTGGTCCCCTCTCAGAGTGTGGGAGAAATTCCCAGAGACTAGGACCATTACATCAATTTCAGCAACTTCCATTTCACATTCAGTAAGAGTTTGCTTGATCTCACTTTCAATCAAAAATATCCATGGTATCTCAGACATGAAACTTACAAGTATATGCATCTTTCTACATCAAAAATCTTCAGATAATTTTCCTCTTGAAGGAGGGAAGACAGAATAAGATGTGACAAATTCTCAACACATCAGTTAATATTCTGTATGTACTAAAATGTTAAAATGATGGGGGCTGTGTAAGAACTTGCATACAAGAGAACAGAAAATTCCAATGAAAGTAGTTACATTCAAATCCAAGTTACTGTTACCATTTCTCAGTTATATATTATATTCCTTACTACTTCCCACAATGCACTTTTGTAATAGTGTTGTGTATTGTTAAGAATGTACTGAATTTGTAAAACAGATGTAACTGTGTCTGCAGCTTATCAAGCTATTTTATAAATATATTTTATTGAATGCAATGTTAAGATTTCTAGATGAAAATATGCTTATACATGCAAGTCATTGTCATTTAATCTATCATTAGAAAGCCTGAGTAAAAATAATGTGCAACAATCTATCTGTATAGATTTTCTTGTAAAGCAGAGAAACTTCACAAAATATTTAATAGAGCTGTCACAAAGTACATCTTATTGTTCATCCCAACATAGTTGGGACCCTTTTGGTAAATCAGAATTAGCTTTCGATGGCATCAATGGTTCAATCTGTAAAATCCAAGCAGGACTTTGATTTAATTACAGCATGACAAAGCACAAAAAAGAATGTTTTGTTTTCTTGTCATGTAGTTCTAGACTTTAAGTGAAATGAAATTACTCTGATATTTCAGTAGCGCATCTTCTAAAATGCTGCTGTGAAGGCTTTCCTCAAATGCATATTAAGAGTAATTTGAGGTGCGGGGAAATCTCAGCTGCTACTATTTGAGTTTCATATAAATTAATGTATTTTATTTATTTGATTCACTGACATAAATGGATCTGGTTTTTTTGGCATCTCTTATAAATCTAGAATTCAATTGTAAAGAAATACGGAGGTAGAGTAGATATTATTCTGCACTAAAATACTTGCCGAAGATGATAGTTCTTTGGTAAGCAATGTTCATGTTAACAACAGAAAAAAGAAAAAACATGCACTAGAGATCACACACAGCAATAAGAGAAGAAGAATGTAAACCTGTGGTTCAACTGTCCCTCCAGGTGAGTAAAATTTTATTACAGATATCTCACACAGCAGCAGTACAGCTAGCCCCAGTTGGTACCAGCAAAATCTTGGCTCGTGGCTTGTAAAGCATGTAATTCCTGCCTTCTGTGGAAGTATATGAAGCCTTAGCAGCCTATGAAGCTTTTGAATGTCAACACAAAAGCCTCTGGGAATTTCTTCTGATAGCTGATTAGGAGACAAGTGAAATGAAACACCTTGTTTTATTACTAAGTGTGATGTTTAAAAATATATGAACTCAAGGGAGATATTTTTTGGTATATATATTTTCTTCTTTTTCCTTCTTCTCTTTGCTGGTATTACAACATTCAGACTTAGTAGTTAAATATTTTCTACACATGGTTGATATTGTATAAGGACAAACTCTGCTTGGTCTTCATTCCAAAGAAGGGAACAGGTAGAATTATACTCCCATCTATCATATCCCACATAGATAAAGGTAAATCAGAATTGTTAGATGTATGGACTGTCCCTTCTTTACTTCTCCAGGAGATTCAGTGCTCCTAAAGGAAGAAATAGAAAAATGGTGATATAAGTAATTAACTTCAAAATGAAACCTTTATGTAGCTGACTGAAGGTAACAGCTACTTTCAAGGATATTATAATTGCAGTCACAGAACATTTTGAAGAATTTTGCGAAAAATTCCAAGCATTCCTCCTGAGGCTGTGTAGGTCATTGTTTTTTCAGAGTCACTTAAGCTGGAGTTGCAGTGACATTAGCAGAAACTACAAAGAGGTAAGAGTGAATTGATGAGAGAGTGGGACAAAATAATTTTGTCATGTTCCTGCAGAGAATGCATTTGGCACTAGACGATAATTAGCTTTAATTTACTATGTTGCCAAAAAAAAATTCTGAATTAACTTTTGAAGCTTTGGCATACTTTTCTTGTGTCCTTGTTTTCGTGTTATTTTCTTGATAACAGACAAATTTAAATAATATTATAATGTGTATCATATCCCTATAACTCAAATTCAGACAGAATGCTTATTGAAGGACTAAATGGGTGATCCCTTAGCATCAGCACACCAGTAGTACTAGACAAGCAGAAGATAGTCATTCATCAGAATGACACAAATTCTGATAGCACTCTGCCTTACACAGTTTGATTTCAGGTTTGTTACTAAGAGTATTATTCATCTTTCTGTTTTGTTCCAATAATTTTTTACAGTACTTTCAATGGTACCTTAGACTATCTTGTATGCAGTTTATTGAAATACATATATATGTCTAAAGAGACCAAAGCCCACAGTTTCCATGAAAAGTAATAAGACTCTAAGGTGCTGTGAGGTGCTTCTCAACATTCTACCTCTGGTTGATAAATTTTAGAACATTTTCCTGCACAAATTATAGCACTGGGAGAAAAGCTCCAAAATGAGAAAATATGAGAAATCTTAGCCTCTGCAATACTTTGTGCTAGATGAGTGCTCAAAGAGGAGTAAAATTCTTCCTGAGGATCAAACTTGTCATCTAGTTGCAACTATTTGGTAATTATGCGTCAGATTGAAATTTTATTTTAGAGTCAAAGGAATAAACATTCTTAAAGAGGCTAATTTCATCATTAACATTCAGAATACCTAGCCTAAAACTGGGAGAAGACATTCTGGAGATAAAGCACTTTAGTTACAAAGTGTGACATCTAGCTCAAACCAAATATTTAACATTTCCCTGCCCAAAGTAGATGGGATGAGTAACAGCTGTTTGCAAGCCTTTTGATCTTTTTCTTTGTATTTATATCTAAAGAACATCAGGACAGAAGTCTTGAGCAGCTTAGTAAAGTTGAAGCAGTAAAGAAAGATTCGAAGATGCAATGTTTTGCAGTTTACTTGAGTGTACGAAGTTTGGGCCTAGCTTTACGCTCATGAGAGTCAACCGCTTTGTTTTCAGCAGAAGTATGATTATGACTACAATGTCCACTTTTGAAAATTACATCATGCTTAAAACTTTTGCTGAAAGAAAATACAGAAAACGGATCAAAGGTTCAAAATGACAGGAAATGACTTAATTAGGACTGTTGGCTACATCCCCACATGCCTACACAATGTTACAGGACTACTAGACCAAACAGAACACAGAGCTGCCATAATGGAGCACGTGTGCACACTGACACTACTGTTGTACTGGTCTGATGGATAGTTCTGAAGAAGTAAGTTTGGTAGTTTTAATAAAGCATTTCTAAAATAAAAACTTTCATCAGCTTACTCCTTAATCTTATATCGGAGGGAAATTTAATCAATATTACCAGTCCAAAACAACAATGCTATTGTCTGTCTTTCTCTCCATTCACTAATCACTAAAGATGTTCTACTTAGAAGAAACTATGAAGAGGAATGAAATAACCAATGTCCTTTCAGCACATCCTCTGAAAGAAAACATAAACCTAGACTTCGTTCTAGTATTGTCTACCTTTCTTCTGTTATCAGTCTTCTCTATCCACTTGTGCCACTTATTTTTCTATCTTCTTCTATCTAACAAGAAAAATGTAAACATTTTGTTAAATTTAGTAGTAGTAGAAAAAGTAGTCTCTTAGCAATTCGGCATATATTTCTAAGCCACTTTCTTCTTATTTTCTCATGTTTTCTTCTTTCTCCATCCACATATTTATCTTGTTTTCTCTTAAGAGGAAATATCAGACTTAAAACAAAAACAAAACAAGAAAATGTAGGAACAGACAATCTAAATTAATGCTATTCTTTTCTTCAAAATGGAGATCAAGAAACAACTTTCCTCCTAAGCATCCACTAGGCAGAAATAGGCAGATTAAATGTGCTAAGGAAAATCAATAAAATTAAGATTTCCTCATAACTCGTGTTTTCACTACAGTATTAATAAGCATTTTATATGTTCAATATAATTTTTGCATGATACCATGTCAGAGAATGTCAATACTACTTATTATGGACCACTGACAATCTGCAATCAGAAGGAACTTTAGGGACAAAGAAATGGAATAACTTCTGTAATATTAGAAACCAGTTTACACTGAACTTTATCAACAAATAGAGTATGACATCTTTATTAATTAAATGATCACTTGGTCAATCCAAATCTGCTGAAGTTTATGGAAATAGATGAATTACAAGAAGTTGGCATGGAGCTTAATGCAAGTCACAGCATAATGACTCTTTTATTATCATTACATCACTTCATTTACACAGTCACTCTAATTGACTTTAATAGGCTTTGGATCAGAGCAAATATACAGACAAAAAGATTGATTATAGAAAACCAGAATGTTTTTATTGAACTTGCCTCAAGAATACACAGTCTCACAAAAATCTCTAAATCGGCAGTTTGAGGCTTTAGGAATTTGTGGCAGTCTGCACAGAGTCATTTTGTCAGCTCCAATTTCATTTTGAAAAGATAAGACTTCCAGAGATTTCTTCATGAAATGTGTTTAAACACAGAATCTGTCCCATAGACCATGCTCTGTTCTCATTGAACACTAACTTCTAACTAGTGTTTTCACATGTAGCAAATATTTGCTTGAAAACATAATGCTAGGAAATTTCCTGATGATTTTTTCTTTTTAATGTGGCTAATAAGGAGAGAATAAAACTAAGAGGGCTGGACTAAGCAACCAACAACACTCTGTGTAGAGAAAGCACTAGTTTTGCAAATCACAGGCAGTCCACAAGCTACAGTTCAGGGAACTGTTCAAGCTGATCCTGTGCTATAAAGCCTCACTCCATTGTTCCATTAGAGGAAGCAGACTTAAATCATAGGAAAAGCAATACAGAAAGCTTAGGGAAAAAAATGTTTTTTGCCCATTTTGAGAATCAAAAATCACCAGTGTGTGCATTTTTGCCACTAAGTGTTAAACAAGGCATTGGGGGGGGGTAGGGGGGGGGCAGTTTCATAGCCTAATTTTCGAACTGTTCTCTGTTTGTATATATGAGATTTTGTATGTAAGAACACCTGCTTTTTCACTATGGTGTAAATGTGCATGTGTATGCTCTTGTATGTGGGTATGTTTTATAAATTCTAACTCCAGCAACTTTCAATGTTGATGTTCATCTGACATGTAAAAATACTCATTGTGGAAACATAAGAGTACCAAATTCTAGATGTGTCAGTAAGTGCTAAACTGAGCTCTCCTTTTGTCATAATCAGTCATGGTCTTAACTTGTATATGCTGTATTCCTCTTTTGTCTAGCCACGCAAGCACGGCATTATTGTACTGTTAATATATTTGTGAAAAAAAAGAAGAATATCTTTGAAAAATTAACTAGTTTGTAGGATTAATTAGTTCCCGCTTGTTGTGACAAGAGTTGATTTTGGAAAAATCATGCCTATTTTGTTTCTGACAAATATCTTAAGGCCTATTCTGCTTGTGCAAGCTCACCTTACATACCACCAGATTCTATGTATTCCTCTTGCCTTCTACTCTATCTTTTCCCTTCTCTCTCCACAANTTTTTAAAGATAAGAAATGAAATGAGATATATAATCAAGACAGTTTTCACTTCATTTGTTTCTCTAAGAGCATTTAAAAAGAGATTTTGATGAAGGGGAAAAACAGCTCTACTATGTAATGATCTTTTCTATGGTAATCCACCCACAGGGGCATTTTAGTATGTAAATCACGTTATTGTCTCACACATGACAATCTGATGGATTTTAAATTCCTCATTTGTTAAAGTATAATGAACAACACTTTTGCTGTTTTTATTGGTGCATTAGCACTTTGCTCACACATTAAGGTATGGCTCTGCCAAGCTACATAAGGTGATACTATTAATGAATCATTTGAGAGCTGGCAAATATAAATAGTAAGGAGCTCATTTTCATAGAAACACGCTTTAATTTCGTGCTGGCAGCAAAGGGGTACAGAGATGTTTTCTTGTTAGCAAGCAGGTGTCCTCTGTCTTGCCTAGGCAAAACATTCCCCTTACTAAAATATATATACATAAGTAAATATGCATAAACATATATTCTCATTGTACAAAGATTTCTAGTTACCCAACAAAATAAAACCAATGGCAGATACAGCTTTACAGTTGATGAATAGATATCAAAGCTATGACAATAAAAACAAACTCCTTTTCCTACACACCACTTCCCCCTAATAACTCTCAGATATATATAAACGAACACAAACAAAATGAACCTAAAGAGGAGATAAAAATAACTAGCCTATGCCTTAGAAAGATGCTGCAAACATACTTTGACATATTTATTGTGATGGCATTTTCTTTGGCCTGTGTCTTTTGGAGAGTACGCAGCATATTCTTTTTTAAAGATGTAAACATGAGAAACACAGACTCAAAAATTGTGTGCACTTTATATTGTGACCTCAAAAAAACAATTCTATTTTCTGTAAAGGGCAGAAGTCTCAGTACTGCTAATATCAGCAGAAATGAAGGAGTACAGAGTCAAAACAAGTCCCTTATTGACCTTATATGATCTAAACCTTCAAACACAAGAAAAGGAAAACATTAAACAAACAAACAAAAAAACATAGAAAACCTCAATTCCCATCAGATCACTGAAACTATGAGACTTATTTTAAAAAAATATCAAAAACATTTAGAGACCATGAATAAAGGTCACTTGTTTTTACTGTCACCACCTTTTCATACGCTACAATTGACCTACAAAAGATCCTTTGAACAGTTTTAAAAGCCATAGAATTTCTTTCAGGTTCCTCTGCAGGCAACTAGAACTCACCGAGAAGTTGATGGAACAAAATTCGCTACTGCTTTTGTATTTTTCACTTTCATTTTGGAGACTTAGGAATGTGAGCAATTCTGAATGAAAATTGAAAATGCGCACAGACACTTTTTCAGACAAGTCATGATGGACTTAACATGAAATGGGTACCTTAATCAAATCTAACTCTAAAAAACTTTAGTGGAAGGCAAAAGAAAAAACATTCTTAAATGGATTGGCAAATCCTGTGAAGCTTTGTCTTACAGTAGAAGTTAAATCACTAAACAACTGTAGAAAAACAGTGCTTTACTAAAACTAATACTATGACTTTGACACGGGTAACACGGAAAAGGGGACAAAATATATTTTTATTGTCTTCTTAAGCAATATCAAGTAATACAAAATTGATCATCGCAGGAATAATGCTGTTCAAATGCTAAGTGAAGAAATTAAAATACATCACAAGAGCTGGATGGTACACCAGATAGTACAACATATTTAAGATTATTTCTTTCAGCTAGTCATTCTCAAATATTTCAAACTACTGCCTCAACAAAGTTTAAATTTCCACTGGATGTTATACTTATCCTCAAGCTGTTTATTTGAAAATGTTATGCATTTTATTGTTTAATTGCAGCTGTACACAAACTGGTATGTGAAAGAGAGGATAAAATATCATGCCAGGAGCAGTCAAAATTTGGCAACTGTGAATTTATTTGCACTCTAACAGCCATTTTTCCAGATTATTTTCTAATTACACAATGCACAAACAACCACTTCACACCAACAACTGTCTTCTGCTCTACTACAGTTTCCTATTTCTTTCTGTTTCGTTTTTTTTGTTTGTTTGTTAGTTTGTTTTCCCATGGCTGCAATTACTGAGGTGAAGAAAGCTCTATTTCATAATGAATGTCAATTTTTCAGTTGGTCTCCATCTAGAAAGTAAGTGTTGCCAACTATACTGTAAGAATTAAGGTTATTGTTTCTTTTTTCCCTACAGAGTGGACTAAGTGAACTGATTTATTTTTTTTCCTTCTTTCGGAAGCTAAGAAATTATAAGTCCACCCAATTATCCAAGATAATATACATACAAGAAAAAAGCCTTAGGTGGGATTTGTTTGATCAAATGTTGACAACTAGAATGTAAACATTTATGGGAATTTTAAGGCAAGAAACTGTGACCTGACCTTCAAGACTAATTGACACTGCCTAGCTTCTACTCAGTAATGTACAGACAACTACTTCTCTCACAAGAGAGGGCTAGTTGGAACAGCCCAAAACAGAGCCAAGAACTGAAATAGCAACTAAGTAGTGTGACTGCTCAAACATTTGCTTCTTGGCTCACTTTTCCTAAACAATGTAGACTTACCTTATGATTGACACTGAGACTGGCACATGGGAGTTCCTTTCTATGAAAACAAGTAATTCTCAGGAGGGATTCATTCAACAATTAATATTTAGTGTTAATCATGTCTTTCTCACTACTGATCGCAAAGGCAGGCTATATTAATTAGTTGATCTACAGAACCTTGCAGCTGCGACATCTAAGGTTATGTAAGATAAGGTTAGGCAAGTCTCACCATTGTGGGCACTAGAACACAGAAGAAAAGGTTCTTTGAAGATTGTTTGCTCCCATTCATCTAGGTAAAGCTGCTATATGATGAAAAGGGGACTATAAGAAAGGGACAAACACTTTAGCAGTGTCTGTTGTGATAGGACAACTGGAAATGGTTTCGAAATGGAACATGAGAGATTTAGGATATTGTCTTAGTTTCTAGCTGGGATAGAAGTTGTCTTTTTCATAGTGTCTGGTATGAGGCAATGTTTGGATTCCAAAAGTCAAATGAAACTGATAACATACTCATTGTTTATACTTATTGCTGGACAGCATTGAACAGTCAAGGATGTTTCAGTCAGTTGGCAGGTGGTGAGTATTTGCTTTCTGTTGTCCCACGTTGGGTGCCAAAAAAGACTGTTGTGGTTTGACCAGCAGATAGCTAAGTTCCACACAGTCATTAGCTCACCACCCCCTACAAGTGGGATGGAGGAGAGAATTAGGTGAAAATACAGTAGAACTCATGGATTGGGATAAAAAGTATTTACTAAGACAGCAAAGGAAGTAAAAGAAATGCCAGTAATTATATAGAAAGAGAGATAGGAAAATAAGTGATACGCAAAGCAGTGGCTCACCACCTGCCGATTGATGTCCAGCCAGTCCCTGAGCAGTGCCCCCTCAGCTAACTCCCCTTCCTTATATTTACATGATGTCATATGGTATGGAGTATCCCTTCAGTCAGTTTGAGTCAGCTGCCCTGGTCCTGTCCCCTCCCAGCTCCTTGTTTCACCCCATACCCTTCGCTGGCAGAGCAATACAAGAAGCTGAGAGACTGAAACGTCCTTGGCTCTGTTCTACGCTGCCCGGCACCTATTATAAACAATTGGTATATTATCAGTTTTATTTTATCTCTAGAACAAAAACATAGCCTTATACTATGCCACCTAGATACTAAGACAGTTGGAAATAAAAAAAAAAAAGATAGCTTTTTACAATAACAGTGGTGAAGCACTAGAACAGGTTGCTCAGAGAGGTGGTGGGTGCCCTATTCCTGGAGACATTCAAGAGGGAATGGCCACAAGTTGCGCCAGGGGAAATTTAGATTAGATATAAGGAAAAACTTTTTCTCTCAAAGAGTGGTCAGGCACTGGAATGGCCTGCCCAGGGAGATGGTGGAGTCACCATCCCTGGCGGTGTTCAAGAAGCGTCTGGATGAGGTGCTACGACATATGATTTAGTAGCTTAGTGAGTAGTAACGTTGATAGGAGGGCAGTTGGACTAGATGATCTTGTAGGTCCTTTCCAACCAAGTGTTTCTATGATTCTATGATTCTAAGGTCAGGCCGGACCGGGCTCTGAGCAACCTGATCTAGCTGGAGATGTCCCTGTTCATTGCAGGGGAGCTGAACCAAATGACATTTAAAAGTCCCTTCCAACTCAAATGATTCTATGATGCTATGAAAAAAAGGAGGAAGTTAGAGGTCAAATATGTTTAAAGTGAAAGGGATATGGGGATGCCCTGTCAACTGTATACACAGCTTCAACCAATTTTAGAAAAAGTACTATGGTATATATACATCTCAGTTCTACATTGGGTCTTTAGCGAAATACAAAAAGAGTCTGTACCAAAGAAGCCTTTACAAAATGATTAATGAAATAATCCACCCAACCTAATAATTTAAAAATGTATTATTTTAAAGCATATTTTTAAAATGTATTATAGGCTTAGCTTAAAAGAAAGATGCTAGATATACTTGGATATACTTGTATAACAAATATAGGATGATATTGCAACTACAGTTCTATACAAGCATTTTTCAGATGAGTAATTTCATTAAAATAATTTTGAACATTATACTTTTTCTCTCATTTTAGATATCTATGGTATAGACTACTACGGCTGAATCACTCACCTGAAATTACATTTTTAGTCAATGAAGAAAAATTGGCATTTGAAAGAAGGCACAAATCTTTTGACCTATTGTAGAAAGAGATGATTCATACCCTACAAATGCCTATTTCTCTTCATAAAAGGAGATTAAGGTTACTAACCTGGATGTAGTCCTCTATGTTCTATAGCTATATTCAGTGAGAAGACTCCCGTCCTTTGATAGATTACTGCGTAACTTCAGGTTGTTTTCTTAACCTAGAGAGCCTGAAAATCAAATATTATCAGTAACAGATGAGGGGGACTATATCCATATTTCAGTGTACATTCAAGGTCAAGGGGGAGGGAATGGTGGGAGAGTGAGGAGAAGGGTTTATATGTGTATTTATGTAAATCTAAAGCTGGTTTAGCCTGGACTTAGTTTCTTTCTGAGCTGCTTTGGTTCTCAGAAATTGGCATATATTTCTCATTCTTCTAGTTTGCCAAGCAGAATAATTTTTTTCTGATCTCCTAAACAGTACTGCACCAAATTTTTTGCCTTTAGGGAAAGGAATACATCTGAAAAGGCAAGTTGTTGAGTTTTGTAGGTACATTTTCAAGGGAATCCTTCTAGTTTATGTGCTGAATGAAGTTACCTTATGATTTTGCACTGAAAAATGTGTCTAGGTATTTATATTGTACTGTAATAATTAATTTATGTCTATATATTATTGTCTTTTCAACAAATCAATAGCATCTAGACCTGTCACATTTCTAAGAAGCTACTTCTTAGTCACATGTCATTCTTTAGTGTAAATGAATGCTGCATATAAAGAATAAATTTGGTAGGAGATGAAAGTGAGAATTTTTTTTTATTAAAAGCCAAACATAACTTCTCTATGCATATAAATATGCATGATATACATGTAAATAATCCAGTCAACCATTTATATGAATGTAAAATGTAGATCTGCTTTTGCAAAACCTCGCCTGGAGTGCTGCATTCAGCACTGGGGCCCCCTGGGCCTCTTGGAGTGGATCCAGAGGAGGGCCGCAAAGAAGACTGGAGCTCCACTCCTATGAAGACAGCCTAGGCTGAGAGACCTGGGCTTGTTCAGCCTGGAGAAGAGAAAGCTCCACGGAGACCTTATTGCAGCCTTCCAGTACCTAAAGGAGGACCTAAAGAAAACTAGAGGTGGGCATTTTACAAGGACATATAATGATAGGAAAATGTAGAGGCTTTAAACTAAAAGATAGATTTAGATTAGATGTAAGGAATAAATTCTTCACTATGACAGTGGTGAGGAGAAGCTGTGGAAGCCCCATGCCTGGGATTGTTCAGGGCCAGGTTGAATGGGGCTTTGAGCAACCTGATCTAGTGGAAGATATCCCCGTCTATGGCAGGAGGGCTGGAACTAGATGATCTTTAAGGTCCTTTCCAACCCACATTCAACATCAACGATCAACATTCTGTGATTCTATGAAGTAATGATTTTATGATTCTATGATTTACACTCATGGGTGTAAAACAGGTTGCATGAAGGAGTCAGCACAATTTGCTGCAAAGAACGTGGCTAGAAAAAGGTTCGCAGAAAACTAATATTCTATCATGTGTTTCTTTAGGTTAAACTTCATAGTTTTCTACATAAATCAAACCAAAAAGAAACTATTTTTATGATAAAGAATACAGTCTGTCCATTCCACTATAGCACATTAACCCTTCCATGTTGATACAGCTACATGCATTTGATTGGTTGTCTGTGATCTTTCTCAGTTGAGTACAATCTTCAGGACTTTGTAATTTCTTTATATCAGTTCAAATACTCTTTTTTTCCCCAAAAAATCTACGGCAAACACTGACTTTATTCTACAGTCTGGTTAAATTTCACCAAAAATGTGCGCAATATACCTTTGTTAATTCCTTTTATACGATGCATATTGTGCATATTATTCAGAAACAGTAATGTCTGTTTAAACTTCACAAGTGCTCCTATACCTACTTTTGTCCTGTTTAGCATGTCCAACTCTTTTTGTATGTCTGTTTTCACAGACACAACGTTTTAATTTGTCTAATCGGTTTTCTTCTAACTTGACAAATTTTATATTCCTTCCTTTTTACTGTTGTCTTAGTTTCTAACAGAAGTTACTTCTCTCACAGTNTTCCTTAATTCTCTCCCCCATCCCACTTGGGAGGCAGGAGGGTGAGCGAACAACTTTGTGGGACTTAGCTGTCTGCTAGGTCAAACCAGGACAACTGTGAAACATCTTGCACCCAGATACAAATATTCAGCAATCCTTTCCTACAGAAGTTAACATTCACTTCATAATGAAAGAGCAATATCATACTCTCAGCCAAGATCCCAGATCATAGAATCATAGAATCATAGAATGGTTCAGGTTGGAAGGGACCTTAGAGATCATCTTGTTCCAACCCCACTGCCATGGGCAAGGACACCTCCCA
>WBMW01001311.1:0-19791 GCA_013396635.1 Penelope pileata | reverse complement strand
TGGGATTGCTCCGACCCAGGTGCAGGACCTTGCACTTGGCTTTGTTGAACTTCATGAGGTTGGCATGGGCCCACCTCTCAAGCCTGTCCAGGTCCCTCTGGATGGCATCCCTTCCCTCTGCCGTGTCGACTGCACCACACAGCTTGGCATCATCTGCAAACTTGTTGAGGGTGCACTCGATCCCACTGTCCATGTCACCGACAAAGATGTTAAACAGCATTGGTCCCAGTACTGATCCCTGAGGAACACCACTCGTCACTGGTCTCCATTCAGACACTGAGCCATTGACCGCCACTCTCTGAGTGCGGCCATCCAGCCAGTTCCTTATCCAGCGAGTGGTTCGTCCATCAAACCCATATTTATCCAGTTTATCAACCAGGATGCCATGCGGGACAGTGTCAAACGCCTTGCACAAGTCCAGGTAGATGACGTCGGTTGCTCTCCGGATCACTGAATGTTTTGTCAGAAATATTACTTTTGATACTTAAAGAGGAAAATAAATATATTTGTCATAGATTTTTTGTTCTTCTCTTTTGTATTCCTAAAACTGTGAATGCTGTATTAGACTTGCAATAGCACTGCCACTAAGTACTGGAGATGCACTTAGAGTGGTAGTATATGGTAAATAAATATCATTCATTACTTATCAATAGACAAGGAATTTTAAATCCATCACATGAAGCAGACTGCGATTTACATGTTAAAGTGCCCCTGTGAATTATTTGCGTAGGAAAGAATTCTGAGGCATTGAAATAAAGGATTAGTGTGCATGACAAGAGTGCTATTAGCATAGAGAATATAGATTCTGTTACAACACAATCTTCACACAATGTAAATATATTCTTCATGAATATATAGATCTTGGTTGGTTTCCTGTCCAGGAACAAAACAAAGGTTTTGCCTCAAGAATTGCAATTCTAAGGAGATAAACACCAACCAAGCCTCTAAACACAGAGGCAGGGATCTGCAAACAGGCTTTCCTTACACAAAACTCAGCTGGTCTATTGTGTTAGCTTCAAGTGGTAAGATGTAAACTATATTTAGTCTGCTAGATTTCCTTTTATATACGAGTGCATGGAAATAGGAAATTAGCAGTTTGTTTCATCTTATCCTAAGGCAGACCTCTAAAATAATCAGAATTGCCACTTGCTATAAGTGATATTTCTCTTCTCCCTATTTTTGTACTAGAAAATAATTGCAGAGACAGTTGTCTAAGTTCCTATTATAGACAATGCACAACATATTAACACAGTCACTGGAACTTTCGGGGCTATTCACTCCAGATCTAAAGGGAACAGTTTAATTGTAAATATTTATGGTTCAAACCTGAACCCATGTATTGTAGTTACCTGCAACAAAACTGTAAACAATATCTTTCAGTATTCCATGGCTTTGTGGAGTATCCTTCCTCACAACTAACTCCATGAAGCAGCAAATGACCAGCATGTCATATCTGGCTGTCTCGGATACCTGGGAAGTCTCAGATGGCATTAGATGCCTATGTTTAGACACCTCATTCAAAATTTAGAATTGCACTTTGCAGTGAAGTAATACCAAGGAAGTATTTAAACTATTTAAACATTTCTAGTCCATCCAAGGAATGGGCTCTAGTATACAGAGCGCAGTAAGGCTTCTTCATAATTTGCAAAATTTAGTGATGTCTGTGAAAGAAACTTAGAGATAGAAACAGCCAACTTGTAAGGCACAAACAACTTGAAAGGTGTGAATAGTCTCCTACAGTTCCACATGTCTACTAAGTTCTACAGCCATTTGTTAACTATGTGAAACTTTGTGTTTTCTTCTAGGCAACAGAACTGCTGATTAAGAGTGTTTCTCCTTCCCTTTTTTGCCTTTTTACATGTGAAATAAAATACAATCACTATTACACTTCTCAATTATGTCCCATTTTAGAATACAACTTTAGTGATATCCACTGGACTTTATTAATAAATGATTTTCTATTTTAACTTTATGTGACAGTAACATACTAATATAGTGTTCTATTAAAGTAGACTTCCTGTGTACTCCACAGAGGAGTTACAATGCCCAGTGTAGTGGCCGTGAGTTTTTTATATGCCTTTCTAGTCTTGATCATACCACAATTTTTCTTGACGTAAATGTGTTCTGATTATTTTTATTTCAAATTTAGAAAATATCTGGTCTGAAAAGACTTCATAGATCAAGTATTTCAATATTTCAATTATTTAAAATTGCAAATTGTTTTCAAGATCTTCAGTGTCACAATGAGCACTTTCCTGAAGATGATTGTCTTTGTTTCTAACAGAAGTTATTTCTCTCATAGTGTCTGGTATGAAGCTACGTTTTGGTCTCAGAAAAAAAACAAACCTGATAACACCTGGCAGTGTTGAATAGAGCCAAGGACATATTCTGTTCCCCAGTGAAGCAGTTAGGAGGCATAAGGAGCCAGAAACTGGGAGGGGACAGGACCAGGGCAGCTGACCTAAACTGACAAAAGAGCTGTTCCATACCATATCACATCATGTGATCTTTACAGAAGGGGACTCTTGCTCGGAGGGGGGGGGCTGCTGGCTGGCTGAATATCAGTTGTTGGTCCCTTGCTTTGTGTATCATCTATTTTTTATTATATATATATGTACTGTTACTTCTTTTATTTTCTCTGCTGTCTTAGTAAACAGCTTTTATCTCAACCCATGAGTTCTACCGTACTCTTTCCTTAATTCTCTCCCCCATCCCACTTGGGAGGCGGGAGGGTGAGCGAACAACTGTGTGGGACTTAGCCATCTGCTGGGTCAAATCACAACAATGATAATATGCCAGCACAAACAGAGTAAATAAAACCGGAATCTACAGCCAAGACATCCAAATTTTAAGTTTTAAAGAGGGGTCTCTGAAGAGAGTTTACATCTATCTTTAGCCTATCAAGAACAGTTTGTATAGGCTTTGTCTACAGTCAGTAAAAGGGGAGATTTCTCCAGCAGTTTGTTCACAGCAAAATAAACTTGATTTTAGATGTTTGCAGTCAAACTGCTCCACTCCACCTTACTGTCTGTAAAGGCAGCCTTGATGAAACAGTCTCACACAGCTAAAGATAACCTTCACAAATATTTCCATGTAGATTGCCTCAGGTGTTTGAAGCATTATACTTAATAGATACATACACCAAAACACTATCAACTCAATGCCAGTAGACCAGATGCCAGTTCTGTAATGTCACGCTGTCCTGGTTTGACCTAGCAGACAGCTAAGTCCCGCACAGTTGTTCGCTCACCCTCCTGCCTCCCAAGTGGGATGGGGGAGAGAATTAAGGAATAAATACGGTAGAACTCGTGGGTTGAGATAAAAGCTATTTACTAAGACAGCAGAGAGAATAAAAGAAATACACGTACATATATATATATATAAGAAACAAGAAATAATACGCAAAGCAAGGGACCAACAACCGATACCCAACCAGCCAGCAGCCCCTCCCTCCGAGCAAGAGAGCGATTTCTCTTCCGTAAAAATCACATGATGTGATGTGGTATGGAATAGCTCTTTGGTCAGTTTGGGTCAGCTGCCCTGGTCCTGTCCCCTTCCAATTCCCAGCTCCTTATGCCTTCTAACTGCTTCACTGAGGAACAAAATGTGTCCTTGGCTGTGTTCAACACTGCCAGGTGTTATCAGTTGTTTCTCTTCTGGGAACAAAACACAGCTTCATACCAGACACTGTGAGAGAAGCAACTTCTGTTAGAAACTAAGATACACGCGTGAGCTCTGGTCTGACTTTTCACTGCTGTGGTCCCTGCTGTGTATGATAGGCTCCCATCAAAACCACAGGAATATGCTATATCAAAGAAATGTTGGTTGAGGTCTCTTGTTGGTGAGTTACCCCAGTTGGCCTTTTCTGGGGGCCACTCACATTTACAAGAAGAGAGGTGCCTCCCAACTGCCTTTATATTTCTAGACAGGCTGGCACGGTAAATACAGGACTACACAAGGGTAGGGAAGACACTGGACTGTTACATGCCTCTTTTTTGAGGAAAAGGTGGTCAGAGAAAAGTATCTATCAGGCTGTAGGCTACAAGTTGGGCGGAGGTATAAATATAATCAGGGTCTTTATATATTCTCATGCTATGCTGATTGAAAGTTCATTTTGGACTTTACCTAACACAGCTTCTGCTGTTTCCCCTCCAGGACACTTGAGTATTAAATAGCATTATCATAGAATCATAGAATGGTTCAGGTTGGAAGGGACCTTAGAGATCATCTTGTTCCAACCCCCCTGTCATGGGCAAGGACACCTCCCACTAGACCAGGTTGCCCAAAGCCCCATCCAGCCTGGCTTTGAATACTTCCAGGGAGGGGGCATCAACGACTTCTCTGGGCAACCTGTTCCAGTGTCTCACCACCCTCGCAGTGAAGAATTTCTTCCTTATATCTAGTCTAAATCTACCCTCTTCCAGTTTATAACCATTACGCCTTGTTCTGTCATTATCTATCCTTGTAAAAAGCCCCTCCCCAGCTTTCCTGTAGGCCCCCTTCAGGTACTGGATCAATCAGGCATTGATTCTTCCTATGGAGATAAAAGACTGCAAATAAATTAACATTAAAAGGGAAATGCCCTTGAGAAAGCCATTGTCAAAATACTGAGCTAAAGAACATCAGTTTTGAAAGATTTGGCTGAGGTTAGTGTTCTTGATGTCTTAGTATCGAGGCACCAACTGCAAAAGTGAAATTCTTTGTCTTCTGTAACGTATTGCCCAAGGCACTAATGCTACCAGGATTCAGAACAGAAGTATCTTTATACACAGGCAGAGTCCCACTAAAGTCAGATTATTTCAGGGTTAGATCCCTGTTTCCTCCTTTTAGAAAAGATGCCAAATATGAATACTTATATAGTACCGCTGCTTTCTTTAACTGCAAATAATATTATTAGTAATGATAATAATGTGGTTATGTAATGAACATTAATAGATGTTTCACAACAGCTGTTTTCACACTTAATGGTCATGGCACAAATGTACAAGAGGATTTGAGGAAAAAATTGAAATTAATTAAGTTACAGAAATTGATTATTTTATATGGAAGATTTTTAGTATGCTTATTTTTATTTAAAATGAATAGAAAACCTGTTCTGTATTTCTTTGCCTCTGTTTGGAACACAAATTAATTGAAGTCATGTTTCTGTTAGGGGAACACAGCCATATTTCTAGAGAAAACACCATGAAAATTTAATCTGTGTCTGAGAAACTTTTGACCTTTGAAACTTGGAGAGTATTTATTATTCCTATTTTATGTTAGGAGTCCTCACATTCATCTGCTCTCTTTAAATATTTACACTATAACCTCTCTCTGTAAAGTACCAGGTGCTTTGCTTGTACATAATACTCACCATTTGTGCCACTGCCTTTCCTGACCATTTTCCATTTTGTCAAAGGTCTTCCAAAATTACGAATAATAAAGAAAAAATTGTCTTGACTACTGCTTATTAATTATATAGTATAAATTATCTTTAATAATTACTTCAATGAAATATGAAGAATAACTTACTGAATGCAATTGCAACCTTCAATTTTTAATACATCAGTTTCACCTTCCCACTTTTCCCCCTATGATCATTGACATTCCTCTTACTCAGGAAATAAATCTAAGTCTTCCAACCTCATTTATACTTTATCTTTCATAATTTATTTATAGACTTTATTTCAATTGAATTTATTGATAATTTACTCCATCTGTTCATTTATCTTTTTATGAAATACATTAATTCAGTGGAAGATCCCTAATTTTCCCATTTTGTTTACTATGTTTTGTTACATCTTCTACTTTTTAACCCTTTCTTAACATTAAGCCTATCTCCATGTTCTGAATTGTTCCTTTCTTCTCTATTCACAATTTTCATTTCTCCTTTCACTGCTTTGCATTTTATATTCAAGGTTTTTCCAATACTTATTAGATCACACTGAACAGCAGTGCTGCAGTATTATGAAAATGCCTATATATGTTATTCATGCAAAAGATGATTTCTTACCAAGAACTTCTAAAAGATTTGAGGTTCTAAACCAAAAAAAAATTTCAAGGTCTGATTATCTAAGTACCATGGTTCCTAAAGTACTTAAATAATATTTACACTACAGTTACTAATACGAACTGTAAAATCCCAGATTCTTCTCTGACATTCTGTCCTCATAAATTAAATAAAAATATCACAGAAGAGCAGGGCAACGAAACTGGTAAAGGGTCTGGAGAACAAGTCTTATGAGGAGCAGCTGAAGGAACTGGGATTGTTTAGACCGGAGAAGAGGAGGCTCAGGAAAGATGTTGCACTTTACAACTATCAGAAAGGAGGTTGTGGTGAGGTGAGGGTTGGCCTCTTCTCCCAGGTAACTAGTGATAGGACTGGAGGGAATGGCCTCAAGTTGCACAAGAGGAGGTTCAGGTTGGATATTAGGATAAACTTCTCCAAAAGAGTGGTCGGGCACCGGAACAGGCTGCCCAGGGAGGTGGTGGAGTCACTGTCCCAGAAGGTGCTCAAGAAATGTCTGGATGAGGCACTAAGGGACATGGTTTTGCGGTTTAGTGGGTAGTTGGTGGTAGGTGGACGGTTAGTCTGGATGATCTTGGAGGTTTTTTCCAACCTTGATGATTCTGTGATTCTATATCAGTTCATCTAAATGATTCTTGTTCTGCTTTTTGAGATCATGTGTGGATCCCCATTTTAACATTTTACAAATATATTTTAAACACAATAAATATCTGTAAGAACAATATTCAGATTCTATCTATGCAGACATCTAAAATATAAGCAAGTAGTCCTAACTAAACCTCAGGAAAAATTCAGGAAATTCAGGGAATAAAAGACAAGTTTCTGAACAGACTACCATTTCAATTATATTTTTGTGTTTAATTTTTAATAATTGAACCAAAGGAAAACATGTACCAAGCACAGTCTTTTCCCTCTGAGGACATCTTAAAGCTGGCCATAATGTCTTTTTGATGGAGTGACAGCATCAGTGGACAAAGGGAAGGCGACCGGTGTCATTTACCTGGACTCGTGCAAGGCCTTTGAAATGGTCCCCCAACACATCCTTCTCTCTAAATTGGAGAGATGTGGTTTTGAGGGGTGGACTACTCAGTGGATAAGAAATTGGTTGGAAGGCCATAGACAGAGGGTTGTGGTGAACGGCACTATGTCCAGGTGGCAGCCGGTAACGAGCAGTGGTCCCCAGGGGTCTGTCCTGGGACCAGTTCTCTTCAATATCTTCATCAATGACATCAATGACGGGATTGAGTGCACCCTCAGCAAGTTTGCCAACAACACCAAGCTGAGTGGTGCAGCTGACACGTTATAAGGAAGGGATGCCATCCAGAGGGACCTTGATAAACTTGTAAGGTGGGCCCATGTGAACCTAATGAGATTCAACACAGCAAAGTGCAAGGTTTTGCACTTGGGTCAAAGTAGTCTCAGATATATACACAGACTGGGAGAAGAGATCCTTGAGAGTAGCCCAGCTGAGAAAGACCTGGGGGTCCTGGTGGATAAAAAACTGAATATGAGCCAGCAGGGTGCTCTTGCAGCTTGGAAGGCCAATGGTATCCTGGGCTCCATCAGGAGAGGGGTGGCCAGCAGGAACAGGGAAGTGATTGTCCCTCTCTACTCTGCCTTCGTGAGGCCCCATCTGGAGCACTGTGTCCAGGTCTGGGGCCCTGAATGCAGGAAAGATGTGGAGCTGTTGGAGAGGGTTCAGAGGAGGGCCACAGAGATGATCAGAGGGCTGGGACACCTCCCCTACGAGGACAGACTGAGGGAGTTGGGCTTGTTCAGCATGGAGAAGAGAAAGCTGCAGGGGAACCTCATTGTGGCCTTCCTGTATTTAAAAGGAGATTATAAACAGGATGGAAACCAACTTTTCACAAGGGCAGGCAGTGATAGGACAAGGGGGAATGGTTTTAAGCTGAAGGAGGGAAGGTTTTGATTAGACATCAGGGGGAAGTTCTTTACCGAGAGAGTGGTGAGGTGCTGGAACAGGCTGCCCAGAGAGGTTGTGGATGCCCCGACCCTGGACGTGTTCAAGACCAGGTTGGGTGGGATCCTGGGTAACCTGATCTAGTACCTAATCTGGAGGCTGGTGGCCCTGCCTGTGTCAGGGGGGTTGGAGCCTGATGATCCTTGAGGTCCCTTCCAACCCGGGCCATTCTGTGATTCTATGATCTGTCATTTAAAAATTGGTAATAATATTCAAATGGAAGGAAATCCTCTTTAACTTTCTTATTTTCTAATATTTGAGAGAATGCGATCAGCTGTGGAAAGCAGATGGATAAAAATTCTCTACTAATATTTTTTTTTGCGGTAGAATATAGAAAAATTGTAGCTTATAGCAAATACTGAAATGCATAGAAAGTATTATTGAATTTAAATAATAGCAATTCTACCCTGCCCATGCAATTTTTCAGACTCTTTTTACTATGTCCTACTAATGGCTCAGTCTTTTTTACCACTTTGGTGATGCTAGCCACATTTCCAGGGCTCACAGAGGGAAGAAAAATTATACTTTCCAACTAAATTTCACTTTTCATAACACACAAAGAAGTAAAATCTATAATAAAAAAAATCAGGTAATGGTCCAGGTTTTCAAAAGATTCAATACATAGCAGGTATACCTGAGAAAAACTTATTTAGGTGTTGTAGGAGGAGCTGCCAGGTTTGAACTATTGTGAAAATCTGGCCATTACTTACAGCCATTATTACTATAACACAGGAAACACCCTAACATGCTGAAGACTCACCTTATCCAGTAATGTCTGTGGCCAACTGCAGATGCTTAGGGTACAGTATAAGAAAGGTACATATGGGTGATCTTGTCTTAGCTAGGCCTTCCAGAATATCAGTGATTTAGGGCATTCCTGATAGCAGTACTATCCCATAAGTCTAGTAGCATGAACCAAAACACACTCATACAATCAGACATACACAATGCAATTGTTTTTGCAGCAGCCTATCCTGCAACAGTAATAAGCTGTCCAGAAAAGGATTCTCAGGTGAAATATGGTATTGATGTTGGCTGCAGATAGACAAACATGTAGATTAGCTGCTTCTGTCATGCATAAATCACTTGATTGTTATGCATAAATCACATGACCTTTTCCCTGTTCTGATTTTTTTCGCTAGGAACTATATCATGAGTTTGTCTCATAAATTAAAATTGTTCCAGGTCTGCATGCCAATGTTTTTTTCTTTTTTGTACTTTGTAAAAGAAAAATTTTGTGTTTCATTTTTTAGGCAGGGAAGTAAATAGGATGAAAATCATCCATCCCAAATTAATTAACACAATGAAGAATAGATTGTTCTTCACAATGAGAGAGATTAAGAGGTAACTGCCTTTTCAGGTGCTTATCACCAAACCTTCTTTGTCAAGATTTATATTTATAGGGAAGAGTTAAGGGGGTATCTGTATAAATATGGACATGTTGACAATATTCTTCTTCAAAAAAAAAAGGAGAAAGCAAATTTATGCACTCCAAGCACAACTCCCTTGATAACTTAACAAGGGACTCATTTTGTTTTTCTTTTACTAGCTCCTCTGGGGTACTTTATGGACCAGTTCTCTCATCTCAAGTGTCTGATCCCAAGGCATAAATTAATTTTAGATGCACCTCTTATTCTTTGTAGCTGCTAAGGCATTATTCACCATTTGTTTGGGTTGCTATGGAGATAATTGACTTCCCATGGTGGCAAGAGCCTTGTTTGGGGTATTAAAAGGGCTTGGGTCCAGGGATTCTCTAATTTTCATGCAGTGAAGAAAGTGATTTCATCAACAGAACGTTTGTAAGATTTCTCTCCCTCATAATTTGAGTCATTCTTGTTATAATCACGTGAATATTTGGTTTTATTTTTTTCCTTCCGTTTTCCTTTTGTAGCTCAGCCAGCACACTCCACAACACTTAGTCAAACCACAGGGAAGGACAGATAGATAGTCTGTTTTTCACTGTTGTACTTTGGTCAGGCACAAGCTCCCAACAGCATATTATCTGATAGAACATCAACAGAAACAAAGATAATAAAGCATTTGATTGTAACATAGCCTTCAGGATGAACTTGTTAGGATTCAGGGACAGAAGTTTCAGACAAATAATCCTGCACTGAGACTTTCAATAAAGAATAAAAAAACAAAGGCTGCGCTGCTTATGTTAACTGCCTTTCTTATACAGTACTAAAATTTAAGGCACCTTATATCAGAAGGGTGACAGACCTTCAAGCTAGGACCTCAGCATCTGTACACTCAGCAAAGAGAGGAAGGCATGATCAAAAAGTACACCCGAGAGAGCCGTCCATTAACCAAAAACAATTGCACCTCGAATCAGGCTCTTCCAACCAGAAAGCCTGGTAAAAGAGTTTATGTCTTCTCAGCCGAATTTTGGGTTGACTTATCATTTAGAAAAAAGGATACTTCAGCAGCTTAAGTGTGGCCAAGAAAGCACAAAGATGGCACAATTGTCAGCTCTGGTGATGGTCAGCTATGGTCCCATCCATACCAGAACAGACTGCAATGTGATGTGATGTATCAACAAATGTGCTCCCACCGCACATATCTCAAACTTGAGATAGCACTGCAAGTCCCTGAGAAATAATACCTCTAAAACTTCCAGCTGAAATGGTATGTTTATGCGTTTTCAAAGTGCAGGGCTTCCACACAAGGCACAATAAAGCCTTTGCACAAATCTTCATTAATAATGAGAATTAAAAGGGGATTTGTCCTGTTTCCAAGCTAACAGTGGATAAAAGCATATAAACATGAGAGAGATTATAAATGAAATCTACATTAATCCCATGATTAGCTCTCAGCCCTTCAACACTCACCGCCTATATTGAGGGTTATGTCCTTTCAAGCAGCAGATCCATTATAGTTATAAAAACTCACACACACACAATAGACATTATAGTTCTTTTCTGATGCATTATTTCTCTTTAGTTTGGCTTGTTTTAAATTTGGTGTGCAACATCAAAATGTTCACAGGTATAACATAGGTTGCTCCGAAAGTAAAGCATAATGACATTTTTTTATATTGTCCGTGATGTTGAAAGTGGTTGGTGGTATGGCAGTAGAGGTTGAACCTTCCCATCAATATTCCATTACATTTTGTTGCTGTGAAACAGATGGCAGCAGAGGGGCAGTCTGACAAAATGGCACCTGACATGGAAGTGCATATGAAGCAAGCGTGCGGAACTGAATTTGTCAATGCAGAAAAAATTGCACCCATTGACATTCATCGACACTTGCTGAACATTTTTGGAGACCAGACAGTGGATGTAAGCACAGTGAGGCAGTGCGTGGTGCATTTGAGAAGAGAAGGCTGAGGGGAGACCTCATTGTGGCCTTCCTGTATTTAAAAAAGGAGATTATAAACAGGATGGAAACCAACTTTTCACAAGGGTAGACAGTGATAGGACAAGGGGGAATGGTTTTAAGCTGAAGGAGGGAAGGTTTTGATTAGATATCAGGGGGAAGTTCTTTACCGAGAGAGTGGTGAGGCGCTGGAACAGGCTGCCCAGAGAGGTTGTGGATGCCCCGACCCTGGATGTGTTCAAGACCAGGTTGGGTGGGATCCTGGGTAACCTGATCTAGTACCTAATCTGGAGGCTGGTGGCCCTGCCTGTGTCAGGGGGGTTGGAGCCTGATGATCCTTGAGGTCCCTTCCAACCCGGGCCATTCTATGATTCTATGATTTCAGCAGTAGTGACAGTGGCAGTGGTTCACCTCCACTGGTGCAGATCTCAATGAGCACAGCATGCAAACTCTTGTGAATTGCTGATGAAAATGCATAGCCAGTGGTGATGATTATGTTGAAAACTAGTGTTTTGTAGCTAAGAATGTACTTTCTGAAATAGTGTCATTGTGCTCTTTGCATCTGCTGTAGTTTCCATGGAAACACACAGGAGGCATTACTTTCGGAGCGACCTGAGTATTTTTGCCCCATGGAAGTGACGTAATTTCTTCTTCAAGCATCTCACAGAAAAAGAAAAAATTAAAATCAATAAAAATGAAAAAAATTCAGAACAACTAGTAGTAAAATAAAACTTCAGAAATCTCCTTCAAAACGTACAACACAAAATTAATTTACCATGACTCAGGGAGTCAGCTATTCTTGCCCTTGTGACAGAAAATTAGAAAAACATAAATAAATAAATAATGCAGTACATAAAACTATTTTGCTTTCCAAAGACTTTGGAGTACTTTTGAGCTAAAAGAACATTTAAAACAAGCTTTTGAATTCTTACCAATATCGCCTTATAACTTTGTGTGTGTGTGTCTTCCATACTATTAGCCTTCTTATGTATCTGTCACTTCTCTCTACTTTTCTTTCTCTGCATGAAATTGCTCTCCAAGTAGTCTGTAATCTGAGAACCACTATTGCTCCTGCTGCTATCCCAGCTCCTCTGTTTCTGGTCTGTTCACCTAATCCATTTTTTTTGTATTTATTAAGATTCTTTCTTCATATATATCAAAATGTCCATCTGAATAATAGCTTAAGATCTAAATCTGAAGATATCCATAAAGCGTTAAGATACTCATATCAGACAAGAGAACTGGTAACACTAAACCTAACATACCTGATTTAAAAATAATAATAATAATTAATAACAAAATTTAAAAAATAGAACAGCAATGAACAGCAGTGAGAATCACAAAAAAGCAATTTTTAAGCAACTGTCTCAAGGTTTCTGGTCTGCTTTTGTGTTCAGCTGAAATTTCTATTAATCGCCTTCTGTAAATTAACTGAACTGAGACATTCAGGGTTTCTTTCACAAAATGTTCATTCCTTTACAATGTTTCCAAAAGAAGAGCCTAATACAATGCACTTGTGAGAGAGATTAATAGAAGACAACAATAGGAGTACTTAATTTTGATTTCCTACCAGAAAAACTTAAATATAGCTTCCTTACCACTACCGAAAATCTAGTTACTGCAAGAGAGGTTTAACACACTATCATGTCTCTCTACCCACATCTACGCTGACACTCCATTTGCAAATCCTGAGTAGAAAAATTCCTATTATAAGGTCAAGTTATATCAAGTTCTTGCCAGTAAAAAACATCTTCAGTATCCTATTGGAATGTTAATTTATCTAAACCTCTAAGACTCAATATTGTGATCTTTCATGATGATTTACTGCAGACAAAATGCCTGTGGAGCTCCAGCAGCTTTTTAATATACAATGCTTTACTAAGTAGAAAAAAATTTTCAAATTAAGTAACAATATGAAAAGATTCAATCTAGCGTCACTGAGTTTGGAAACCTATGTTCTGGAAATTCAACATACAGAGAGTGCTCAAATGTAATGTCAGCTCATTCTCACACAGATATGGTAAATGTGAACTCCTTGCAGCTTAATATGGTTCAGGAGTACAGCACAAATTTTATAGTTGCAAATAAGGCACCCAATAAAAGAAATTGCTAAAGTCTCTACCCTTTTTCCCTTCCTACCCACTTCATATTTATTCATCATCTGCTCCAAACTGTGAACACAAATATAAGGTTTACAAGCTGCAAGCAGAATTCCAATAAGGTTATGGGATTCCCATATTTTTGACCAAATAAAATATGTGCATAATTTCTGCAGTGAAAGATGAAATTCCCTTTCCAACAACATAAAGTTTGAGCCTGGTAAGGGACTAAAGTAGAAGCAGTGGCAGGTGTTTGCAATCCCAAATTCATTAATGCTGAGGGTTAATAACCACAGGTGGTAAATACATTCTAAGGCAACAAAGAAAAAGCCATCCAAAATTGAACATTTCCATTTATTTTACCAAAATATTTTGAAGAAATCGATGATTACTTAGAAATGCATCTTTCAGATACTACAAATGTATGATTTTTGTTTTACAAAGCAAACACAAAAACATGGTATTTTCTTTGATGAACAGTGACATTTTAACCTCGTTGATTAGGGAACACCAGTGACTGGATTCGCTAAAAAATATTTCATCTGTGAGTAACTTTAAGCATAGGAATATGCATAATTTTACAGAACTACTCGTTCAAGTATTCTCCTTCTCTTACTCTATCTCATTAAAAGCCTTATTAACAAAATGAATATTGGAATAAATTCTTTAGAATTGTCTCCATTGACTTCTGTATTCCCATAGAGAATCATGGTAATGAATCAACACAGGGGAGCAAACCTTGGTAGTCAGTGATATGTATGGTCTTATAAAGTAAATTTTTATATTTATTTTTATATATATTTCTGAAGTATATGTTTTCAGACACTATCAAAATCATGTTTCCCCTGTTTCCCTTCCTATGCTATTAAATAATACTGAGGTCCAGAGCAGTCAACTCTCTCTGTCCCATAAGTAACATGTTTAAGGGCCAATATCTTACAATCACGTAAGGCTATAAATGTGAGCTTTATGCCACTGAAAAGAAGCCTCAGCTTCTCATAATGGAAGGTCAGGCAACATCAGGCCATAAAACAGTGACATTATTATGTATAGGAAAGCTATTTTACAGAAGGCAATTTTTAGAGGCTTCAAAAAATTATTAGCTATCATTTTCCTTTCTGTCTGTATCCCATGCTCTGTAGGGCATGGTAAAAAAAAGTAAACCTGAGTCAAAATAGAAAAGCATGAAAAATAGTAATAATAAAAGAAAATTAACTAAAATATTTCTAAAAGCTTTTTCTTTTTTTCTTTTTTTTTTCTTTTTCTTTTTTAAATGCACAGCATAAACAACATGCACAATAGTATAATATGGCACTTTGGCTTTACGACGTGATAATTGAATAATAAAAGCAACCAAATTCTCAGCTGGCAAAAACAGTTGTAACAATTTTAACCAAATTATACCCACCATCTCAGGATTTTTCTCTCTTTTCTATTCTTCCCAGACATTTGAGCAACCAAAACTGTAAAGAAGCACTAACTCCTGATATATACTGATCAAGTCACGTTAGTTATGTGTTTATACGCACTCATTCTTTTTTATTATTATTCAATTCCTATCTCCTTCCGTTAACCAGAAAGACAGAAGGAATAAGCATACTGATTAAATACTCACAAGGATCCACAACAGGACTTTACTGGACTTGGCCTTCAGGTTGAATTCAGTAACTATTAAATACTACTTTATCAAGTCTTTATGTATGTATCTCCACATCACTTTTGTCATGCATGGTTGTCGTGGTTTGACTCAGCAGATAGCTAAGTTCCACACAGTTATTCACTCACCCTCCCCCCTCCCCAAATGGGACAGGGGAGAGAAGTAGAGAAATATGCAGTAAAACTCGTGGGTTGAGATAAACGCTATTTACTAAGATAGTAAAGAAAAGCAAAAGAAATAACAGTACATATATATATACATATATATATATATACAAAGAGGATACGCAGAGCAAGGTCTCACAGCCAGCAGCGACCCTTCCTCCCAGCTAACCTCTTCCGTAAAAAAAGCAACAGGAAACCCAAAAAAACCAATCACATGATGTTATATGGGATGGAATAGCTCTTTGCTCAATTTGGGTCAGCTGTCCTGGTCCTGTCGCCTCCCAGTTCCCAGCTCCTTATGCCCCCCCTAACTGTTTCACTGGCAGAGGAGTGTGGAACTGAATATGTCCTCGGCTCTGTTCAACACTGCCAGGATGTTATCAGTTTTGCTTCTCTTCTGAGGCCAAAACATAGCTTCATGCCAGACACTATGAGAAACGTAACTTCTGTTAGAAACTAAGACAATGATTCTTTTTAATTTCCTTCTGGACATTTTTCTTGTGTTTCAGAAATTTGAAATAATATATCTCCAAAATGCAGATTATACCATTGCCCAATGGGACCACTAAGATAAAATAAGATTTTGCCTACACATATCATACACTGCACTGCTGGGAATGTCATCTGGTGCAGAGGTTTTTTAGCTGGTGCCAGTCCAAGATACTGAGATGTCGTATTTACTGAAGAGCATATAGAGGTATGAAATTGGAAAAGCTCCTTCTTTTACATAGTTAAATTGTTAACAGAAATAAGGTGATACATCCACACAGCAAAGCACAAGTTCACAGTAATAGTTTGTGCCAAGTGTGAAACATCCAGAACCCAACTTTTCTTTATCAAAACACACATTCTTCTGATTTCACTTGTAAATTTGTAGATGTTAGAGATGTTAGGGATTTCTTCAGTCATTCTCAAGATGGAGAACAAACAAGGTCAGGAAGATGACAACTAGTAACATCTATTTCTTTTCATTATACATAAACAAAGATGAGTTCAGTCATTCAAAGAATTCCAGTCCAAGTGCCTCATTGGGCAAACAATGAATGAGAAACCTTTACTGTGTCATTTAAGGGTGCCTATGGCAGCAGAATTTCCATGGTGATGTTCAACTACATTAATCACAAGGAAAACCTTTTACTCTCCTCAGTTCTCTGCTGAATTCACTGCAAACACACCAATCTCTGCAGTAAACAAGGGAGGGGTTTGTTGTGGTTTAGCCCACCAGACAGTTAAGTACCACGTAGCCGTTGGTTCACATCCCCCAGTGGGATAGGGGTGAGAATTCAAAAAAGTAGAAATGCAAGAACTCGTGGGTTGAGATAAAGATAGTTTAATGAGAAAGTGAAAACAAGAACAAAACAAGTGAACAAGACAAGAAAAAAAAAAAAAAACAGAAAAGCTACTCAATAAAAAATTGAATTTCTCACCACCAACCAACCAATGTCCAGCCAGTTCCCAAGAACTGGTTGCCTTCCCCCAGCCAACTGCCTTCAGTTTAATCATTACGCATGATGTTACATGGTACAGAATATCCTTTCGGCCAGTTTGAATCAGCTGTCCTGTCTCCTTCCAGCTCCTTGCGCACCCCCAGCCTCCTTGCTGGCAGGACAGCATGAAAAGCTGCTAATAACAACTAAAACATTGCTGTGTTATCAACGTTGTTTTGATTATAAATCCAAAACACAGTACCATGGCAGCTACTATGAAGAAAATCAACTCTATCCTGCCCAAAACCGAGACAGATCTTTTACAACTGAAACTTAATGCACTTTACAGGAGTGATTCCTTCAAGTAGTCTCAACCACATCTAGCTCCTATTCTCAGCAACATCTGTTATAAGCAAATCGAAAAGAGACAATGTTCAGCTGAAATACGCAGAAAGGTTTATTTTAAAACTTATGTACTGTGTGCAGAAGTAACGACAACATAGACAGTGTGCAGAAATTAGAGAAAAGGGATTGAACTTGAGTGAGAAATTTATGATGAGACCTTAACAACACTATACAGAAATAAGTGAAGAGACCTTCTCATGGCATGTGTAAGATTGATGCATATGATGTGATTGTTCATTGGTCTTTCTCAATAACACTTAGTTCATAGAATCACAGAATATCCTGAGTTGGAAGGAAACCACAAGGAGCATCGAGTCCAACTCCTAGCTCACAGGACCACCCAAAATCCAAACCCTTTTTCAGACTGTTGTCCAAACACTCCTTTAACTCCAGAAGCTTGGTGATGTGACCACTGCCCTGGGGGCAGGGCCAGTTCCATCACCTTCTGGTGAAGAACCTTTTCCTAACACCCAACTTGACTCTCCCTTGACAGAACTCCATGCTGTTCCCTCAGGTCCTCTCACTGTCATCAAAGAGAAGAGATCGGCACCTGCCCCTTCACTCCGTTTGTGAGGAGGGAGGAATATACTGTTAGCCACAGTGTTTCATCATGGTTAAAAAAATTGTATTTATAAAGTTTATTCACCCTGGAAATATTGTAGGGCTAATGTACTCTGTCCAGATAAAGCTTTTCTAGATTTTAAATGTAAAGATTTTAAATGTCTGCATATTTCCGTACTGAACAATATGTTTACATTCCTGAAAAAGGAAGATAATCTTTTCAAATTCTATTAACATACTTTATTACACTGGTATTTTACACTTTTTAAGCAAATATTAGTTATATCTAATATCCAAAATATTTGAAGACGTGTTTGTATTTCAATTTCATCATCTCTTAAGTGAAAAATTCTTACTAATTAACCTGACTAGAAAATCATGATTTCTTCACTTTTTAAGACACAGTATGATTTTTAAATATATTATTTTGCTGCAATATATTCAAAGACAAAAAATAATCTACAAATGTCTCCAGTATAATTCCGTGAAGAGTGACCATCTGTTTGCTGTCATTATTTTTAATCATGTCTATATAATGCTTGATGCTGAAATAAAATGTATCACCAAGCCTCAAATCAGCTGGCTTAACGTGTTATTTAGAAATTCTCCTGCTTACATTGTCTGTCTTCCTAATGCTTCCTGAAGAAGAAACATGGCCTTTTATACTGAAATATTATTCTACTACTGTAATGATTTCTCAGGGTTTTGAGAAGTTGTTTTGCAAGACTGGTCTACAAGATAGCTGCAAACTGAAGTCTTTCGCCTTCATTCTCCATTGGGTTCACACCTGGGGATGTATAGTGTTAGTGGCAACTGTGGTACTAAGCCAGGTGGTCCAGGCAGACATAAGAAAAAAAAAAGAAGCTTTAGTCCTCTTTATGATTATATGCCCTCTGCCATGGAGATTTGTGTCCTGGGCTTTGGTTCCACTGTGCTCTTTCCACTCTCAGAGGAAGATCCCAGCATCCTTGACGTTTACTTCTTTCACCATTTGACACTAAGAAGAGAGACTGACTTGGGCAGAAGAAGCATAAATGTTGCTTTTTACAAAGGATGATCCTTTGTTTGCTATCTGCTGAAATCAGTACATGCAACAAGCAGCAGATGTAACAAAGTAGAAAATTCATTTCTATAGGTTCTGTAGAATGAAATAGTTACAACAAAATTAATCTTCAAAGAAAGTTAACAAGAAATTAGGTTCTTTCTGTTCAAGGTTTAATCCAAGCTGTAGAATTTAATAGAGAATTATGTACTTGTTATAGAGAGGTTTACAGCTCCGTGAGAAAGGTGATTATTCTCTATTAAAGTCCCTGGATCTCTTCCTATAAGAATAATTACAGATTCACTCAACTGATATGCTCCTACCACTTTGGAAATTCTCAATTTCATGAATTTGGCATGCATCCATTAAGAGAACCAAAAACACTGAATTCCCATTTCTGACATAAAAGTGAAACGTTGTATCGGTTCAAAACTTCCCACTTGATATTTCATATATAATAGTACCATCATCTTCCATGGGATGTAGATTGCCTTTTTTTGTTGTTTGTGTGTTGAAAAATATCTAGCACAATCAGGAAAAAAAAAAGCTAGAACTCTAGTATTTCAGTTTGCTCCACAACTATGTTAGAATATTACTCTATTCAGTCAAAGTACAGTCCACCTTCATTCTAAATTAGCCTTCCAGAGTGCAAGGCATATCATCTTGAAGACAGCAAACAAAAAAATGAGTGATGATCCGAAAGTAATGCCTCCTGTTTTATTATGTTGGCCCACAAACTCAGAGGCAGATGTTGATGGTATGGCAGTAGAGGTTGAACCTTCCCATCAATATTCCATTAAATTTTGTTGCTGTGAGGCAGATGGAAGCAGGTGAGGAGATGACTACAATGCATTGGAGATCAATGACAATGCGCTGGCAAAGATGGTGGCAACATTGGAATATCACAAAGTTTGTGCCAGGTGAGTCCCACGAATGCACACACTGGAACAGAATGAACACTGCATGCAAGTTTCTCAGGACCTATTGAAACAATACAAGGCTGAAGGTGACAGTTTCCTGGATCACATCATTACCGCTGGTGAGACGTGGTGTCGCCACTACGAGCCAGAGTCAAAACAGCAGTCCATGGAGTTGCAGCCTGCAAACTCCCATCAAAGAAAACATTCAAG
>WBMW01001309.1:429452-494682 GCA_013396635.1 Penelope pileata | reverse complement strand
TTCAGCAAAAGACACAGATTTTCTCTCATGTGTTTTTTTTCCCTAGTCTAACAATTTGCCAAAAAATCTGCTTCCAGAAGAACCGGCTCTCTCATCCTTCATATTAAGGCTATCACAGAGGTTTCAACCTGTAATGCAACATGAACTTCAATATTAACTTCGTACACAGTTCTCCAACTGTGGTATGGAGCAGCAAAATCCCAAATGTCCAGATCAAACCATTTCCTGCTCTTTAATTTATAAGATCGTGAATGTAAAACAGAAAACCTCGGGCCCTTCATAGACAAGATATGAGTTCAGGACTCATGAGACAAAAGACAAATATCCCACCTCCCACCAAGAACAGCAAGATTTGACATACATTTTTGGTCCAATCAAAAACAAATTCCCACCTCTTTGAAAAAAGGCCTCATTGTATCAGGTTCTATTCTGTCCTCCAACACATGCTCAATAGAAGAAACAGTGCAGAACTTCATGACACTGCTGATGATGCTCTGACTGACCAGAGAGGCCTTGATGTAAGCTGGAATAGCTCTAAATTATAACAGCAGGCTGCTTGCCCCTAGCAAGAAATCCTTCAAGAATTCAGGATCTTACTTCATCCTTTCCAAATGTTTCACTTCAATGGAAAAAAAAACACTGGAAAACATTGATGTTGAGCTCAGTGTTTGTATATGTAGTTCCCCTCTATTCAGGGAAATCTCAAACAATGATATTTTACACTCCTTGGTAAAATGCTTCTAAGGAACAGAATAAAAGATAAGAACCTTGCCTATTTTCCTTACTAGCCACTGGCAAGACACAGTTTTAGGGCAAGTTAGAAAATAGCTTCAGATAGTTGCAGAATGGGAGAAAAAAAACAGTCTGGTTTAGCTGAATATTATAAACTATGTAATATTACACAATAATACACCCTGACAGTGCAGGGTCACAGCTTAGGTATAGTTGTGTGATACCTTACACAGCTAATTTCTGGCATCAGTATTGGTCAAGATGCTTATTAATGACTCATGTGACTTGAGCTATATTTTGACCAAACCCTTTGATTTTCAGTTGGCAAGAAAAACCAGTTATTTCCTAAACAGCTGTACAGAAACCAAAATCAGAAAACAATGAGGATTTGTAGCTATTGAAAACCATGGAAGACCTCCAGCTTTGGCACTGAAAGTCCCCATTTCTTTATTTCAATGCCCCAAATCAACCATTGTTTAACACACTCAGGAAAGCAATGACATTGAAGAAGAGAGTGAAAAGCACCCAGGCACTCAGTCTCTTCACAGCTTTGCCCCATTCCACTATGTGACCTTGAATTTGATTAGGATTCACCTTGTGTAACTTCAGTCATCCACATGTTTAGTCATCCAGATTCTTTCTAACCAATGGATAGGTCCTGACCATTGACTTCCCTCTAGAAATTCCAGACAAGGAGTACCCTTAAGAAGCCACCATACCAAGGATCCCCCATCCTGCCTGGCGGACTCTCTGGTGGAAGGCTTGGGGCCCACACTAACTTTTTGAACTCTCAAGCTCTGGCCAAGAGGGATGTTGAGGTTCTGACATAGCCACTCTGGAGCAGCTTGTCACATGAAAAGAAGGACGAGCAACTGGGGGCCTTAGATGTGAGAAGCGCAGATTTTCAGCTCTGAGGCCTGGTTAAGGCCTCAGAACTGCATGTTCCCCAGGGTCACGCCAGAACCTGGGAGCCAAGATGTAGAAACAACGTTCACTGGCACGTCTCAAAGCAAACACTTGGCTAGCACTGGACCATCAGTGAGATTGAAATGCTTCCACTGCTCATTTCAATTTTAGCAAACCAGCATTCCAATAAAATATGCCCAGCAAGCTACACTCTGCAAATCTACATGCTTTTGTGGGCAAAAAATGTTTCCTTTTCTCATCTGTTTGCCTATATGTTTAACAGCTTGCAGAGAGGACACCCATTCTTGCTGGCACCTGGAGGCTGTATTGAAAGGGCAGTCGTTCCAGAATAAATGTACCTCTGAAACTAGAGCTGTTGGGGAACATTTGCCACTTCCACCCTGTGCATCCTGATCTGATCACTACAGAAGGCAGATCAACATGCTGGGCTGCTCTTGGTGCCGTCTTATCAGCTGACACACTGCATGGCCCAACCCACAATAATTCAAAAAAAAAAAATTATTTCCACTGATCTCTGAAATATGGGATATCAGAATCATTTTCCTCAGAGAGAAAATTTCTCTTCTACTGTCAAACCTGAAGCAGCTGAAACATTACCGATAGGTGTCTCTAATAAGAAGATTTTAAAGCTCCCTGCTTTGCAGCCCATATTCTCATTTCTAAGTGCTCAAGTATCTGAAACTGTATCTGTTGTAACAGATATCTGAGAGATGTGTGTTGTGGACACACTTGCACATACACACATGCACAGCTGCTCCCTCAACCTCACAGCAAATTTTGCTCTGTCAGCTTGTGGCACCCAGATATATTCAGATTTCCTTACAGTCTGAGAGATGAGATGTCATTAAGCCTTGGCAGCAGATCTTCCGGTGTGTACGGTGTGTCTTTACATCTGGCATCTGAATCACACAGCACAGTTTGCAAGAATGGGAAGAAGCCTGCACTAGGAAGGTTTCGGGGTGCAAGATAACCTGGAGAGAGAAGGAGAAAGAAAATGCTATTATTATAAGGCAGACATGCATTTCTTGCCATATATTTCTATCATAATGTGTTACTTTCTTCCTCCAAACCATGGACTTGATTCACGGTTTCAGAGGCTCTTTCACTCCATCCTGGCAGCACTGTCTGCCAAATCCCACAAGAAGCCCTCCAGTCAACACCAACAGAGCCATGAAAGGCTATTTAATAAGAAAAAGAGTCAAACTATTTGTTTATAAGTAGATACCTGTCAGTCCCAAAGCAACGGGAGGATTTTCATTTTAAATAAAAGCAGGCACATGGCCAAAGTAATCTGAAGCATCCACAAGAGCATATTCTCCAAGATTTGGTTGGATTGGTTTCTGTGCAAAGCCACAAGCTTCAGCTTCAAGCCAGACTAATAAAAGAGGGCTGTGTCTCAGTTTTTACTGAAGAAAGGGGCAATAGATGCAGGACCAGAGAACCTCCTTTGCTATTTGTGCAGACCTGCCCAGGGAAGGGAGAGGAGCAACCCATCACCACTACCCCCATGCCTCCTGGCATCCCAGAGCAGCTCCAGTGTCATCTGCATGGTGACATGTGATGTTGGCATCCAGTGCTGAGGGGTGAGATGCATGTCCCTGTCTCCCGTTTCCGCAGAGGATCTGAGCAGTTAGGCACTGGTGTTTTGTGTGCCACTTGCCCCATGCTGCTTACTGTCAGCCCGCAGAGTTCACCAAATGCTTCTCCTCTCAGTGAGAAACGCTCTAATAAATCTCAAAACTCTTTTGCTGGATCACAGCAACATATTATTCAAAATAATCATTTGGAAAATTACCTGGCAAAGGACATGGCTATTATTTCTCCTATGGAAAGGAGCCAGGTTTACAAAAGACCCGCAGGTAGGCTTGTGGTAATTGATTACCTTGCTGTTCAGTCTCCAAAGATGAACTGTGACTCTTGTCCAGAAACAGCTTTATCTCTAACCCCTCCACCAAGGACACATCCTACATCTGTAGTACATTTACTTGTTATAGCAGTGGTTGAAAATCAGATATTCCCAAAGAGAATGGCAGTATTAGGTGGAGTATACAGTCTCCCTGAAGGAGAGACATTTCTCAACTTTCCTCAGCTAGGCTGGTCACAGCCCACGAGCGTGCACTGCACTGCTGGTCCCCAGAGATGAGAGGGGATGTTCAGGCCTCTGGCAGCAGAGTTCTGGGTCAAACTGCAAATATTCATGGTTTAGCATGGGAGTTTCCATTGCTTTATGCCAAGTAGCAACAAGCACACAGGACTGCTGAGACCTGCAGTGTCAAAGACACCCAATTTTGGTGATATTGTGATTTCCTTGTACCTCAGCAGAGGACTTCCCAAGAAAATTGAAGGAGATGCCCTACCAGAGGAGGAAGGCAGAGCTCCACCTGCTCACCCAATGCTCACTGCATCTCCCAGGTCATCAGGAGTTACATGGCAGACCAAGCTAGCTCCCAGTAATCACGGAGTAAAAGATCTCGCTTGTCCCCACAGGCAGTCCTTCTGGGGCTGAGGCCAAAGGACCAAGCATATGCCACTCTAAAGGTTTTGAAGTGAAATTAAGTCTGCTGCCCATGAGGGAAACTGCAGAGTAGGGCACTTTCATCTAGAAGCATCCTTTTGTGAATTTCCCCCCGTGTCTGGGACCTTTACCCTTTGAGATCACTAATTACAACCCTGCAAAATGGCGTTTTGCACATTCTGGCATTTTTCTCATCTTCCGTCTGATCTCCTGCACCCTCATCCCCCTGGCAGGAAATCAACTCATGCCCCAATCCAAAAACACACACCATACACTTTATCAGCATCGCTACCATAATGCTAGTCCAAAGAGCTGGAAAGCCATGAGGTTCAGGATGGAGAGCAAAACTGCAGTGAAGCAGACAGATAGGAGGGAGATCCTCCTGCATCCAGAGCCAATTCTCTTCTTTGAGATATAAGTAGCACTGCCATATTTTAAAATTAGACTCAGAGGCATTACACTTTGAGCTAGGTGGAAGATCATACAATCAGTCGCTGTACAGCATAAGAACATGGTGATGACATCAACTTTTTCTTTTCCTTTCTTTTTAAACTAGTTAAGAAATAAAGAGACAGGAATTTATGACCCGAAGTTTGGAAGTGCTGCTGGTAGCGTGATGCATGTGAAGACATCACTGGCCTGATGTGATTAGGGTATTCAGTGAGGCTCTGCCAACTCACATCAGTTGTTGAGCAGCTTGCTGGCACCTGGTGACATCCACGGGGCCTGATCCATCACTGGATAAGTGGTGAACTGATGTAACCCCACAATGTTCTTGGCACAAAAGCAGTGGAGATGCCAGAGAGGACTTCTCTGGAAGAGACCTGGACTCTGACAGCAGTTTGAGAATTAAAGAAGTTTTTTAAGAAAGATCATGGCACAGAAAAATCTCAAATGCCTGGGCCAAATTCCCTGTAACTCCCTCTCATCCCACAAAGTAGGAAATTTACTGATAAGAAGGTGAGTCAAGATTAATGTGCTTCCTGCTCCATTCTCCTCCCCCCCTCTCTCTCTCCATTCACTTGCAAGGCATGGAGCTGTGACTCCATAGAGCCGTATGGGCTGCTCTACCCACATGTACAAATCCACTGCCTGTGTCACACACCACTGCAAGGACGGCCAGGGAGGAAGCTGGCTCCCTCTGGGAGATGTTTGTAACCACCTGTCCCTCCCTGGGCTGGGATTTATCCAGTACTTCAAACATGACATAAGCACTAGCTATGAAACTTTATTGAAGGAGCCCTGTAAACGCCCTGCAAGTTTTGAAGGATGTTGTTTCAATGGCGATAGTTTTGCAATCTGAAATACAACGCTTACTGTCACCACTAATGACATCTGTGATATTTCTGTAGTTGGGAATCTCTTTGGAAGGCATCTCCATCTCCCACTGAAATATTTGGCAATGCCATAGCCAAGGAAAATGGATTTCCCTTGCACTGCGGATCCCAACTTTATGATCCCACGATAGAGCAGATCCGCAACACTTGACATCATTTTTCATCACTGTCATTGTCTTTACCTTTCAATGTTTTGTCTTCCAAGAACTGCATCACCCTTGGAGGATATTGCTACACTGCCTGTGAGCCCAGAGAGGGAGATCCCTCCACCACTGCTGTCCGTTCTCAGCTCTGCTGGAAGGTCACCCTAAAAGATCTCTTGTCAAGTTGACTTGTCTGCAACCAAAACCTGAGTAGATCTGTGTCTTATTAGCAAAGACTGACTGCTGGGTTTGCTAGCAATGGAAGCCCAAGTGTAAAGGTTTTTTGCTGCCTTCTCTCACAGCAGAGTGCTTTGATTTTCTGTCAGTGTTGAAAGAAAGGCACCGAATCTGAAGAAAACAAGACAGGCATCCCAAAGGGCAGAAGGAGCCCAAGGCTTAGCACTGCATGGGCTGGCTGCTTCTCCCTGCTCATTAGCATCTAGCTAGCCCAGCCACATCTCCAGGAGCTGAAAAGAACCATGGCTTTGTTCATTCTGTTGGAAATTCTGGCAATTCCACATTTGCTATCCTTCGGAATAAAATTAAGAAAGTTTATTTCTTTTACTTTCTGGAACATGTGAGATTCCACCGTACTTCAACACACGCAAAACATTTTGTTTTCTTCAGGTAAAGGCACTTGGTATAATAACAACGAAAAATGTCACGGTCATAATAAATGTCATACAAGACAGATGAAAATTCCTGTTTCACTACCATCCATAAGATTAATTGAAATTGACTGAAATGTCCAAATCTAAATGCACCACGCTTTAACTTGCCATAATGATTTGGTTGCTTGCTTGCACTGGGGTTTGCACCAGCTGCACACAGCAATGGGCTGCAAGGAATGGGGCACCCAGTGGAGTGCAGGCACAGCACAACGCGTGCAGCCCCCACTGTCACCCCCTTCAGCTGGAACTCAGCAAGGGGTAATGCCTCAAAGATGGCATTACCACCCTCACCAGGGCAAAACAAAGTGTGTAGTACTTGGGGACTTTGGCTTCTTGTATTCAGTATAAATAAAAGGTATAAAGAAAGGATCCTGACCACACCTGGTATGGGTAGGGACTGGTTTCCCCCAGCCAGGGCTCTCTCCTGCAAAGCAGCAACCAGGTCCTGCAGTGTGCTGTCTTCCTTTCTCTCAGTCCCCCAGCCTCAGCTCTGCCACTCAATATTGCAGCCAGAACATCTGAACACACAAATCCCATTAAACCCAATGTAGCTCCACACACAGTGTCTTTTGCTTCCAAAATATCACCCATGCATTCCTTCTCCCTTTTCTGCACACAGGGTATTTCTGCTGTCAGGGCTTGCTACCCCGCTATGCCATCCCTCCTGCAAAAACAGACAAAATCTATAGCCTACTTTAATCACATCAAAGATAAAGATTTCCATTATGAATGGTTGCTTTCTAAATAAATTTAGCTCCATTTCCTTTTTTTTTTTGGCTCTTTTATCATGAATTTTAAAAGTCATGCTGAGGTTTTCCTGTTTTCTATCCACCCATAGTTCAGCATCTTCTCCCTAGCACTACTTGGGCATGAAAAAATTCTCTTGGCTTCAGATTTCACACACATTGATACTGCACACACCTTACACGTCAAGTGTTTGTTTGTTCCTAAAAAAATCCATACAAATCTCAGCTCTCCAACTGGTGAATTAAAGGCAACGATGAGCAAATGCCTTCATTAGGATTATTGTGTTTAATTGAAAATGCATTCAATCACTGCTACAGCATACAAAGGGACTTAATAACTGGCACACTTCAGCAAAGAAAGAAATGGCCCCAAAGTGGTGTGACGAAGAAATAAACAAAATCTTGATCGGTGATGAAAAGGGTGAGTAAATGATCATTCCTTACAACACAGGGACAAGGAAACACAATGGAGACAAAAGGGAGAGAAAGTACCCTCCTTAGCAAATATCAAAATAGTGTGATATATATATCAAAGTAGACAACCATTTTAAAACAATTAGCCAAAGCCCCTAAAATAGATATTTCAGCAGGGACACTTGGATTCAAGCTCTCCAGCTTCTGGTTGAAGAAACCTTTAACCTGTGCAGGCTTTTCTCGCAGAAGGCTCGCTCTGTGCTTCGTGTTCCTACAAACTCACTCAATCATTCCTGAGCAGCAGCAGAGGTATAACCCAGAACAGCAATTCTGTCCATCAGCTGTGATTTATATTTATCTAACCAGTCACAAAACATACAAGGAAAGTATTTACTGCTATGGTGTCCTCCTCCCAGCTTTCCAAGCAAAAGGTTTGACTAAATAGCGTACATACAACACTCGTTTCCTCTCCTGTCTTTCCCATAGTTGCACAGCATTGCCTTAAACTGTATTCCTTCACTCTGCTACACATCCAGAGCCATGAAGACTAAGAAAATGCCTCTTTCATGACCCAATGACTGATACTCTTTAACCACACGCAACGGTCCATTTCCAGCTTTGTTCACACCTGGTTATGAACAACAATCTCCTCTGCCTATCTTTCGTGGAAAGCTCTATGATAATGCTGGGAGTTTCGATATCTCTGCAAAATTGAAACCTGATAATCAAATCCATGGGATAACATGAATTTTGAAGCAGGATAGATTTTTACACATACAGACAATGACCGAAATAGCTGGCTGGCCTACCCCTTCATCTGTGGAAAAAGAATATTTAACTGCTATGGCACTTGTAATGATGTGACATCATGAGAAAGATTCACGTGCTCTGAAACTCAGGGCTGGCTGTGAAGCTGGTGAAAGGGATCTGCTTGCTCCCAGCGACTTAGGAATGAGGGCTCAGGAGGAAGCAGAACAAGGAGGCAATGGCTCCCAGCCAAACAGTTCCCGAGCCTTTCCTCTCCTTTTCCACACCTCCAATGCCCACGGAAGCCCCGCAGTTATTGAGAAAAACATGGGCGAGGACAGCAGGTGCTACAGTTCCCAGCACGACAGCCTAAATCTTGTTCAGTATGTCCAAAGCCCATGGCAGAGCAGTGATTAGCCCCACTGATTTTAATGGGATTACTCAGGCTTCAGGTTAAACGTGTATTTAAGAGCTACTCTGGGTCACAGCTGATGGTTTGCTATTGCACTCCCTCTGTACCTAGACTGCCTTTCATATGACAAAGCTGGCTTTAAAAACACTGCAGAGCTAATAGGTGATTTCTTTCACCCTATTTTTGGCCAACGAGCAGAACTGCCATTTACCTTTGTGCAATTTCCCATGTTATGCTGACAGCACTGGAAGAAAATAAGGGAATATTTTTTACCCCAAGGGAATATTTTTTATCCCAATAAGTTTACCCCGAAGTTGCAAGACACCAAACACCCTCAGCATTTGTCATATTGGCACTGGTTTTGTTCCTCTGTGAGCCTACATCACTGTATGTGAGCACTGGCCTTGTTTTCCTGAGTGTCCCAATAACACGATGTCCTCAGTTGTCTGCCTACGACAGCGAGATGGAAGCAGCTGACAACTCACTGCGAGGCTCCTCCCTGTGTTGGTGGCTTCAGTGGAGGAAGCATCTCATTGCCCAACTATTCCCTCTAGCATTTCAGGCTCTGCAAATAGTAAGACCAGCCCAGAGCAGACAGCAACAGCTTCCGTGCTTATTAAGACTAGGCGAGCTAGTTTTGCTCGCCCACACACCTTCACCTTCCACCCCCTTATTTAATAAATTAAAAATCAGTACTTGACTATGAACGTGTTGGGTTCACGTACTGAACAAGGAGATAGTAAAGAGCAGAGAGTGTAAACACTGAAAAGGAGTGGGAGAAAAGTAGGTGTAGAGGGAGGAGAACAAACCTCCAAACCCAACACAAAGGAGGAAGGAAGAGCAGTGGAGACCTTCTAAGAGGTGTGGATAGGGAAATGATAGAGCTGATGTCTGCACTGCAGGGCAGAGCTCACAGAGACATACAAAAGCTGTATTAAACTTCTTTCAACGGTGAATGCTTTCAGGTAGTCTCCAGAGTCAATGTTTATTCTTGAAACAAAAGCAACCTCATTTCCAGAAACACAGATCTCAATGACTGCTAACTTCAGTGCAAGCCAAACTGCTCGGCACCCTTGGAAAAACACTTCTGTGCTTCTGGGTCCCAGCACCTGGCTTCAGATGCTTCAGGAAGTCCATCAGAATTAAGTGACTGCCCCAAGGCCTTGTTGTAATTCAGCAGGGAGAAAACATCCTGGGAACTCAGGAGTTTCCGGCTCCAACTCTAAACACTCTTCAATTGCACCTCACAAGGAAGAAGTCTGTAGAAAGAAATTGAGGTGTGGAGATTTATGAAAAAGGAGGCATTATGAAGAGGGTTGGAGATGCTCAGCATAGAGAAGAGAAGGCTACAGAGAGTCCTTACTGCTACTTTTCAATATATAAAGTGGTCTTATTAGAAAGACGGAGAATGACTTTTTCCCAGGGCTTGTAGTGACAGGATGAGGGGTAATAGTTTTAAACTGAAATTGGGTAGATTTAGATTGGTTAGATGAGGTTGCTGAGACACTGGAATGGGTTACTCAGAGAAGCTGTAGATGCCTTGTCATTGGAAGATTTCAAAGCCAGGTTGAACGGGGTTGTGAGCAACCTGGTCAACTGGAAGGTATCCATGTCAATGGCAGGAGGGTTGGTCTTTAAGACTAGATGGTCTTCAAGGTTCTTTTCCAAGCCAAACCATTCCAGGATTCTTGATTATAAGCATCACAGCACTCTGTTTAGGCTAGGCTAGGGGTCTACTAAACCAAAGGACACTCATGGAGGGATCTGAAGGGACTATTTTTACTAATCATGCTACAGTCAAGCACAGACAAAAATCTGGCGTTGAGTTGTTTAGAAAATTGACAGAAAATTGACAGAAAAGAAGGGGAGGTACTGAAAACAGCAATGTAAAGAAAACAAGAGGAATGGGACTGCTGCACCACAGGCAAATGGTGGAGCAGAGCTGGGAGTCTGGTGTGTGCTTGTCCATGTACAGAGTAGGCTGAACCCTTGGGGTGGATCATACCTTGCATAAATACCCATGACTTATCCAAATGAACAGAGTGGCCTGTGTAGCTAAGTCACCATCCTGACTACCTATAATTACCATGGGAACTTATTAATTTTTCCACACTACCCAGTGAAGGCTCCAAAGGGCAGACTGGTGGAGCACTCAGCCACTGAGTCTATTACAAATATCTCGAGTGAATGCAATACATCATGCAGGCATCTTCACAGAGGTGATGAAATTTGGGTGAAAATTCTGGGCAGAGGTGAAGGGTAAGAAGTCCTCCACGGTGAAGAGTTTAGGCAAGGAATTGCCTGGCATAAGGAATTTGGTGGTTTTTCAGACCAGATCCAAGAGCACAGCTTGTATTCATGAAGAAGGAAAAATACCTGTGAATGAGGCACTGTTTTGGTAGACCACATCTAACTCTGACCCTTGGAAAGCCGGGGGAGTCTAACAGGAAAGCAAGGCTTTACCTTCTCCTAGCACTGACAAGCAGGGTTTCAGAATGAGTGGGCAACTAACCACACCCAAGAGACCTTCTATGGAGCATAAGGATGAGGTCAAACTGACAGGAGGGGAAAGAAGGAGAACAGAAAAGGAAGAAAGAGGGCGGGTAGGGTGTGACAGGGTGTGACAGCGCTAGTTAAAGCAAAGAGTGTAATTGGGCTTCCCAGTAGACTGAGTGGGTTGGGCCCTGAGGGACAGATTGTATCGCTCACACAATTCCCATACCTTGCAAAAACCTGTAGTGATGTAAAGGGATTTTTGTCCCTACTCACTCTAGAAAACAAGTGATACAGACACAAAAGACTGGAAGATACCTCAAATCCAGTTCACTGGCTTCCATGCTGCAGGCTTCCAATCCAGAGCTTCCTACTCCACCAATATGCCACAAAGCACATCCCAGCACCTTTCAGCAAATGCAGGGGCTATAATAAAAGGTCAAAAGCCACAACTGTGATGTGCACAAGGCATTGGATGGCAAATTTGTTTGGTGAGACTCTCAGATCATCACAGGACCTGAGTATGCAGAGAAATAAATCTCTTTTTCATGTCTTCTGACGTTAATTTCTGCTGACCAGGAAATACATCACCAAACAAATCCCTGGGAGGAAGAGTGTGTTGGTTTTTTGTTTTTCTCTTAGATACTCGATGCTTTAATCACGAAGCAAATTATGCATCAGATGGATTTCAGCTCCTTATTTTACCTCAGTTCTTGGTTTTCCTATGAGCATCTTCTTTCACTGGCGATGTTTATTTGACATGCCATTTCTCTTTGGAGTTCAGCCCAGCACTAGATCCCATTGCATTAGGTGCTACACAAACACAAAGGAAAGCAAGTGACTTGCTTTTGCAAGAAGCCTTCGCCACTTGTTCATTCTTGACTGATATCTGCTAGATATTTTCTCTAAGTAATCCATTGAATGTGTATTAGACACCCTTCAGAAGAACTTACTGTCTCAAATTTGAGCTATTTCAATTGAGCTCATCATAGATTTCATGATATTCCTGTGGCCCTGCATATGTGAGATAAGGTTACAGACTTGGATTTTCTGTGGGGTTATCTCTAAGGCTTCAAAACTCAGCATCTGAGTAGCTTATTCTATCTCTGTGCCATTGATTCTGTGCTTCCCGACTTTTGTCTGCCTGCAATAATCTCTCAACAGCAGAAGAACTCGAAATAGCTTCTTGTCACTGTTTAATGATTGCATCATTAAAGTTGCCACTGGAACTCAGCATAAAGTGGATTTAATTCCCGTTGAAAATGAACAAAAAAGCCCTCCTGTAATCATTTTCCTACATGTGTCCACCCACCTTTTTTTTGTTTGTTTCCTGTCAGAAAAGAAAGCTCCCAAATGATTTCTCCTTTGCTTTCAAGCAAAAAGTTAATACATTTTTCTAGTTGTCAAAATAAAAAGGGTAATCTTCGAGTGGGTATTCTTATTTAACTGGAAAAATAGCAGGAAATGGCTGTTCAATTCCCAGGCTAATTTTCTTCTTCATCCCCCTTGGATTCCTAGATGGCTTCTAAACAATCTGGATCACAGGAGTATGCCACAACCACTAACATATTTTCCAACACAAAACTTCCCGTGCAACAAAGAGTTCTTGTCATCTACTTTAAGACAGAAAGACACCTACTCAGATGCTGAGACTTGCCCCAAAATAAAATTCATCTATGCAAGAGAAGAGAATAAGTCCAAAGATACTGCCCAATCTTCTCCTCTCCTGCAAAGCACAACTGATGAAGACGCTGCTGCTGGGAGCATTCCTCCCAATCCATTAATTCACAGATGCAATCCTCCAGAGCAAACGTGCTCCAAATAAACATACATTCAAGTTAATAGCTACATACAGTAAAAGAATAAATATTTTACCGTCCAGGAGGCACTCTCAACGCTGGCCTTATCTGATTTCTCAGGGACAAGAAGCACAACCACTGGAGCCACGTGTAAGGAATCCCATTTCCACTCTTGACAAAAACTGCAGTTCTCACTACGTACAACATGTCCCATCCTGCCTTCTTCAACTGGTTCAAGGAAACTTGGGCAGAACATCAGATATGTAACGTGCCTAAAGAGGCCTTTCGCTGGCAGCTGATGGGCTTGGGGTTAAAAGTCCACCCTAACACACCAAGAATGGCCTTCTCCATTTAAGACTTTGTCATACTTCCAGAAAGTCCCATGTTCTGGCTCTCTATCATTGCCTACAAATTATGTACACAAACTTAGCCAGCACAGGCTGCAAGCTCTCTGGGAAAAGTGCTATCCTAATTGCACATTTAATGTTTGTCACCATGCGGCCTTTTCTCATACATCATTCAGAAGCACAGAAACAATTTTAATCAGACAATCACACATTACTAACTGGTTTGGAACATATCCAGTGCGCACGCCATCAAGTACAGATAACCCATGAGCACATTTTACACATCTGATAGCTACAAACACTGGAAGCTAGCTGCTTGTCCTTGCTGCTGTCAGTCTGTCTCCTCTCTGCCTGCAACAGCCTCCTTGCCTCCGATATAAAAATCCAACACTGCCCTGGCCACAACTTTGTTCTTGTCAAGTCTATGCCATCCTGATGCTGATTAGCCATGGTGGTGCCTCTCCTACGCATCAGGTGCAGCAAATCTTGTAGTAAGGGCAATTTCTGAGGGCCTATTCCTACCCTGTGCTGGGAAGCCAAGTAACAGCTGTCTGCACATCTTTGTGCACATGGACATGATTCAGCAAACTAGATGTGAAACATGGATCCTGTATGCACTTTCAGGGTCTCTGCAATGGTAACACTGAGGAACCCCTCTAATGAGCAGATAGCAAATAGAGTGCAGCTCTGTGGTATTGATCTCTCCCAACACAAAGGTAGGCTATTGCTAAAAAGAGGGCTCAGTCCTTCCAACTAGTCCTCTCCCCTCCCTTGGGACTGCACTTGTAAAGCCACAGAAAACAGAAGCAGGGATTAGATCCAACTCAAAATTAACACTGTGGAAGGGAAAAAGGCTTCCAACCAGATAAACTCTTTGCTTTGTTTTACCATATGATTTCATAAACAAACACAGCCAGGGTTAAGAGCATGAAAGGACTGCTTCTTCTGGTGGTGACAGGTACACCATAAATTCAGAGTACACTTTTTAGAGCAGATTCAAGTGGACCCACGCTTTGAGATGCAGACCCATGTCCTCCTGACCAAGGAAGGACAACTTGCAAGCGGAAATCAGCTTGTGAAAACTCTTCACCCATTTAACCATCACCACCGATTCACCCACCCACCAACTGCTCTTTGACTTGCCCGTAAAGGCTCACATACAGTACCATGTCCCAGGAGACAATTAAGTTACCACTTTTCAGCTGAGCCCTAGTAGTATCTGCCTGAAGAGGTGCTTTTTTGTAGCAAACACAAGGTGTATCTTTCATGATGACCAACCTGGTGGTTTTTACCTCACCTTCATAAACACACTTGAAACCTGTGCCCTTCTCATTTCATTAAGATCTCCCTCAGTTGCTCTCTTGTCCCTCAGTTTATCGTGTAGGTTTCTACTCCTGCTACAACAGCAGTATCTGAGTGCATCTTGATGAGACAGTTCTGTAAAGTTGTTTTCTAATTATGAAACTAATTTCAAAGAAACATAAATAGAAACAACCTCGGAGGAACACACTTTATTTACAGCACACTGCATCCCAGGAAGTCTCCACTGGAAGCTACAGAGAACCAAATTTGTAAAAGTAACAAAACACAACAAATTAACACATCAGTCGCTGAAATGAGAACTAATCCCCAAAGACATAAAAGCAGCCGGTTACTCACAGTTTGTCTGTGGTTCTGGAGGGAATTTGAGACGGATGATAGCCAAGATTACAAAAACAACCACAGGCCAGGAAATTAAAATGAACGACCATACCTATAAAATAGCAATGAAAATAAATTGGTTATGTTTGTCGTATTGATGTGTCCCAGAGCTTGTCTGGAATGCACAAGTTCTACCATAAATGAGTTATCAGATGCACTGCAAATAATGCCTGTCACGATACACATATTAATAAAACCCAAGTATTCTCTATGCAGGAAAAAGAAATATGTAAGATTGTAAGAGCATATAAGCCTGAAAGTAACAGAAGCCTTCCTGTGTTTCAGTTTGGCAGTTAACACAGTTTTGTAGAGATTTTAGACACCACTATGTAATAGTAAAAGCATTCTTGGAAGTACAAGACTTTTGGATGCAGTGATCACAATACCTAAGAGCCAAAATGGGAAAGGTTGGTTTCACTTTCGGTAAAGATGCCTTTGATTTGACTGACTATACCTCAAAAGTGAAGTGTTTGACATACCAAGGACAAGGCTACAGCCAAAAGAAAGAGGATTTTCCTAGTATTTGTTTATAAGATGGTGAAGGAAGGAGTTTATGGAGTTGTGTAACCAGCTGGAGAAACCTCAAACACTGATCACCAGAACTCCTCAGGTGAACTTCTGACCACAGCAACCTAACTCTCTCGTACTTTCCCATTTCCAAATTGTAGCAGCCTACACAGATGAGCTGAGATGAAAGAGAAATGATGCACAATTGGCATAGCATGTTGGAAAAAAATGTGAAGATTTATAGACCTCTCACCTTTGAGAGGAAGGTTGCCCATTTCAGTGGATGAGAATGAAGAAAATAGAATCTGCTAATCATCTAGCGTAGTAAAACAATCTAAGTAGGAGGCCCAAAGTCAGTATTAAAACTGCAAACCTTGGAGTTTTGTAAGCTAGGAAAATGCAATTCTTCAAATAATTAACTGCTTTTGCACTGGCTGGCTAGCTTGGTACTGTGCTTACTGGATTAGAGCTTTCCAGCCATCAGTACAGCTCAGAGTACCCTGCGCTGCGAAATTGCTGTGCTATCTTCATGCCAATTTTTGAAACTCTTTCGCAAAGATGTCTTTCTCCAAAATCATCCCATTTTTCATTGTTGTGTTGCTATTTTTTTCAGATCAGCACATATTACCCAAAACCATTTTTCCAAAGGTAATTCCAAGCCCATAGCAGTGTTTTCATTTCCTGTAACACTTACTGGAACATAAAAACAAACAAACAGACAGACAAACAAATCCTGGAGAACAATTGAGCTTAAGGATGGTTGTTTTATAGCAATTTCCTCCATATCACCCCAACGAGATGACACTCAGCCACAGAAGTGGGAGCAAGATCCATGCCCCAAAATACAGAACTGACAGATGTCAAATGACCTCCTAACACATCCTTTCAGAGAGGGCACTCCTATAATTTCAGCACTCAGCAGCATTTTACCTTTTACAGGCACTAGTCTCTTTTCTTTATATATACACTATATAACAAGATTCACTGCTGAACCTAAAATCTTTTTACAATTTTTTTATAACACAGGTTTTCCTTATAATCAGAACACAAACACAGTGTTTAACTTGGATTAATTCACACACACGCAGTATTTATTATTAAGGCACCCTCCTAGTTCAGCACCACGCAGGCTAAAGTAAAATTATGAGGTAACAGCACTGAAATTGATATTAGTCAGAAGCTGCCTAAAGGAAGGGCAAGATGTCTTTCATATTTTTTGGGGAAGAGACGAATGTTGATTGTCTATACTCAAGGAAATCTCTGTACCTCCCCCATTTGGAGCTAACATGGTGCTTATGCTCCCCACTTCCCAAACAGCTCCTCCCTTAGTATCTCCCTCCTTTGACTTAATTGGATGTAACAGCAGCTGGGTACATCAGCTGCAACCCAACAGCGTTTCCACTGTCCTGGGCATTTCTAGTTAATAAAAACAAGACAACGAGCCTGGCCAAACCTATGCAGGTAGAACATGTTGACGTGAATGGAGCCATAATCGATGCCAATTTGGCTCGTGGGACATCAAGCACTGTGCCACAGGTTGCATAATCCTTTGGTTGCTCGATTATTTCACTGCTAAAAGCAGATTTAATATCTCAGTATGTCTGCATGCAGGCATGTTTTCTCTCCCTTCTGCCTCTTTTTAAGTAACCATACCGTACAGAAGTGACAGATGGAAAGCAATAAAAGTGCAAGAGGCACTGATTTCTCCAGTTCCCCCCTGTAGGCAGGCCAAACCTTGCTCCCCAGAAGACTGCCTCGACTCATGGCCATTCCTTTCTCAGCAGGAGGAATCTGTCTTGAGGTTCTCTCTGGGTATGGATGCAGAGCTTCAGCTGATTTCAACAAATTGATGGCCAAGCTGTAGCTCTCCCCATGCTGCACAAGTAGAGGCAATCTATCTCTCAGGGGCTCTGCAGAAAGTGTGCAGAGGAAATGAAGTATAAAGAAGAAGTCAGAATCAAATGTATTTGCCAACCCTGGAGAGACTGACAAACAGAGCAGGAGCAATGGGAAAGCACTTCAGTCTGCAGAGGGATAGGGGCTGACTTGTGTCAGAGTGCTCTGTGACATGCCAGTCCGCCCTGGGGAGAGCAATGAACACCACCACAGCAGCAGGAACCTCACTTGTGGGTTATCAGAAACAGAGAAGCACAACAGAGTGCTTCCCCTGCAAAACGAGCACAGTGAAAAGAGCTTTCTGAAAGCCTTGTCCATCAGTGTAGTCAGATTACACAGGTTAAAAAAAAAACACACAGGCAGCTGAAAGGATAGAGAAATCAAGATGAATTTGGGAGCAGAGTTCTGGGTTTATCGCCTCACATCTCCATTCTGAGCAGAACACCTGATCTGGAGCAAGAGAAGGAAAGGAAGGAGGGCTGGAGGGAATGCCTGCCCTACAATAATCAGTGGTGGCCAGATTTTTATTTTAATTGACATCTCCATTCTACAGAATTGATGTTTCATCTCTACAAGAAACCAAGGGAATAAATAAAGCAAGTGAGACTGCATGGTCCGAAGTACAGGCAGGGCTTAGGTAAGCATTTACTCCAGGTACACAGGAGATGAAAAAGACCCAAGCCTTCAGGTTTTAACAATATTGTTAAAACTGCTCTTGAGAAAGTGGACACAATTTGTTGGTATTCTTCTGCATCTCAGAAAAAGTCACGTGAATCCTTTTGCAGCAGGCCCAGACTCAGCTCAGAGGTGCACAAGGACTCGGATGAACTCTGCACCTCTCCGAAGCAGGTTCCTGACCCCAGAGGCAGGACGGGGCAGGCACACAGTGGGCCTTGCAGCAGCGTGCGCTGATAGGAGGTCTTTCAAATGAGGTCTTTTCATCATCAAATCACACACTCCACGACCATTTATCTTGTCAACCTTTTCCGCACCTGCCAATGCTTCCCATTCAACCATAGAGAGTTTAAAAACCATCACCTTGGACGACTAGCAAGAGGATGGGTTGCAACACAAGCCCATGAATTGCAGCGTGCTTTTGCTGAAATTCCAGTGCAGTTGCACTGAAACCAGTTTGGGACAAAACTACCACAACAGGCTTTGCCTGGACATGCAATGCCACCCAAAGGAGCAGTTGCCTCCATGATGTTGCAGTTCAGATTGCTCTCTGGACATCCTCAGCAATGGTTTCTTTTGGAAAGAAAGCCCATCTGGTGTGTTTGATTTGCCACACACTGGACTGCACTGGAAATCTGTCCTACCTGCACCTCTCAGAGACACTTTTTCCTTTGGCCACCTGTTACAAATGGCTATAGGGGACACCTCCATCATTCCCAAATAGAGGGTAGAGTCTGTTCACATCGGAGAGGATTTAAGCAGCCTTAATTTAGGACTGCCCATGAGTTTGTGCATGGTTTGGTTTGCATGGACCACTGCCCCAAGGGACCACTGCCATCCTTGGTACTCAGCCTGGACTCCTGGGCCCTCATGCACGACCTCCAATGCAAGATCTAACCACTCTGGCTTAAAATGACCCATCTTCTCTTCCATGCCACCCCCTTCCTTCCTTCTCTGTCACTACCACCAGCCTCCAAAATATTTCTATTTTAATACTACGCCTTTTCTCTTCTGCAATGCCATGCCCTCCTTGCTCCTCAGTTCCTGCGGTTTCCAGTTCCCCCTCTACGGCTTTGCTTTCGCACTCACCGGCTGCCTCTTGACACTCAGCCAGTTCTTCCACAGCAGGATCCTCAAGTGTTGGGAGAGTGCAGCCATCCTCGGCCGACCCAACCAAAAGTGAGCAGGCTGCGTATTCCTCCTCCTCGGGCTTCGGAGGCAAAAGTGGAGGCTCTAACCCAAATGGGCATCTAGTGTCCGATATCCAGGCCCCTGCCTCTTCTCCACAGCATAGCTCTGAAGCAGCTACTTCATCCACTTGTGGCTGCTGTGCTCCCCGTAACTCACAGCAATAGCTCCTAGCAAATTCAACAGGTTATTCTTCTCCAGGCAGGCGGGCAGACGCAGCAGCCTGCCTCCACTTGTGTTAATTACAATATCCAGCCTCTCCTGGCTGCTCTTTGCCCAAGCCCTATCCGATAAAATGGATAGCATTCCAAAAAGATGCTTCTGCTTAAACAAAAGGTGATGCATGCCTCCTCCTCCCTGTGATGAAACTACCTGCCTACCCACACACCGCTTCTGCTGGAGAGGTGTCATCAGCAGCAAGGAGTTAGGCTGCTTGCCAGGCTGCTCTGACTTCCCCAAATGCACAAGCCAGGGCTGGGAAGAAGAAAGTATCCTCAGCTACAGCTTGTACTTTCCTAGTACCGCTGAATTGGAATTATTTCTTTAACACTCTTGATTATCTCAAACCTACCCATCCGGGGAAATTAAATGAAAGAGGTTTTTCTTGTTTTGTTTTGTTTTCAAAAAAAAAAAAAAAGAAAGAAACTGAAACAATAAAAACACATATAAATGAAAATCTAATTGCCCAGCTTCCTGTATCTTCCCTTTCCTTCCAGAGAGATCAATCCTGGCATTCTGATTGAATTCAATATAACACATCGAATCCAGTGGGAATGGGATTGCAGAATTAGACCCCACAAAGACTTTAGAGCACTAGTGAGGCTTGAGCACTGTTATTACTCACTTGGTTGTTGATTTTCCCAATAGCTGGTGGTGAGATTTTACTAAAAACAGCTGGAGATGAAAGGAGAGAGTAAGCTGCAGGTACAGAGGGCAGCGCTGGCAGCAGAGGGGACTGCTCATTCCACCACAGGCTGTAACAAATCTGAGGTTTGAAACCAGACATGGACTTGTTGGATGAGCTCTGGTCATCCAGAGGAGTTTCTTCAGTATGCAAACATATTTTCCCAAAAAGAATGAACTATATTTCTGACCAGGCATTATGATTCATTTTACATGTTCAAGAACAAACACGAACATCACCAAATTACTGATGAATCTAGTTATTTATCTCTCTCCATAACGTAATCAAACTTTCTGTGAGTCTAAAGTTCTATGCTTCAGTTTCCCCACCTGGCTACAGTAATACCAGCCTCCCAGATGGGAAGAAAGCTGAGTTTTCCCAGCCTTACAATAGAAACCTCTTAAGCTACTGGCTCTCTTCAACATTGGATGGAACAACTTCTATTCTCCTGTGCTGGAAGGATCTCTGCTCACTTACATAAGCTCTTGCATTGGTAAGCAGGGCAAGGAGACTCATCAGGCTGCAATTACAAGAGCTCCAATTACCCCCATCTATTGTCATGGGTTTTATTCCCATTCTGGGGAGTTTCACACAGGCTGACCAAGGCCAAATCCATTTTCTGTTCAGCACCCAATCCACCCTAGGGACATAACATCAAACCCTAATATGTAACAAAACCTCGACCAAGCAGCACGCTGCCCATGTCCTCCAGCATCTAGCCAAGCCACGGAAGAAGACTTTGCTGCTCTCAGCATATTTTATACAAGAGATCAAAACAGATTCTCCTACGTGCCATTTGTTCTAGCCACAAACCAACATCGTGCCTCAAAAATGAAGAACATCTTAACTGAATCCTTGCCAAACTTCACCCAGGGACAAAAGCAGAGGCGGCAACCCTGCTGGCCAGAGAGATCTTGGAGCAGAGAACTTTGATCTAAGGCTGGCTAAAAGTGCTGCATGAGGGAAAGAGAGAAAAAGGAGGACAGAGAAGTGGTACTCAGTGAAGAGAAACAGCTCCTCTGGATCAGTTAGCAAATACTTCAAAGGTGAGAACAGCAGTAGAGATGGAGCAGTCCCTGCTCCACATACCTTCAGTCTAAATAGACATTCCAACATGGGGAGTGGAGCTGTAGCTAAAATGAGCTTAGAAGTCTTCCCTGGTAAAACTTTGATAGTGATGAGAGGAAACTTAAAGATCTAAACTCCCATCAGTGTTTCTTTTACCAAACTTCCTTAGAAGAGAGAGGTCTGTGGGTCAAGAACAAGCACCGCTCCTCAGGACCCTGCTCTAGTTTAGCTACATGTAGAAAGCACAGTTATTTTCATTTCATTTCATCCAAACACCATTTGCAAACTTGATTTACTTCCTCACCAGAGCTAGAAAAAAAATCCAAAAATAGATAATTTTGCTCTGAGGGGGCAGGAGAGAAGAAATTTATGATTTCTCCATTCACTGCTTTGCCAAGGTCTTCTGAGGCAAGCATTTGATTGCTTCTTTTTGGTATTCAGTCAAAAAACTGTTTAAAAAGAACAGTGTGATTTGGATAATAATTTTCCCAAGCAAATGCACATCCTTAGATCCTTTGTGAACGGAGTCAACAAACGTTCCCCTTGGGAAGTACCCAAAGGGTGATTTGTTCAAGTTCACCACTGTAAAACCAGAATAACTCAATGTCAGTTGGCTCTCAGAGCACCCGCACTCAACTCCCCAAACACCATACAGTTCCAGCTCAAAAATGCGAGATGAGAACTTCACTAATCCCTTACACCTTCTTGCTTTCCAATTCTTTACTTACCGATTCCTGCAGATGGCACAGGAGGCTGTGCAACTACACGGCCACTCCTGGACCAAGTGACCAGAGCAGGCAGATGTCCCAGTGACAATGCTAACATGCATACAGGCAGACAGGGAAAGAGGAGAGGAAAGCTCCATTCTTTCTTTTACCAACAAACTTTCAAGCACATTATTTCTCTTGATGAAGAACTGTAGTTCATCTTTTCTGGACAGAGGGGTCAACTGTTGGTTCAGAGCAGGGGGAAGGAAAGCAGAACTTGCTCCTGTGACCATACAGCTGAAGAAACCCTCAGGAGAGCTCTGATTTCATCCAAGGCAAGTCTTTAGAAACGTGGCTCAGTGCCTCATCTGTGGCTATGGCCCACCACAATGTCATGCAAGGGATACAGAGTGCAGGGCAAAAAGTTTCTTGTCCTGTACCAACAACTCACAGACTTTGAGTCCTTTCCTTGAGATGCTCTTTCAAGTACAGGAGCTTTTACTTCAGTGAAAACGAAGGCGCTCATGCTTCCCAGGCATGCCAAGAACCTCTATGAGAAATGAAAGCTTAGGGAAGTGATGCAACACAGAACTGGGAAGAGGAGAGGATGGAGTCAGTCACTGAGGATCTGCAAGACTATAAACACAGGGGTAGCTGGAGCAAATCTGACAGGGTAGAATATTTATCCCCTTAAAGCCAGTGCCAGAAAAGAAAGAAAGAAAAAAAGTCTGTTGGCTACGAGGAAAAAAACACAAGTAAAACACTAATCTTGCAATGATTGTGCATGCAGCAACTAAACCACAGCAGAGACTTCCAGAGACACACAGGTGAACTGTGGTTAGGTGCCCTCAGGGGCCTGGAGAAGGAGAGATCACTCCAGCAGCGAGTGAAGAAGCATAACCAGATGAACCACCATGCCAGAAAACAGATGCAAAGCAGAATGAACTGAAGAAGATCTGCAAAGGGAGCACTGGGGCAATGCCATGACTCATGGAAGAAGCAGGACTCTGGTACTTTCCTCTTGCAGAGTCTGCAGTGTCTTCAGTTACCACACTGTAGCAGCTAGGCTTTCCTTGTGTAACCTAATATCAACCAAATGTTTGACATCACCTGCACAGAAATCTCAGAGATGGCATGCATGGACTTCGGCTGTGATCTCATGTCCACAAACCAAGCCAGGCCAAGGAGTGCTGAGAGAGCAGGCTGCAGCCTCCTGCTCCTTCCTGCAAGTCGTAGGGCACTAGCAGTCCAGGGCTGAGCAGACCTACCTGCTCAAAGGTAAACACACATTGTGTGTCCTGCTAGACAGCATGATGCTAAGATGGCATGCACTAGCAAGATGCTGCAGAAGTGTCTCCATTTCTACCAAAATGGAGACAGGAGCAGAAAAGGGTAAGAAAAGCCTTCGTGCAATGGGTACTGATTTTCAGCTCAGAGCCGCTGGGCAGCCGTTCAGTTTCACAGGGTAGCCCTCTGCCAAAAAACAGACCTTCAAACGAAGTCCAAGCTTTAGGATGCTCTGAAACCTGAATGAGTACGAATCAAAATCAAAGAGCAGCACATTTGCCTGCACAGACAAATGCAAAAGTTAAAAGTCTACAGCTAACTTAAAACACTGTTTTTCTCACAGGTAGAACGGCAGTCGTCTGAGGCCTTGACAGCAGTAGGCAACACTGCACAGTGCTGGATGATGCTGGAAAGGTGGAAGAGTCTTATGCCAACTGGAACACCACTTGCTGAAGGATAGAAAAGGCTTGTGTTGAGCAGCCCACGACATTCCCCAGTGCATGACTGCACCTGCTCTCTGGGTTACTCCAAATTCTTTCCAAAGGCATGGCAGGAGCCTGGAAATGTCAGTTCCTGCTTCCAGGGTGCATAATGTCAGGCACCTCAAAATACCACAGTTTTTAGAGGGATGGTCACTGAGTACTTTTGAAAAAAACAAAACAGAGGCCTCAGAAAGCCTACAATGGGCAGCAATACTTTTGGCCACTATGGGAACTGCAGGTGACATGGCATCACCATATTACCACTCTCTGCCACCAGCAAAGACATTTCCAGAATTCTTTGTCTTCTCATTTTCAATATGTGTCTGCAGAACATCTCCTCCTGGAAGCAGCTTTCTCTTGAGCTCGGAAACACAAGGGTGTCAGACAGGACCCACTCCATGGAGTTCATGGAGGACTGTGTTGCTGATTTTTGGCTCACAGTCCTTTCATATCAACTGCTTATTTCTACAGAAGCCCTCAAATCAAGTGTGAATTTTGGGATATTCTGAAATCAGAGCTGTTTTAAGCACCAAAATCAAAATGTATGAGTCTTGTACAAGTGAACTAGAGCCACTCCACACTAAAAATGTTTGGAATAGGATTTCAAGAAGAGCTTACGACTGCTTTTTTCCCCCTTACGACAACAAATTCAGTGGGAACAAACTTAGGGAATGGTAGGGAAATGCAGCTTTTGGCTTTAAAGCCTCTGTTCAGAAGGGAATGCGGTGTCACCAGCCAGCCCTTTACTCTACCCATTGGCTCCTAAGGACACTTTCATCTACATGTCATCCTAGCAAAGCTGCAGTCCATGAATCACATCTCACCACACCCAGCAGCTGAGGCCTTTATTTGTGAGGTTCCCACACACATCTATCCTGCCAGGCTGCCCACACTGCCCCTTTTCAACCAGTTACAAACTCCTGTGATACCATTCATGCACAACGCTGAATCATGATTTAAGCTTAATTGGAAAAAAGTCGGAGCAACAAGTAACAGATACAGAAAGGCAGTGGGCTTATAGACCTCGACAGCCACCAATAAGCCCGTTAGTCTCTTCCTGGAACAGTAAAAGCTCGCCAGCAGAACCAGAATCCTTCCTATTTCACCCTCTTGCTCATCAAATAAGCCTGGCAATTAACACTTGAGTACATACTCAAGCCCACTAGTCTGGCCACCTCGGTGCTCAGATAGGTATGTGCAGTACCTCCTTTCTCAAGTGCCTTTCCCAAAATCCTTATTCTTCGGGCCAGGGTCTAACTATGAATTTATACAAACCCACTGGATCCCAAGGCTTGCAGGTAGGCATTACCTGATGCAACGCATGGCAAACTTTGCTCAAGAGCCTTGCTTTGTAAGAGCAAGCAGATGGTATCTCTGCCAGCTTCATCAGTATGTCCTTTAACCCTTCCTCAGATTATTAACAATGTTCAGATCAGATCTAATGCCAAGGCTTGCAACAAGACCAGCATCCAAATCCTCTGACATTTCCCACTTATCATTTTTCAAGCAATCAGCTAGCTTCCAATCTGCGTGGCAACGCTCACGTCCTGTCACATGAACCTGGACAGCTGACAGATGGACTAATTAGAGCCCACACTACTTACGGTAAAACGGATAGCAAGGTCAAATCAAGATCACTGTGAAAAATGGATTTGACTTTGCAAAGTACAATGGGTATTTCCAAGGCTGGGGACAACTGTGCTTCCCAAATGAAAGCGTCAACAAAGCTGCCNAAAAAAAAAAAAAGCAACAGCTTCCAAACTAAAAGGCCTAAAGACAGACTGCAAGGATAAGGAAAGAGAAGAGGCGAGATGTGTTTGCGACAACAGCTGTGTCATGGGTGTGCTGTTCTGTATGCAAAGGAAATGGTCACTTTCTGAAAGATGCAAATTGCATGAAGTTAAAAATTAACTGTAGTTGTCTGCACATGATGGGAAGATAAACCCTCAATCATGTGAATTAAGAAAAGGCTTTTTCTTTGTTCCATAATAAATGCAGGACTGGCTTCACAGCTGGTTGACTTAAAACAGTGGGAAGAGATAACACCAAGAATGTATTTCATAGATAATGCAACACAGAAAGTGATGCCAGCATCAACAGAACAGTGATTACTAGTACTGAAAGTCTGGCTGGCTTCTCCAACACCTAAATGGGAGAACCCAGCAAGCATGCTTACACAGAGACAGACAGCCTTCAGAAGGTATTTGATGGGTTTGGTTGCATAAAGTTAGAAGAGCTTGTTATTTCAGATCCAGAGACATGACTGAAAAATAACTGTGACCAATTCCCACTGAAAGAGATAAAGCAGAAGTCGAACTTGTACAGAAGGTAGCACTTGATTTTATTGAACTATGCAAAAGGCAGCCAACAAGACTAAAAGCCTGCTCCACGTTATAAAGACAACCAAAGCAAAGCTTTGTTTTGTCCCAAACAACACAGAGCCTTTGGTTATACAAGTCTGACTGTACCTGGTATCAAACACTACCAAGTCCTCAGCCAAGCACACGCCTTTCTGGTCGACCGCTTCAAAGTCCCAGGCAGCTTCAGCAAAAGCCTCGAGACTTGGCTGACGCATGCTGAAGACCACAGGAGACCAGCAACCTGGAAGACACCACTAAGCTGCTGAGATAAGAGGTCTTAAAAGTAGCAACAGAAAAACCCAAGCTAAGTTTATCACGAGATAACAAAACAAGTACTCCGTTTGGTTTGCTCAGATTCAGCACCTGAGTTGCAAGCAGTGTTTTTTCTCACATCTTGGGTATTCACACGTTTCTTCCCACGTGGATTTTCTGTTTCCTAAACAAGCACAAGATTATCAGTAAAGGAATTTAAACTATTCTTACTCTTCTAGCAGGTTGCACATCTTTATGAAACATCTACAGGGCCGATCATTTCTTTGGGATTTATCCACCAGCATAACCTGACTGAATTTAATCAACAGCTTTAGAAGTGTTTGGGATGGACGGACAAAAATCCCCACAGACTCAATTTCTAGAAGCAAAAAGCAATCTGAAAGAGTATTCCAAGGACAAGGAGTCACTACGCTCCGATTTAATACGATGTCTATCCCTCATCAAATCACTTGTGGATTATTACAAAATCAGCCAATTAAGACCACACCCTGAGATGCAAAAGAGTACGGGGAGTGCTGATGAGTAATGACAAGTTACACAAGGCCTCTCAGCCTCCTGTAGCTGGGAACTTGCTTGCTGCAGAAGAAAAGTATGTGTTGAAATAATCTCACCCTGATGGAGGAGCACAGATGGAAGCAGTGTAGGGCTTGCTCCCCTTCAGACTGCGGTTTTGACAGCTCCTTAAGCTCCGGCAAAGCAAAGGTTAACCCCTTTCCCTCTCCAGGTCACTGATGTCCTGTCAAAGTGGGGTTGATCCTCTGACTCATACCATGGAAATGGGCTATCTTCATTGAATGGGTGAGGGAATGTGGCTCATCCCGAGGCTCCGTCATCAGCCTGGGAGAGAGTGCTCAGCCCTCCTTTCCCTAATGACTAGCACCCCAGCATCCTTCCTGAGAAAAAACAGCTCACGAAGCCTCCTGGTCTCATTCACCGAGCCGAAGGCAGCACAGTGCACGTGAGAAGGGCTTATTATAAGGCATGCACTGAGATTTTGGCTCTTACTTCGAGATCTCTATGTGCCTGAGCACTACAAGGCACACAGTGTGTATGTTGGGCAGCTGGGGGAGGAGGAGTGGAACACGTGCTGGGGACTGCAGCAGCTCCCTGGGAGTTGCCGTAGGATGTGCTGCCGCGTAGCTGGGCCTCAACTGGAGACCTAGAATTTGCAATTACCCAGGAGCCTGCCACCAGCACGCCCTCACTGCTGGTTGCACCACGTTCCCTTATCTTGGGAGTTGCCCTTGTTACACATGGAGCTCTCCAGCTATAACACACCCACCCCTGGGTGGCCACATGGGCAAGATCCCACGATAGGTTATGCCTCGGATAACTGTCACTGCTGGGTTCATCTAACCACGTGCTACAGTTCTGTTTTTCAAACAGAAATGGCAGAAAGTCAAAGAGTGGATACCGTGACTCTGCTGCCACATGTAAGCTTTCTTAGGTAAAGAACAAAGAAGAGAAGTTGAACACAAATACTGTTGGGTAGCTGCACCGAGGACACAGCAAGATGTCCCTGGCTGTCAGCAAGGCTGTTTGAGGACCATATTTTGGGCTTCTTTGTCCCAAGTCCCAGACACCCCAAGGGATGTGCTGAATTTTGCAGCTACCAAGTTACAGAACTGGGCCAATCACCTCCAGTGTGGACATTTGGAAATCCCAAATAAATGACCTTGTTTATTGCTTTTTTTTTTTTTCTTGTCACACAGACAAAATTTATGCGTGGAAAATTTTTGAAATGATGAAAAAAACCCCACCAGACGTGTGTCCTTTTGGATGCCGTTGTAACTACCACAAGAAACATCTTTGGTAAGAAACACACAGCCACGAAACGCAGCTGGACCAGTGGTGAGAGAGGAGCACAGGGCAGACACTGTGCCTGTGCATAAGGATGAATGCCTTTTGGCAGGAAGCTGCAGTCTGACTAGAAAGGGCCCTGAAGAGCCTTATTATTTATGGATAGGAGTATTATTTAGAGTCCGAAGGTCTGTCCATTTTCTTCAGCTTGTTTCAACAGACATCAAGGGAGGATCACTGCCTTCCTCTCCATCGCCAGAAGGTAGTAGTAATAACAATAATCAGGGCTCTTTGCAGTCAAAATGCTTATAAAAACCACTCTCTAATTACATAATAACAAGACATTTGATGATGCACTGGAAACAACATTCATTGCTTCCAAGAAGACAGAAGTAGGACCAGATGTCTGCTGGAGGAAAAATACCATGGAAGTGCCACTCTTTGTAGACACCAACCTGTGTAACCCTTTAAAAGGAGAGACTATCATGTACACACATGTACGTGCATCTTACCAGAAATGGCTGAAAGAGCCTCACTTTGCGTTATTCTGATAATTCAGAGATGGCAGTAAGGACTTCTGGGGGGAAATGGGATTGTGACATTTATCCGGGATGTAACTTCTTCCTAGAAGTTAAACCAGAGCACAAATGTGGAGATAATATCCAGTGTCAGCCAGATGACATAGCAAGGCATTAACGTTCGCACCGGCACAGGCTGCTTAACGTGTATGAAGAAACATAGAGTGCACAAATAACATGACATGTAACAGCAGAAGCCATCGACCAACAGATCAAGCCATCTCCCATAGGAAACATGTCTCCTTCCAGCACAAGGACAGCAACTCTGAGGAGTCTGTGATATCTCGACACTGGCTTACATGACAACTGCAGTAATGCGTCCTTCCCACAGCTAGATCCAATGCTTTGCCTGTACTTACATGAAGCAAGATAGGAAAAGAAGCTAGCAGTGGAATAAAGTACTGTAAGCAATTCTGTGCTGCATTACTGTTTTCATATTGCTTTGGGAACAAAGGTTGCCCAAGAACACATCAGTCTGAGCCAGGCAAGAGCCTTGGGGCTCTTTTAATGTAAAACACTGTGTTCCTATACCACTGATATTTATAGACACTCACTCAGTCCCATCTTCTAATGTCACTTTGAGCATAAAAAGTGGTCCAAATGGCTAACATGCTTTGAGCATATTAGAAGTGGTCCAAATTGATATTTTTTGATAATAAAATATCTTAAATATGGAAAGTCTTCATAAAAAAATTCTTATCAGACATTGGTTAAATACTGGTTTTGGGAAGGAAAGGGCGTGGATTTTTACAAAAAGCTCATGTATGTGAGAAAGTGGAATAATTCTTGCTCACACTCTGGTGAGAGCACAGAGTAGTTTCAGCAGCATCTTTCCTTGAATACTGCAGTGTCTCTGTAATTCCCTTGACTTTTAGAGAAACACTTAGCTGTTGCTGCAATGCTTTAAGCTAAGTACATTCAGCCTGCTGAAAATCAGGGACTTTGGAGGCCTTTGCCGTCTCTTGGTAGTAAGGTACCTTGCTTACACTACATTCAGGAGCTTTCTTGGGGCACAGGGCTTCACAGACCATTTTCTTGCATGCAGCCAGCCTAGGGACACTGAATTACTCCACTATCATTCTCCTCTCTGCTGCTGAAGTGAGACCCAAGCTGGGATTCCCACCATGGAGTGGGTAGTTCAGCCATAGTGAGCAGCACAGCGTACCGTAGAATCATCGAGGGTGGAAAAGACCTCCAAGATCATCTAGACCAACCACCCACCTACCACCAAGATTACCTGCTAAACCACTAAACCATGTTCCTCAGTGCCACATCCAGATGTGCCTTGAACACCTCCAGGGACAGTGACTCCACCACCTCCCTGGGCAGCCTGTGCCAGTACCTGACCATTCTCTCAGAGAAGTTTTTCCTAATATCCAACCTGAATCAGCTAACAATGGACACACCTGCACAGCCAAGGTTTTGCTTGGAGCACAGACAGAGCAAAATGGTCTCAGGCCTGCCTGCAAAATACCAAGAAGAAACTAGCTTCAAATTCATAGTCCTGAAATATCCCAAAGCCCCACTTAACGAACGTGCATACGCATGCTTAACTCCACAAACATAACTTTGGTGAGGAAGAACTACCCACACACGGGTAGGAAGCCCTGTGATGGTATCCTTGCAGGACTGGGCTTCCCCTTGGTGGCAGGAAGGCACTTCACATGCTGTGGATGCAACGCAAAGCACCGCAGAAGTCAAACCTTGATATAATCATTAGTCAGAACTACTTCATTATACAAATCTCTGGAAAGCTGTGGAGTTAGGCATCTTCTTTTTACATGAGGAAATATGAAAATCCCACACTGCTTTCTTCCTTTGCCCTGCACTGGAAGTTGGGGACTTTCAGATACAACGCTGCTGCACGCATTGGCTTTGAGCCTTTTTTTTTTTTTTTTTTCATTTTCCAGGACGCACAACAAGCATCGCTTGCAGTTATTTTTTTTCCAGAGAGAACAATCAAGAGCTATAAAGCCAATTCCAAATGCAGCCTGGATCGAGTTTCAAAAACCCCTAATGTCCTCTGCGTGTGTGTATGTGCACAATTTAATTTACTGTGGCTACAGAACTGCATTTGTAGGACTATATTTAATTTTTTTTTAAACTCCAAGGCAGTTATCTATCGCGGTGAGTGTGCCATAGGACAACATCACTTGCAGCAATTGCACAAATAAGCCTCCAGCCTCTTGCCTTAACAAGCTCTGCGACCCAGTGATCTTCAGCATGACACTCCTTGCGTTTTATTGCTGGCTGGAAAGATTTGTTTTGAGTCTCTTTCAAGTGCCAGAGGTCTTTATTGCTAAATAGCCCTGACTGTTGAGTAATATGTGAATTTAATGTACTCATACTGGAATGCACACTTGGAAGGTAGCAGAAATTCAGCTTAAAATATTTCCATTCTCTAAGGTTTCTCTTTGCTGTTTGTAAACTGCTTCCTGAGCTGCCCCCCGTCTCTTTACGAAGCAGACTGTCACCTCAGTCCTGCTCAGGCACATGAAAGAGATGATTGAGAGAAGGCAGTGGCAAGTCTCATAAAAGCAGCATCCTGCTAGTGCTGCTTTGACAAGACATGAAATAATCCCATTCTCCCTGACCATCTTACGAATAATCAAAATCCACCCACAGTACAAAGCACTGCTGGTAACATTTCAGCCGTCTGTTTGGCAAGATGCATGTGGGGAGGACATGGGAGAATCTTAAGAAGAGCACTGAAGCCTACATGGAACTGTTTCATACCTGGAAGAGGTCAAGGGAGGTTTTGGGGGGCCAGGCTTCAGAGCAGGACACAAATGATGCTTTTGAACATCCTGCATCAAAGCTCTCTTCAATGCACCGCTGTTGCCTCCAGTACTTCCAGCTATGAAACAGAAAGCTTCCGTGACAGCTACCAGCACTTAAAAGCTGGAGCTAGGATACTTCTGGGGAAAAAGTTCTAAGTCCATAAATACGTATCTGAACTTTTAAACAAGTCTTTCCAGTGCTACTCATGGAGCTTTTCAGCAAACATGTTCCATTTCCAGCAGGAGCACCAGCAGTTTACTGGGAGCAAATCCTGTGTTTCATTATGAAAGAACATTTGCAGTTTGGTGCTATCAGGTATTTCATTTTCTTCCTAATCTTCCTGGTTCTGGGATATGGGGTATAATTGGGAATATCACCTTTCCTTAAAACAAAAGATTTCTTTATAGCCCTAATGACTGCAAAAACAACAACAACAACAAAAGCCAAAAAATGCAAAGTCTAAAAAGACAGGGGCATCAGAAAGACCACACAACACAAAGGTACCACAATTTTTGACTGCTTTGGGGTAGTGAAACCGAACTTGTGGTTGTCCCTCTGCCCTTTGCACATGAGAAACTCAATTCTAGAAGTTACACTGCCACGATCAGGGGCAAGAAGCACACTAAGCAGCTATCTGTCCAATTAATGCTCCAATTTTGACCTCTGAATACTGCAATAAGCTGCCCTCATACAGATTCAGTATTATTTGCAAAATAACAACCAACTATTTGGCATCCTTGGAGAAAACCCATTTTCTAATGGGCTGTTCCCAGCGACCCCAAATAGACAAAATTAACCTAATAAGGTATTCATGATGTATCATTTGTCAGCTTGTGCAACTCTCAGCTCAGAATACAAGTCCACACCTGACCTTTCAATAGACACATTTTTTCTAACAGCCACTTTATATCAGGCTACACTGTGAAGCAGCTTCACTTCCATCCCTGATGAAACTGATCAAAACATCCCTCCTCTCCTCTAGGACTGAGCGTCCTGCTGGGTTAAAGCTCAGCTGCCCCAAAATGGTGCATTTCCCCAGCACTTATCACACCTCTTGGTATGTCCTGTTCCTTTGATGAACAGCAGAAGGAGCGCTATGTCTGCTGGGGCCTCGCAGAATATCTCTATTGCAGGTGGGGGCTATCAGAAAAAAAAAGAAACACAAAAAGAAGCACAAAAGCAGTTGCAAGGTGATGACAGGAGCTGGCATCTCTGGCAGGCCAGCATCTGTCAGGATGTCCCATCCGTTATCAAGGCAAGTCTGCTCTACGTCAAAGCTCATGGATCAATGTGAAAAGGAGACATTCCCCAGGTCAGTGCCCTGACTCTGGTGCACTGATGCAAGCAACCGTAGCTGTTGAAACGTTGCTGCGTGCCCTGCCCCTGCACAAGGGTTACCATCCCTAGCAGGGAGCTGCAGAGGCAACCATGCCTCTGTGCCAGCACTGCAGCATGGCACCTATCTCCACTGGCAGCCCATATACCCCAGTCAGTCTGCAAACTAGGAGCTGGGGCACTGGGCTGTGCTCCCTGCTCCAAGGCTCCTCACTCTTGGTGCATGGTCTTAGCAAAAGGGGATTAATAACAGGCAGTGGTGAACCAGTTGTCTGTGAAAGTGGTGTCAGCACCCACACATGAGAGATCAACACACACAGGGTGGATGATATTTAGTACGGAAAGTCCTTTTCTTTGGAGGTATAGTTTCCTCCTGCTGGAATCAATGATCATTTGTTACATTAATTCTGAGACAGAAATCAGCTACCCTACACTTATGCCCTTTAATTGTCCAGCAGAAGAAATCAATGCTTTTATTGAATTTGCTGGTTGCCACAGCAAGTTTTCTTTGATTTCTAAGGCTCCCATGAAATCAAAAGGAGCCTGTCATTACCTCTGAGTGGAGCAAAGGCAGTCCCTAAGCCACACCAGGTGGATGAAAACACAAACCTTCCTACTGAACCCTCTGTATCACATAGAAATAGAACTACTTGGCCATTTGCCAGAAAAAGACCTCCAACCACTTCCTTCCCTGCTTCAACAACTGTCCTTGTTTCATAACTCCACCCCTATCTTAGCAGTTCTCATGTCTCACACTTAGCATCTGCCATTTGCCTGCTTCCTCATCAGACTGTCCTGTGCCCTAAGTCCTTCTGCTGCTGCATCTTCTCAGATGCAGTTGTCTATGCCAGGAATATCTTCCCCTACCCATGCCTGTGTCTGATAAATCTAAACACCTCTCCAGGACTCCCTTCCCTGTGCCGTCAGCAACAAGTCATCTTTAATCAAAGTGCTGGTCCAAATACTTTATTTTTTTTTTTCACAAAGGTAATTTCATTGTTGCTGTTTTCCAGCCTCCCCATAAAACCAGCCATTTTTTATCAGCACAGCTGGCTGGGAAGCATGATTCATACATAAATTACCACTTTTATTGCATTCCTTCCCTTTGTCAGCCCTTCTGCTGTCAGCTACGTGGGACAGGACCATTATTCTTCAGTGTTTAGCAAACACTCTACACATAATGGGTGATACTGTAAACAAATGAAAATAAGACCTGAAATCAAATGAAAGCTGACTGACATGACTTTTGTGAAACTGTCTGAGTTTTGCAGGTCTTTAATCAGCCACGCTGCACTGCACTACATGGCACCTACCACGGCTCTGCCTTATTTCTGTCGCATCAGACAGGATCACAGGGGGATGTCAACAGAAATCAGGTCTTTAGCTAACTCACCCGTGGCTCACTACAGTTGATTAAGAGTGATCTGTGCCTCGTAGGCTGAGAAGCATCTTATAGGCATTAGTTGATGGATAGCCCAGCATTTATTGCCTAATCAGAAGTTCTTCCTGGAAAACGGAGAGCAGCAATAAAAATGAATGCTAAGGAATGGCAGGCTGCAAGAGACGTCAAAGTGGGCAATTGATGGGGGGAATTTCAGAAGACAAGTTGGCCCGTTGCTAGTGAGTGCAGAAGTCCATAAAAATCCTGTGCAAACAAAATTTAATTGTGTTACAGAGAAGAGAACAAGGGAGAAAGACAAGGGCGGTGAAGATGAGTAAACACTGATCTAAGCACAACCGAAATTCGGGGGAAAACAGCAAAGCAAGATCAGAGGGCTACAGTATTTCAGCTACCACATGGAAGTATAAAAATATAAGAGCAAGATGAAGACAGAACTGGTCCAAGTGCATGACACAGCACAAACTGGGATATTAAACCAGCCCAGACAGCATTACACGGAGATTTGTAGCAGTGCTTCCACTGGGCCAACAATGAGAGGGTTGTGGATGCAGATGTGCTCGAAATGGATATTGTTTGTGCTGTACTGTCCAAACAGAGTGCTCAGAGCTCTCAAGTTAGACCTGGAAACTGAGAAACTAGCTTGAAAACTGATGAGTTTATAAAAGCATTCCGTATACTCTGTTTGCCTTCTAGTTTTCATCCTTCAGGCAACTTTCAATTTTCTTCAGTAAGAAAAAATAAAGCTTCATTTTCTGGAGGAAAAGAAAAAAAAAATACACCAGGAGTCTCATCATATCCTCAAAAAAATATCCAAACCAGTAATTATTGCAAGATCTGCAGCGAAATTGCGTGATCAACAAAAGCCAGCTGCAAAACCAACAACAATGAGGCTTTGGGCAGAGGAGACCATAAATACTGAGGGCAGCGAAAAGGTGAAATCCAAAAATGGGGAAGGACTGGAGGGAATTAATCTAGTGGTGGCTGGCTCAGAAGAGTACAGATCAGCAGCTTTGGGGCTTGTAACAAAAAGGACCCCAAGAAGTAAGGCACATGCTTTTGTTAATAACATGGAAACTTCTTTATGGATTAAACTGGAAAGGCTGAATCTACTCTCTGCTGTAGCCACAGATTATTTCTGTTGTGCTAGGGTAGGATTTGCTCCAGTTGTCACAGTGGAGAACTGCAATAGAGCTGGAGATTGGACTTTCTGCAGCCCTGTCTGTTATCTCTGCTTCTTTGGGAATAGGAGGAATCTCATGAAATTCACTATTCAGGGCCTTCTCCATGGCCAAGATGCTTTCAAGAGGATCTCCTTAGCCTAAAGTGTCTCTAAAGAAAAGAAGACCTGCCCTCTTTCCAGAGGGGATGATCCTGATAATCCAATGAAATTAGGAACACCGTATCAGTAAAGGTGGACTTTGGCAGAGAAATGTCAGAACTGAACAAAAAGGCACGATATGAAGAATTAATTATTCTTTCCTAAACTCTAACATTAGACCCAAGTCTCTAACATTAATCCAGGAGCAAAAACCATTTCACATTATTCACTCAATTGCAGGTATTCTTACTTTAATGTGTTTGTTGCCATGCTTTATGGCATCAGTAGGATTTGATGCTGCACAACAGCAAGATTTCAGCCCCTTGCAGGAGTTAACTCCTAAAGGAAGAACTCCCTGTGTTCTGGTTAAAGGACATTTATCTGACCTATCGTTATCAAACAGCGTCTGGACTCAATAAATCATTTCTCCCCAGTGTTTGTCACAATGCTGGTGTGTGCTTTTGGGCACAAAGTGAGTTAAAAGGACATGACCAGACCCAAACAAGGTTCTGACAGGGTTTGTATTTATGTGAAAAGCAGTGTAAATAAAAAAAAAATAAAACCTATTCTTCAGCTCTCCAGAAATAGCTAAATGTTGTATATTGTCAGCAAAATTTTATGTTTAGGGAATTCTGTCTGCAGCGTGCTTGCTTCTTTTCAACTACATTAAATTAGTCAATAAAACAGCAGAATAAACCGAAGTGTTACCCTGTCCTTATTAGTCACCCAAGTCTTATAAGGATGGGATGAGCCCATAATTATGTGATTAATGATATTATCATTAATTAAAAGCCAGGGCTGAAGAAAACATTAGTTAGGTAAATTGAAGAATATGGCTGAAAGTCTGTAGCTGCATTTTGCAGGAAGCCCCATTACATTACTCTAACTGTTCCCTCTGGCCCTGCTGCCTTGGCCAGAGTCCCAGGCTGTTTTTACCACGGAACTCATGTGGGGCCAAATTTTTGATTCTCATGCATCTGTTAATTCCAACCAGGAAAAGAGCCTTGCCTGTCTGGTATCATTTGGGTGTCTGCTCCAATGGTGCAGCGGTGGATCTTGGGGCCTCCATCTCCCAGCCAGCAATGACTGTTGCATAAAGCCAGTGGTTCCCTCCCAGCTGCCCAGAGCCAGAGTGCATTGGGAATGAGGTGATGACTAACCTGAACTCTGCCAAACGACTGCTCTGCCCTCCAAACGTGATTGAGGGCTGCCAGCGACACTTCCTGCCAGCTGATCCACCTTGCAGTAAAACTTTATGATAACGGCTGCTTCCCAAGAGCCTGGATATCCACACCTGTTCCTTCTTGACACTGTAATTTTGTGTGCCTGTGCCCTACACAACAGCAAAGATGAATTTGGAGGCCTGTAACTAGCAGCGTTCCCCAGGGGTCGGTGCTGGGTCCGGTCTTGTTCAATGTCTTCATCAACGACCTTGATGAGGGGATAGTGTCCACCCTCAGCAAGTTTGCTGATGACACGAAGCTGGGGGGAGTGGCTGACACGCCAGCAGGCTGTGCTGCCATTCAGCAAGACCTGGACAGGCTGGAGAGATGGGCAGAGAGGAACCTGATGAGGTTCAACAAAAGCAAGTGTAGAGTCTTGCACCTGGGGAGGAATAACTGCATGCACCAGTACAGGCTGGGGGATGACCTGCTGGAGAGGAGCTCTACAGAGAGGGACCTGGGGGTCCTGGTAGATGACAGGTTGGCCATGAGCCAGCAGTGTGCCCTGGTGGCTAAGAAGGCCAATGGGATCCTAGGGTGCGTTAAAAAGAGCATTGCCAGCAGGTCGAGNCACAGGCTGCCCAGGGAGGCTGTGGAGTCTCCTTCCCTGGAGATATTCAAGCCCCGCCTGGACGCCCACCTGTGCAACCTGCAGTAGGGAACCTGCTCTGGCAGGGGGGTTGGACTCGATGATCTCTCGAGGTCCCTTCCAACCCCTGCAATTCTGTGATTCTGTGAATTCACTTTGAAAAAGACAATAGCAAACACCCTTTAAAAGAACATTATAAATGCTTCCCCAGGCCAACTCTCCTCCCAGTCAAAGCATGACTGATGGCCTCGGTGACTCCGGAAAAAGAGGCACAGAGCAGAGATGGGCACAGTCACAGTTTCAACACATGAACTGCATGGAGTGTGCAGGAGAGAAGCACTGCTGCAAAGCCAATGCTCATCCTGCTCTCGCCCTGGAGGGGTCGGATGCAGGTTTCTTCTGCACTGCTGAGCTGCAGGAATCAACAAGCAAGGCAGGACACAGCTTGTACGCTGGCAGGAACCATGAGCATGGCAGCTCCGGGGTAATTAGTACCTGCCTCAGCTCTGCCTAATGAGGGGTGCTACTTGGGATCCACATCCTGCCTTTTACAGGTGAACTCACCACACCACCGCAGGCAGAGCCTGTGCATGCAATTAGCTCTGCCCAGGGATCCCATCAGTAGATTTCAAGCACATTGTGAATGCAGCAGCGTTGCTGCCTCCCTCTTTGAGTGCTGAGAAACACAAACACCTGCCACGCAGTTTGCACAGGATTATCATGCAGGAAGCAGAACCTGCATTTCCCAAGTCTGTGCAAAGCCTGCTCAGAAGTTTTCCTGGGAACTCCGATGAATGCAATAGTAGCTGCATGACTAAATCCTATTTTTCTCTACAATACTATCTGGAAAATTCTATTCTTTATTCTACAACCTGGAAATGTTAATTTCAGGGCCTCTTGATAATTTTCAAATGCTTGTTTTTTAATGAAAAGCTGAAAAACTTGGCTCTGATTTAGGTGAAAAAGAAGAAGGACTGGTTCAGTGATGTTTTCTGAGGAAATAAAACTTCCTTTTCTGGTCATTCCTGGCCCTAAGACTTCAGAGAGATGGTTTTGAAAAGCCAGAATTTGTCCTGTTGTGACTGGAGACTCAGAGCAAGGAAGGTCAGGAGCAAAAGAAGGAGCCACAGCTGATTGTGAATGCAGGGCATACAGCATCTCAGAAAGCACAAGAAACTCCTGAGGAATCAAAAGCCATTGAGAGAAACACAAAAAGAGAAACAACATTCATTTTCTTTTTTTTTTTTTCCCACAATTCCTCATTAAGATGTTATCCATGTTTCTAAGGCTAAAATACATTGACCTGGGCCAGTTTCTAGGGAGGAGGGAAAAAAAAAAAAAAAGGTGATTTATGAAAAAATGTTTCATTCTCTCTCCTTCCTCCTGTTTTTTTGTTAAAATTAGATCACGTGTGCCATCGGCAAAATCTGAAAATGGATGATTTGCTGCAACTAAGAGCACCTATTATAATAAAAACCTCTGCCAATTAGAGACTGCTTCGGGGTTTCATGGGCTGTGGCACTGACTGCTGCAGGATGCCAGACACAGCACATGCACAACTTCATCTCATTTTCCATCCTGCTTAGCCATGTTTTCTACTCAGGCCACAAGGCTTTGTGGCAAGACCCCTTTTGATTCTGTATCTCAGCTCTCTGGGGTCCAGATCCCAGTCAGCTCTAGTGGAACACATACCAACAGCCTCCTGTGGCTGCCTTGCCAGGGGAGCCTCCTCCTGCTGCCCTTGGCAAGCTGCCATTTTTTTTAGGCACGCGGCGAAATTGCAGCTCTGTCTGCATTTGCTGTCAGGTCTCCCATGACCCTGTTACCAATCTGACAGGGTTTCCTGGGCCCCCCTGTGAGCTGTAAAGGAACGCAGGTTCACAGCACTGGCCTTTCCCTGTAAGCCAGCCCTGGATATTAGACAGAAAGAAGAGCAGGAAGTTTTGATGGAACCAAATGATGGAGTTTGTTGATCAAGGTCTACCTAAGCCCTTCAAAGCCAACATGGGCTAGACTTCCATCCAGCTTCTTCCTCACTGCCTTCAGTCCCTCCCCTAGCAACACCTCTCAGGGACTTCATGAACCAAAGATGGCTGAGGCTGGATTACCCTATACAGAGCATCAGTTTCTTCCGGATCTGTTGCAGGCTCTTGTGCCAAGCTTCACTCATTTCCATCCTGCTTTCCAGGTGCTTCCTGACACTTTACAATCAGCCTTGGCATCCCCTGCACTGTATGCTAAGAACTCTGTGACGATCTGCTTTGCTTTTTGCTGCAGATCCCCCATGAGCTACAACAGATGATACCTGGTGGAGAGAACTATGTCACCTATCCCTTCAGGCTCTGGCTAGGAGACATCAGAATGCTCCACCCAGGGAGCATTTCACCATCTCTCCCAGATCTTGTCTGAGCAAATTCCAAACATCCAGGGAACCATAGGGAATTAGCATGCAAACCGAATTCTAAACCAAGATTCATGTCACTGTCATCTTTATGTATTAGGCTGTAGATCATGGAAGGAATCGTGCTCCAGTGGGCTGATGAAGTAAACACCAAGCAAAGTAGGGTAGCAAACAGCTGGCATCTGAGAGATCTGGGTTCAAGCACTGGCTGAGGCAGAAAATTATTGTGTGAGGCCGGAAAATTATGTTAGGGGCAGTTCTGAAATGCACAAAGGACAACAGGAGGCCATTAATGAAACCTTGAGATGGACTCCTATCCTCATCAACATACATAAGGTTCTACAGATTTCCACTTCCCCTGTTATCCAGAGCAATAAGCTAAAACAAGGGGACTATGAGATGGATCAAGTTAGATAAAAGGCTTGAGAACACATCTCCCAGTCCTCATTGCATGGGCTGAGGTCTTCCAGAAGTTTTCCTCCAGCCTAAACATCAGTGCACTCAGGCAGCTACAGTGAGTGCTGGCTGCTGCTGGCTTTGCAACACACTTCACCCTCCCTCAGACGAAAAGCTGTAGCCAAAAGATGGGGAAACTAGCCACATCCTGTTTTAAGTACAAAGGTGCCATTTCTTAAAGAGGCATCTTGGATGCTTCCAGTCTGATCCCAGAAGAACACCATCCCCATTTTAACTGCCCTAGCGCGCTCTAGTGGGAGCCTGCTCCCTGCACAGCTCCACGGCAGCCCTGTGAAGCAGCTCTCCCAGGCAGCCTCCTCACCCAAGGACCAGAAAGTATCCAGGGCAGGTGTTCAGAGAGCTGAGGGCAGGGGGAGCCAGCGATAAAAGCTGCTCCAGTGGAGAATGGTCAGCGATTTCAACAGTCAAATTAGAGAAAAGTTAAAAGAGCAAGAACTCCACCTTTCTGTGAGACACTGCTTTGCCCCTTTGCTTACCCATCACAGGCTGCTTCCTCACTCACCACCACTGGGTCTTGTGTTCTGGGATTCATTGTCTCACTTCATGGGAGTTTCAGACAATAGAGTAGGCACCAATCTGCCAACAGGAGAATCTATTTCTTACTTTTTTATTATTATTCTTTCTATGCTTGGATAGGAACAAACCACTGTGAGGAAAGGAATGGGAACATTCAGAAAATAAATTGTTGTTTGGTTTATGCACCTTTGGGTCTCATTCATAACCCAGGGTATTATGAGAATAACTCAGGCTGAAATCTGCAAAATTCATTCTATTACAAGGAAATTGTTTCCTTTGCAGGAAAAGCATTAGAAAGTAACAACAAACCTTTGGGAAAACCCAACCACTTATGTTGGTGCTTGAACTGGGGACACAACCTTCAAAATCCAGGTCAAACTGTGCATGCAAAGCTCTCTTGTGTCTCAATCTTATCTGAGTATGGGCTCACCATCATCTCTGCAGCTTCATTTGACTGCAATAATGGCTTTACAGACAGTAAACAGACAGCACGCCAGCCTCAGGTAGGTGATTTAAATGGGACCTCCAAGGAACACCGTGAAAAAAAAGCTGCTCAGGGTTCATAGAACCACAAAATGATTTGGGTTGGAGAAGACCTTAAAGCTCACTCAGTTCCAACCCCTGCCGTGGGCTGGGTGCCACCCACCAGCTCAGGCTGCCCAGGGCCCATCCAACCTGGCCTTGGGCACCTCCAGGGATGGGGCACCCACAGCTCTGGGCAGCTGTGCCAGTGCAAAGGTTGAAAAATAAACTCAAAATCAGAGCTCTTGAGTCTCTCCAGTTACTGCGGAGTGCTTCCACTAGCCCACTCATCAGCTCAGCTGCTAAGTCAGCTTGGAGGTTTGGTAACTGGCAGCAAGCAGCCTGGGCAGCATGATGCAGCTTTTGATCAAGGTTCAACAGAGCAATGCTTAACAGCTCTTCTTCTCCCAGAATATACCAAAAAGACTTCACCCTGTAGCGAACTCATAAAGCAAAAGGGTAGATTAACCAAAAAAATGGATATAGGACTAACCATTGAAAAAGAGTCTGTATTATATATTCCACTCAAATCTCCACTGTTGTGTTTACTGAGGTAGTGCAGATCCAGACCAGATCACTGTTGCAGCACTCACCATGGATGACACCTTGCTTCTTGAGCCAGGGTTGCAGAGGCCTGCTCTTCGGCTCCTACATTTGGATTGGATCTTTCCTGGCGCACCACCAGGCCAAGCCCACTCTTCTGCTAGCCCCCAAGCATGCAGTGATAGCTGCAGGAACCTAGGTTGGCCTCCCACGCTAACAAATTAACACATGGCCAAATTAACCTGTCTTCTCTACGCTCCTCTCAGTGTGCTATGTGGAAAAACAACAATAGAGAATGAGCTCTACAGCAGGGACTCGCAGCCAAGCTAGAAAGCACTGCCATCACTCCCTATGGTCTCAAGAGAAGGAAATCCAGGGTATTGTTCTGACAATAGCACCAGTAGGAACACCATCCCTTTTGCGTGTCTCTATTCAACTTCACCCTCCTTACACATCTCTTTATTAACACAGCAGAGTACATTTCTAATTAAGTCTGAATTTTCTCTCCTGGAAGTAGGCCTGGTACAATTTAGAAACAACCTTAATCTGGTATTTGTAACTGCAGTATTTACCTCTTCCCATGATTTCCAATATGATGTTACTGCATTCTTGGCTCAAGGTGAACTTCTGCAATGATTTATAACACCAGAAAAACTCCAGTGAGACATTGTTCCTATAGAATAAATGACAGAACATGAGCAGAGCATATTTGAATGTCCTCTAAACATTACAAAAAAACCAAAAAAAAACACAAAAAAACAGTTAATTAGTTAAGCTCTATAAAGCAAAACTAAACCTTCTGGGGGGAGGATTATTTATTTTCTCTGTGGCCACCCCAAAAGCAGGATGTTTCTGTCACATCCAAATCCATACACGTGAGCACACAGCCAGGACACCCCTTCTCAGACGTCAATCCAAGAGAACACAGGGTAAACCCAAACTGCCCCTCTGCCACGCAAGCCCTGTGCAAACAGAAGCCTCATTTCAAGCCAAAGGACAGGGAACTGCTGGGCAAGCCAAAAAAACCCACCCAAATGACTCTCTTTATGGTGATGACACCCCTCTGTTTGTCTGAAAGCAGTATCAGCTCTGTCCTCTTGTCCACTCGCTTGCATGCAGCTCCTGCAGCCTCCCCAAGCACTGCTTTGCATCTCAGATGCCGCCCCAGAATACGCAATTGCTCTCCAGCACTGGATAAATAAGCAGAGCTCCACCAAGTCTTTCGTTTTCCCATACATTAACCATCCCCAAAGCCCACCTCGGTGGCACTGCTCCATGCTCCTCGTGCAGCAGCCGCTCTCTCCAAGGTGTGTATTTTCATAATGACGGTGCTCATGGACTACTTAACAGTATATTTTCATCTGGCCCCAGCTGCACTTCTGAGCAGTAATTTATAACTGCTTGTCAGTAGCTGCTACTGAGAGTAATACATGCACTGACTTCATTTAGTGCTCTGTACATCTTGCTTGACTCTTGCACATATTGCCCAAGCCCAGAGATCCACAAATCAAAGCAGCCCCGTTTCTGGACCTTCCCCATGCACTGGTTGGGCACTTTCCAGCTTTCTGCCTGCAGGATTTAGAACCTTAAATTTGTTTGTTCATTGCAAGTGTACACTACATGGGGGATAAAAACCCCAAAGAAGCACATTTTGGGGGCCTGTGCCAAATGCATGCACCAGAGCCGGGGTTCTCCACGCGTTCTGGCAGCCACAGGCTTGGGTGAAAACAAGCAAAACACCTCTGTTCCAGGAAATCTGGAGGCCTGCAGGGGACAAAAGCTCCCCCGTACAGAGAAAAATAAATAAAAGGGTGGAAAAAGATCATTTTGCCGTTTGCAAGCTTAGCTTTTTACCTCATACTTGGCAAACAAGCGCTTTGCCTTTGCCCCCTGCTCTTCAGGAGGCTGCCAGGTCTGCAAGGAGGTTTTCCCTAGGTGAAATCTAAGCATTTTCTGAGAAAAACTCATCACTTTTATTGCACCACGGAGCTGGCAGCGAGGCACTGCCACACCGACAGAATATTTCTCACTTGCGTTTGGGATCCCTGTCAGCCAGGAGCCCCTGAGAGGAGCCCCACAGCCACCGCTCCCCGCAGCCATCATACGTCTCATGGCCGCCCGCCTTATACCCGCTTCCTCCCCGCCCTCCCGGCCCAGGGGGCGGAGGCGGAGGCTCCACGTGGTGCTGCTGGAGTCCAAATCCCCGCGGGCCGCCGCTGTTCGCTCCTTTCCTTCCTTCCTTCGTTGCCCGCCCGCCCGCACCGCGCACCCAGCGACGGCGCCATGGCCGCCCGGCAGCAGCTCGGTAACGGCGCGCGGTGGGGGCTGCCCTGAGGGGACGGAGCGGCCGCGAAATGGCCGCCCTCGGAGCGGGTTCAGCCCGGGTTCCGCGCTGGGGGTGGGTTTATAGAGAGCCATCTGAAGGCCTCTGTCGTGTTGCTCTCTGACGAACGCAGCCCGTGTGCTCTTCCTGTCTTTCAGCGTTGCTCAGTGTCTCAGAGAAGAGTGGCTTGGTGGAGTTTGCCAGGAGCCTGAACACGCTGGGCCTGGGCCTGATCGCCTCAGGAGGGACAGCCACGGCCCTGCGGGATGCAGGGCTGCCTGTCAGGTATGGCGCTGCCCAGTCCGTCCTCCACAGGTGGTGAGGTTGCTTAAATTCACTCAGTTTGTGAGCAGAATGCGTTGGAAAGCGGTGAGAGGTAAATCCTGTCTGAAAGCAAGCCTTCCCCACAAAGCAAACAGACCCCAGAACACCCCCCTCCAGGTAACAAAGCAAAAAATCTAAAATCTTAGAAGCCCCGAAGCAAACTTTGGCATCTTCTCATCAGAAGTTGTTTTGCTGATAGCAGACAGTGCAACTGTGCGGTGTGGCACATGGAGGGCAGTGTGGATGTCAGTGCCCTGAGCCAGGTTTTCTCCCTCAAAACTCTGCGTCTGGCCCTGGTGCTGCTCGTCACAGCCAGGTGACAGCTGATCCTTGGCCCTGGCACAGGGAGAGAGGCATGTGTCAGGAATACACTGCAGCTTGTTTGTCAGAAGTGCTTTCAGCAGGATGATGGCCTGGTTTGTCAGACAGCCTGCAAGTGTCATGCATTCATTCCCTGAGAAGGGATGTGTACAGTTACTAGCTGGTTTGGCCCCTGGTTTTTGGGAAAACTTTTTTAGTTTCTTCTGTGCTGCGACTCAAAACCAGCTCCAGCCAAATAAAAAAGTGTTTTCAGTACAGTGATGGAAAATCTGTCACTCATATGGCAGCAGAAGTGACTGTGGCTCCATTTGGCTTCCAATGAATGCAGTGACAGACCCTGGGACACACAAGCATACACCACCTCCAGAGTTCCCTGTCCTCTGTTGTCCAGCACTTGGTCTAATTTCCAAAGTGTTTGCATGGCTGTGAAGCCAGAAGCAAAGGATGGGGTCACGTTTCCCCTTCCTTCCCCAATTTATTGCGTTTTGTGGTCAGCTGTGGGAGTGATGGTTTTGTTTTTTGTTTTTTTCCAAAGTAGATGAAAGACAAGCTCCAGAGTGACTGCATTGTTTGGGATGTTTAATTAGACTCTACCCAGATAGGATTATGTGATGCGGTTACATCTACTTGAGAAGCCCAGAATTGTTTTGTCCGTGTTTATTCTCACTGTGTCTTTCCGCAGTTATGCCAGTTCCTGCATTTTTGTTCAGATCCTTTGTCTGCCTGTGATTCTCTTCCTTCCACCGATTCCCTTATTTTATATTTCCTGAAGCACTGATGCTCACTACACCTTTCAAAAATCTATTTGGGACAGGAAAGCTTTCAAAATTCTCTGTTACTCCAGCACAATAGTCTGAACTTTAGTAGTGGAGACAGTACAGGGGATGGTGTTTGCAATCTTCCACTTCAATAAAGCAGAGATATACAGCTCTGGCTGAGACCTAAAGGGTTGCATCTGAATGAGGTGTCCTATCAACATTGCCAGTAGATCTAAATTTCCCCTGATGGGAATTAAACATTGAACCTGTAGATGAAGTCATTGTGGCACTTCCATTGACATGCTCTGTTTTCTCATTGAGCAGAGATGTTTCGGACCTGACAGGGTTCCCTGAGATGTTGGGAGGACGTGTGAAAACCCTTCATCCTGCAGTCCATGCTGGTATGTGTCTGCTGGTATATTTTCAGTCTAAAAGAGAAATCTAGGGACACTGGGGGTGAAAAGAAGGAATTGATGAATGCATTTTTAGGGGTTGCAGTTAGAACGTTGCCTCCCTGGAGCCAGGGGCTCCTCTGCAAATGCATTTGTGCATTCTTTGCTTAGCCAATTTCAGGCCTGTTCAGGCAGAGAGCTCCACTGATTTTTAACCTGTGGGTGAATCTGGTGTGCAGCATAAGGAACATGACAGCATGGTCTTTAATGGGTGATTTCTGCGTGCTGTGATCTTTCCTGGCTCCTAGACAGCAGCCAGCTGCCTGTGCTGTTCAGCTAGAGGCACAGCCTCTTGCTTCAGTTGTTTCATAGGCTTTGCATATTGCTGGCTGATGAGTGACAGGTGCCTTAGTGTTTCAGGGTTACCAAGGGAGCGCTCATAAAGTATGGCTTTGAGGCTGCTGTTCAGTACTTGGAATCTTCCAGGATTTTGCATTGGAAAAAAATCTGTTAATATGGAATTTGAATAGCCAGAGAGTCAGAAAAATGGAAGAGGGTAGAGGAATAGGGGCCAAGGACCACCCCTAAGCTAAGGTAAGAAAGTTTATGGCCAAAAGGATCTGGGGAGAAGCACAGTCTGAAGGGAAGTGCTGAATTCAAAAACATATTTGTTGAGGCNTTTTTTTTTTTAACAAGGATGTACTTACTGTTTTTGTAACTAGGCATCTTGGCTCGCAATATTCCGGAAGATAATGCTGATATGAACAAACAAGATTTCAGCCTTATAAGGTAAATATTGGGGGACATGAGATGGGGGATATCAGTAATCGAAAATGAATATTGGAGGCCAGTCAGCGCTGGTGGATGGGAGCAGTAGGGATCTGCACACCAGAAAATCTGCAGTCTCCTTCCTTATCTCTCTTGGGAGATACTGTGTTTTTAAAAATATAATTTTCTGCAGATGCATCTTCATCTTTTGAAATAAGAGAACTTAAAGTTACAACATGGTTTCCATGGAGAACAGAGTTTTTAATTTCTTTTGTTTATCTGTGAATTTTGACATTTGTCGTTGTTGGGCCTCATTACACTACTGCAAAGTTGAATTCAGTGCTTTTGAAGCTGCTGCAGCTCTTCTCAGCTTGGCTCTGGGTGTTTGATCAGATGGCAATTCCTGATTTTGAAATACTTGCTTAGTAAATATACCCTTTGAGATTTGCATAATGTTTACTGAGTTTCAACACAAGTGAAGACTAGACATAAAAAGCAGGTCAAGAACGTGCAGCATTTGTGCAGACATAAAACAGATAAAAAACAGAAAACTTAAAAGAGCCATCATTAGAAGGAAGTGAGCTCCGGCCAGAAAAGGAAGTAACACAGTTCATGCACTAACACCTCATACCTGAGACTTTTCTGTTTTTGTTAGAATGTATTTACTTGGCCTTACACAGGGCAGCCTGGGACTATGTTTTAACTCCTTGGTTTTAACCTCTGGCTAGTGATTGTGAGCAACCAATTTAGTCAGTGGTTAGCTCTTGATTTAGAAATGAATGGTTGAATTGAACATAACAAATTGTAGGTGTAACCAAGATGGGGGGTATAGATTGATTGTGGTGATTAGGCCAGAAACCATCTTTGTTTTTTAAAAATAAAAGCTCTGTGCCTATGAATGGATTTTTGGATGAATGGATTTCCAGGCTAATTTGAAAACCTGGTATTTAAAACCACAGGATTCCTCGTAGATGGCTCAGCAGTGGGGGCTCTGCAGAGAACGCTGCATATTAAAGCAGGCTCTCCTGAGTTGCAGGGAAAGTATTGTTTTTACATCAGTGACTTAAAATCATACATTTCCATCCAAAGCAATAATTTGGATCATCCTGTGTAAAGCAGAAGGAACTGATCCTCAGCAGGGGGGTCTCTGCATGGTTGCATTAAGTTTAGATCCCCACGTCAAGGTAGGAAACCTGGCTCTTATCTTGACTTCCACAGGTCACGCGTTAGCATTGGTAAAGCTAATACCACGCATTAGCAGTGGTAAAGCCCACAGATTGCTGATGGTTTGCAACAGGTGAGGAGCATGAATGGTGAGGAGAGAATGTTAGAAACAGAACTGACAAAAAAAGCCATAATAGTAGAAATTCAGAGACATGGAGGGGTTTTGAAAACCATTCTGGAGGCTGGTCATCCCCTCCCCTTGAATTTCACACATCATGGAAACAAAGGAACGTGAAAGCAGGACATGAGTCTTTGCATTACAGCAATTCACTGCCAATAGCAGGCATGCATGGGTGTTTGGTACCTTCATATGTTCATCTCAAGAGAGTACATTCAGTGTTGAATTAAAAATGTTGTATGTGAGAGTCAAAACAGACACCTCCTTTCACTACAGTTCACATGGCACTGGTAGGGTGGGGCAGGGCAAGTTATTCATGCTTTCTGGAGAAGGCTACTGCTGCTTCTGGAATAAAAATGGTAGACATTTCTAGATTTCATCAGGTAACCAATTCCATTATGGTCCAATCTTACCCTTGAGAAGGTAGCCAGTGCTACCACCCACTTTGGTGTGCCACAGAGGTTTTGTGGGATGCAGGCTGTGCACTAAATACCTCTCAGGTTTCATATGTTGTTTGTTTTTGTTTAAAATGTCACCGCCAGAAAGTGGCATGTAGGTTGCTTTCTGCTCTTGGAAAAGCTGTGGATAATTAGATTCTTTTGTTATGCTTGCTCTGGGTACTTACTCTTTTATGAAAGTTAGTTGATGCTTGTTTTCAGTAGTGCTGAGTCCTTTGACATGGCTCAGGCTGTGCACCAAAAAGACTAAACATTTAAACACAGAGCCATGTACTGTAAGAAACTGACTTACTCAATTGTGGCACAAACCAGTGTAACATTGTTTAATGCAGGGAGTTGTATGGGTGTACTGTTTCACCAGTGTAACATCACTTGGCCTGTGGCTGGACATCACTTCTGGAGAAAGAAGGATTCTATAGGATTTTATGTTGGTCCCAGATCTGAGAGGCAAGACCACAAAACCACTGATAAATACCTTGTGCTTTCCAAGTCAAGACTGGCCTTTCTATTTCTTGCTGAGTAACCCAGCTTTTCCCCTTAATTCTCAGAGTTGTAGTCTGTAACCTCTACCCCTTTGTGAAGACTGTATCATCTCCGGGTGTCACTGTACCAGAGGCAGTGGAAAAGATTGACATTGGTAAGTTAAAGGGAGAATAAACCTATTTTCCAGGCAGACTTGATGGTTCTGATCTTTAAGTGGTCTCAGTCCTCTTCTTTTTGTTTGGAGGCCTTGCACACCCAAAAAGAATCATCAGATATCTGTTTTGGTGTGAGAAAACAGGGATTTGTAACTGTTCAGGATGCTGTCTTGCTGGGACAAAATGCTTTTGTTATACTCCTTGACTAAGTTGTGGTCACAGGAACTGAGCTATGAAATAGCTGTGGCCAAAGGGGAGGAGGTAGGAAGCCTGATCCTGTACCTTAAAACAGTTCTGTCAATGGCCTTCACGTGAGCTGGCCACTTAACTCACGTTAAGTGGGACAACCTAGCAATGGTTGCCAGGTCATCTATGTGCATTTTGACAGCAACAGGGTTATCCCCCTCACATGCTCAAAGCATCATGTCCATGGTAGCTGGCAGATGAAAATAAATTCATAACAACCGAGGCAGGCTGCGGTGCTTCAGGAGGATATTCTTCCAGAGGGAAGAAGCAGTGCATTGCTGAGAATTTCTCTGCATCAGGCACTAGAAGATGACTGTGTGCAGAAATGACCTCCTGGTAACTTGCAAACTAATTCTTTAGACAGCCAATCTCACCTTGAAATGGAGTAGTCATTAGTGAGCATCTAATACTATAGTAAATTTGCAGCTCTCACTGCAGCTGCCTCCCTCTGGGAGAGAAAGAGAGGATACAAATTCTGTGTCTTCTGTGTTACTTCCTAGTTTCAAGGAACTTGAAGAAAATTAGTTATCCTGGTGGCTTTTTCTCCTTCTCCACTGAAGTCAGCTAAAGAGCTCAAGGGCTGCAAGGAGGAGACTGAAAGCATAGCTGGGTAAACCTCGTCGCTTTTAAGCAGAGTTCATACTGAAATGGCAAGTGGCTGTTTTAACAGGCTGGCGACCCAGGCTGCATTAAGTGGGGGAGTCGTGCATTGCCCAAAGTAAGGGGCCTGCAAGGAAAGGGCAGGTAGAGCATGCTTCCTACTGAGAGCTAAATAAACCTCTTTTAGAGCCTTTGGCAGCGTAATAAAAATAAAAACCAGGAGTCTCGGAGAGAAGAAGCTGAACCAGGAAGACATTACAGGGAAAGAAGTTGGTATGCTTATGTGGGAGGGTAGTGAGGGAGCTGAGTTTAGAAGCACGGCTGCCTGTATTATCAGCAGTTCTGCTCTCCGTGCTGGTTATTAACCCCCAAAGACTTGCCTCTGCTTCACTGCAGCATCTCGGCGCAGCAGCTTGTGAACTGTGCAGGCGCAGTTCTGTGCCACGAGATTGGTCTGGGATTGAATTTTCTTGCAGTAGTTTAGTCCAAACGATGCCCAGCAGAGCTCTCTATTAAATGTTTTATGAAGTAGTACTCGCTCGGTATGGAGCAGTGGCAGCCTCGACTTCTCTGTTGCAACAGCCTAGTATCTTGTATGATTTAAAGTGTTTTAATGGCTATGCAGAGTCAGATTTAAGGGGGAAGCATGGCGTTTTGTCTCACACAGAGGACCTGCACAGTATTCGTTAATATTTGCAGAGAGATTTGAGAACCTCAGTTGCTTGGTGCTGTAGAAGTAAATCTTCCTACAGACTCCTCCCCAGCCCAGTGTTGCAGGTGCTGGTGCTGTAGCAATATGTGCAGGTAGCTGTCTTCTTTGGGATGTGGCTGTGCTGCTGGATGACATTCTTGCCCCCAGGTGCTCAGCACAGCCCAGGACCTATTTTCTCACCCCTGCAGCTCTGCCTGTGTCTGCACCTTCACCACTGGATTGCACTGTACTGGCTGACTGCCTTGTGCGTTTTCAAGATGCTATTACAGTCTCTTTTCTTTTTTTTGGAGGAGGTGGGCACATCCATTGGTTGGTGCATGTCTCTTCTTGGCATTCAAGAGAAGCGCTTCATGCCTCCATGCTTCTCTTGCAGGAGGAGTTGCCTTGCTGCGGGCAGCTGCTAAGAACCACGCTCGTGTGACAGTTGTGTGTGATCCTACAGACTACTCTTCAGTAGCTGAAGAGATGGCAGCATCAAAGGACAAAGACACCTCCATGGAAACCAGACGTCACCTTGCGCTCAAGGTTGGTCACGTGTGCTCACAGCAAAAGGCTAAGCTTGTTTGCCTTTTGCTCATGCATTTTGTTAAACACCAAATCATTTGTAAGTTCATGTTTGTAAGTTGACAAGTGTCCCCTGTTCTGTTCCCAGGCTTTCACCCACACTGCTCAGTATGATGCAGCCATCTCTGACTACTTTAGGAAGGAGTACAGCAAGGGGGTGTCCCAGCTGCCCCTGAGGTACGGCATGAATCCTCACCAGAGTCCTGCACAGCTCTACACCATGAGGCCTAAGCTTCCCCTGACAGGTGAGGCCCCGGCAGCTGGGAGCTCTGGGATAACAATGGTGGCTGGGCGTGTGTGCCAGAGCCGTTAGAACTGAGATACCATCTTGTACCTAAGTCCAAGGGCTGCCCAGCAGTGCCTCGTGTTAACCACTTTGTTAAGGAGTGAGCATTGAGGAGCACTGGCTTTGCAATGGGAAGATTGAACCACGTGATACAGAAAAGCTTGTCTGCTCACCCCCACAAGACTTACTGCAGCTCTGTGTTCTCTCGCTGTAAGCTTGTGTGTCCATGCTGAAGACACTTTGGGCAGATCTATGTGGTGACATCAGCTCGAGATTTTGCAGAGGAAAGCTTGTCATCATTTCAAGAATGCTTTGCTGCAGTGGGGTAATCTCTATTTTGGAAAGGAAGAAAGTCTGGCTAGTTCTTGAGATCATTTTTAATGTTGGTGAAAACAAGCTTCGGCTTGTGTGCAGGCATCGTCCTGCTGAACAGTGAAGCTTTGTGTTGCAGCATTTCCTTATGCTTCAGCTCTGGTATCTCCCAGGAGGGCTTTCTGCTCCTGCACTGGAAGCTGATTTGCTTTCAAGTCTGCTTCTCAGGTCTGGCAGCAGAACATCATCATGTTCACCAGTCCTGGCCATGCACTGTTGCTTATACTCTTCCCTCCTGTCTCCTGAAATGCTCGTGGTCCTGCTATGTCAGTGCTGATTGCAGTTTTATGTGTGCAGGGGCAAAAGGTTTTGGGAGCAGACTTTCGAAGGACTTTTACTATTGGTCCTTTCCTCAGAGATCCATGCCAGTTTAACTGTTTTGTTAACAGCTTGCCCTAAGCTTCGTGGCTGTAAATGGTTCTTTTGACAATGGTTAGAGGCTATGCACGTAGTTTGGCTTGTGCTTGAGTACTCTGTTGAATCACAGACACAAATTTACTGGATTTGTAAAGAAATCTATCTGCTAGCGAGCGAGGACTGTGCTTTCTGTGTTCCTCCATGACAGCACGGCCTGTGCACCCCAGTCAAAACCAAGCTCTGTTAGGGTCCCTCAGAAAGACATGGCTCTGTTCTAAATGGCTGCCAGTTGAAGAACTCAGAAAATAGAAGGGCAATATTCTTTTTTTGTTCCTCTTTCACAGGATGGGAGATGTACTGGGATACTGCCTTGTCCTAAGGTTGTGGTGGGGAAGGGAACTTCATTTTCATCTTCTGAGTCCTAAGGGTGTACATTCCTCAAAAATCACTGAAGCTTTTCAGGGGACTTAGCCAGTTGCTGAGGAGCCTGGGTCATTTGAACAGAATGAGGTTGTACTAATTGGCATTCTTGGTGAGGAAAAAGTCTCTTCCACTTGCTCTGCAGACTTTATGGAGAGGGCCTTGCCTGCTTTAATGTGTTTGTATGCTGTGTTTGCAGTGATGAATGGCTCTCCAGGGTTTATCAACCTGTGTGATGCCCTCAACGCCTGGCAGCTGGTGAAGGAACTCAAGCAGGCATTAGGGATCCCTGCTGCAGCCTCCTTCAAGCACGTCAGTCCTGCAGGTAGGGTGGCTCCTTGCTGCTGTGCTTTTCTCTTTGAACAGGCTGACTCTTGGCAGATGCTGCCAGTGGTGTCTGTGTCTTGGCAAGGGTCCCAGGGGCAGGGACCAGGGAAAGGCTGTGCTCTGAGTGCCCTGGCTTGTGTTTCCCACTAGGTGCTGCTGTTGGAATACCTCTCAGCGATGAGGAGGCACAAGTCTGCATGGTGCATGACTTACACAAGACCTTAACGCCCTTAGCATCTGCCTACGCGCGAAGCAGAGGTGAGAGGCCCGGGAATAAACCAGCCTGCCCAAAGAGCTCAGCTTAGTGCTCTACCCCAAACAGTGTGTTTTGCACTTCTCAGGGTCTTCCTTTTGAAGCGTACTCCTCCTCTTTAGGTTTTCCTCCATAAGCATCTGACTAAATGATCTGCCCACATATCAGGGATTGCTCTCCAAGTGAGCTGGGCTGGTAGCACACTCATCTGCAAATGGGGTGCTCGGGAATACGTACTTGAGCAGGAGTGTATTTGGTGGGTGGTTTTTAATGCTTTTGAAGTTTAGAGCTTACAAAAAAACCCAACGTATCAGTAAATAAAAATTCCTTCCTCAGCTTAGCTGAGATACTTTGCTAATTACCTCATTGTTCATAGCAAAAAAACCTGACAGATTATGGAAGACAAACTTGCTTGTTAAAGGATGCACTGGGATTCCTTTTGCTCTTGGAACGTGCCCTCCATTTTTCACTACTTTAGTGACCCCCCTTTGATCATTGCCCACAGAAAACCACTGCATGATGGGTAGAACACCACACCTTCTGGCAGTGACAGAAGAATGACCTTGCTAAGTAGTAGATCATCTATGATGGCAGTTGAGTGATACAGCATTAAATATACAAAATATTTAAACAAAAAAAACTACTCTGAGCTACATTTTTGGGTCTGATTTCTTGCAGGAAAAACCTGATGGGAACATAGGCATCTAAAAGCTTGCCTCTTTTTCCTACTGTCTCCCATCTAAAAATCTTTCTGTACGAACCTTGCATCTCCTTGTCTTCTTGCCATCATGGCTACAGCAGAGCTGCTAGTGGTAACGAAGGTAGTGATTGCAGAGTTAGAGCTTTGACAAGTGCAGTGAAGAAGGAGGAGTATCTGAGCTATGGGGATATTTAAAGGCGCATGTGATTGAGGTAGGATTTTTCATTCCTGTTGCTCTTGTGGCCTTTTTTTTCTTTTCTCTTTTTCTTTCTTTTTTGCTGTAGTATTAGTTACTACCTCTCGTTGAAATTGACTGGATTGTGGGAGCAAAGACTTTACTATGCCATAGTTGGACAAATTACTAGAGAATTTGATTTTGCAGGTGCTGATCGGATGTCTTCTTTTGGTGACTTCATTGCCTTGTCTGATATCTGCGATGTGCCTACTGCCAAGATTATTTCCAGAGAGGTTAGTTGAACAGCAGTAAATCATCTGAGGGAAAAGGGAGCATCAGACTAGATGGAGTCATTGGTTTGTAGCAGCCATTCATGTATGAATTTGACCTGTTTTACTGAAGACAATTTATTGGTCTATTTGTATATTTCAGTATCTGGGGCGCAGAATTTACATCTCTCTTGATGCACTCTTCTTTCTGCCAGTTAAAACATGGCTGTGTGGCAGAGCTCATGAAATGGCAGTGCTTGAAATGCTGCTTTCAGAGAGGTGATTGCAAACCTTTGTCTCCAAGTAGGCCTCTGGAAATAGACCCTGATGATGCTCTCAGTATGCTGAAAGGCTGTTATTGGAACAGTAGAGGACTGGAGAGCTGATGGCCAGCCTCTTGCCCAAGGCAGGAACGTGGATGTCCATTGCTGCATACCAGTTATTGATTCAAGTTAACTTGGTGGCTCAGCCATTTTGCAGGCTGCACTGCAAACTTTCCTGCATTCAACTTTAACTCTGTAGCTAACCCTATTGCACGAGACCATGGTTTCAATGCAGTTAATGCTGCTCTGAACACACATCCTGCTGCATGTTGCTTATCGTTTTCTTGAGAGGAGAAAGCACGATGCAAAGAGCTGTCTTGTACATTGGATATTTCTTTTCAAACAAATGAAAAGTGGTGTTTGACTGCTCTGTGAGGACAACATTTGGTACTCTATTAAAAAGCAAAACAGAAAAACCCACTGTTGGGAGAATGTGAAAGAAATATATATAAACTTCATTCTTCATGGCACTAGTTAATCCAAATTCTTCGTTTCAACACTGTTAAAGCAGTGTTTTGCTGACATTTTGTGTCATCAGGAGGGTCACTGTTAAATAAGTCTAATATATAATTTTTTTTTAGGCATGTTTAATGTTAGAGCTTGGAAGTGGCAACGTCATGCACCAGTAATTTTGCCCCTAGAGGGGTATATTAGTTATTAATTCCCTTGTGTATAAGGTGAGATTATTTATTTTTAACTCCTTTTAAGAGCTGGATATGGCAGGCAGTTTTCAGTATTAGCTCCTCTTTTGTTGACATTGACACTGAGATCTCTGTGTTGCAGGTATCTGATGGTGTGGTAGCTCCTGGCTATGAGGAAGAAGCTCTCAAAATCCTTTCCAAAAAGAAGAGTGGTGGTTACTGTATCCTCCAGGTTTGTAGCCCTGCTGCCCTGCAGCCCTGTGGTGCTCTTCCCATACCTGATTTTAATAGATGTTAGTGTCCAGGTAGTGGTGGGGCTACCTGGACCAGGGAATCCAGGCTTCCCTGCAGTGTAAGGAAATGTTTCCATGTCTTTGGAGATTCCCTGCAAGCAAGAATTCTACCACCAGCGTTGTGACTGTATTTATCCTATAGTCCTTGAGTGGAGTATTTCCACAATGCCTTTCTTGACATTCAAAGTGATAAGATTTAAAGTGACTGAATCTATGAACTAACAAAGGTGCATAAGAGAAACAGAATTTCTGGGTGCTCTTTCCACTCTCTGCCAGCTTTCCTCTCTCTTTTCCTGATTTTGTTACGTCCCTGGATTCTTTTATTTTGTGATGTCTCAATGATGTTATGAGTCTGGTCACTAGGGGCAGCGTTGTCCGTGCACGTGGTATTTGTAGGGCCACCTCTAGTCCAGTGAGAAGCAGCACAGATATAGTTTGGACCACAGATGACACAGCTTGACAAGCGCCATGGTTACAGTATGGAAAGAAATAATAATATTGTGGGGTCAGGTCCATGTCAAGTTGCCTTCCTATTTCCTGCAGTGATTGTTGGGAGTTAAAAATCATCCAGTTTTGGTGAATGGACTAATGGATTACATAATGCTGTAGGAGCAGCCAAACAGGTCCTACTTCTGCCCAAATCTGAGAGACAAATGAGCACAGAACTGTAACATTACAGAAAGAAAATCCAAGGAAGTTGCAATTGTAGTGTTACTACCAAGGGAGCTGTAGAAGATGGCTCAGGAGCTCCAGGCAAGCAGGGATGAAATTGCAGACAATCTTGGCAGCTGATTACCTCCTGAATTCAATTAGCTTTGCAAGGATGAGGTGGTGTTGGTTGTCTGTAGCTTTAGGGCCTGTCTGAACAGGGACGCTAAGGAAAGTTGATCTGAACAAACTTAAACGGATTAGTGAAACTGTATGAAGTGTGTACATGCTTGTATTTAGAGCTGCTAGCCTTAGCCTGGTTTTCTTTGTGTCTCAATTACCTGAACAGGGGCTACCAAAACTCTAAATAAGCCTGCGAGTGGATAGACCTTAATGCAGTTGAACAGTTCCATTTAACTTGGCCCCATGCACTTGTGTGGCTTAACTGTGCTGCAGGCTTGTCTGGGTGGGCTTCAAGGGAGTGCATCTCTGGAAATAATCACCTTCACCATTTTCTTTAACATCTAGGGGAATTGTACCTTAAGGCATAGATGAAGCCACTGAAAATATTTCTAACCTTCCTGTGGAAGACTAGAGGCATCCTTCTGTGGGTGTTTTTGCCTTTCTACGAAAGACTGGAAGGCTTGGTAAATTTTTGTGGCTTGCAACGTGGACATTTGTATATAAGAATCTAAGCTGGAACCTATAAGTGTCACCTCCTGCTGTTGAGACCTTAGTGCTCCAATTAATTCTAAATGCTTCTGATGATCTGACATTACTTTCTCTAAACAGTTTACTTCTTTTGGATTCTTTAGAGGATGGTTTAATCTAAGCTGTTGCTTGATGTTGGCTTTGAAGAGCTCAGAGTGTTTTATTGCCCTGTCTGTTGGCTTTTAGATGGACCCTAACTATGAGCCAGATGACACTGAGATTCGAACCCTCTATGGATTGCACCTCATGCAGAAGAGGAACAATGCAGTCATCGACCGGTCCTTGTTCAAGAACATTGTTACAAAGAATAAAGATGTAAGTGTCAGAAGAGAAATGAGCTTAAGAACTGGTGGAGCTAATCAGTGGGCTTTCATCAAGCAAGTCAGCACTGCTGTATTTTAAGAGCTCTTGTTATAACTTAACGAGGATTAACTGGCTTCAAACAAAGTAATGCAGCAAGTTTTTGGGCAAATCAGAGCAGTTTGCTTTTGTTTTGATTCCTTGTGTAAATAAGAGAAGCTGGGCCCTGTCCTTTATCTCTGCCTACCAAAATATTTATATTTCTTCTAAATAAGGAATTCTTTAATTTCTAATGGTGGGACGGTGTGTTCTAGGGGTCCACTGTGATCTCATTCTGACTCAGTGTGTAGTTCTCCCTCTTGTGTACAATGTATAAACTCTGGCCTCCCTGATGTTGCTCATCACCTAGAGTTCACATCATCAGAAAGCTATTAGTTATTTCTGTGTCTCAGGTCTTGTTCTCATTTAAAAAAAAAAAACAAAAAAAAACAGATGTTAATGAGTGTGTGGTTAGTCATAGGATCAGAAGCAAGCTCAAACCTTGAGGTAATAAAAATCATATTATTAAATTAGCAAGAGTGTACTTAAAATAACATTTAATGCAGATACTGTGAGGTGTTGTGGTCCTGTGTATAGTTGAGTATCTGCTTAGCTTTTTGCTTGTGAGTGCTTCTGAAGACAGTAAGCAAATACAGAAGACTTGGCAGGATTAGAGCCAGCGATAGAACCATCTGGACCTGGTAAGATTGAGTCTTATCCTCCCAAACTATGAGATGAGCTGCCAAACCAACCATTTACAGCTTTTAATCTAAGGAAAACTTGTTTATCATAGAATCATAGAATGGTTCAGGTTGGAAGGGACCTTAGAGATCATCTTGTTCCAACCCCCCTGCCATGGGCAAGGACACCTCCCACCAGACCAGGTTGCCCAAAGCCCCATCCAGCCTGGCCTTGAATACCTCCAGGGAGGGGGCATCAACGACTTCTCTGGGCAACCTGTTCCAGTGTCTCACCACCCTCACAGGGAAGAATTTCCTCCTTATATCCAGTCTAAATCTACCCTCTTCCAGTTTATAGCCATTACCCCTTGTTCTGTCATTATCTATCCTTGTAAAAAGCCCCTCCCCAGCTTTCCTGTAGGCCCCTTCAGGTCCTGGAAGGCTGCTATCAGGTCCCCCCGCAGCCTTCTCTTCTCCAGGCTGAAGAGCCCCAACTCTCTCAGCCTGTCCTCATAGGGGAGGTGCTCCAGCCCTCTGAGCATCCTCGTGGCCTCCTCTGGACCCGCTCCAACAGCTCCACATCCTTCTTGTGTTGGGGGTCCCAGAACTGGACACAAGAATATAAGTGACCAAAACTGACTGTTGTTAGCTGCCTTATTTTCCCTCTCCATTACACAGCACTTGAGGTGGTTCTGGAGGTTTGCAGACCGCTCACCAGTTGGCCAGTCCTGTTGGTTGGGACGCGCTGTTGACAATGGCATTTTGTTTCAGCTGCCCGAGTCTGCTGTCCGAGACCTGATTGTGGCCAGCATCGCTGTCAAGTACACCCAGTCCAATTCCGTTTGCTACGCCAAGGATGGGCAGGTAACCAAAGCAGGCAGCTCCAGGGAGGGAGCCTGCTTCCACAGCCAAGCTGGTCAGAGTGCTTTGGTCAGGCATGAGGTTGGAAGTCACTCAGCACAGAGGAAGCTGTTAAAGAGGTGGAGATGAGCTGCCCTAGACAGTGCCGTGCAGAACCGTTCCTAGACGCGTGTTTCCCTTGAAGTTGCTTCAAAACCCAAACTCAATACATTTTTTTTTCATGGTAATGTCAAGACTGGCTCTTTCAGTGATAAGGTTGGAAATGCTCTTAAATGCTTCTGCAAGTTAGGCCTTGAGTCATGCCTTTGTAACTGTTCTGCCTTTTATCATTTTCTGAGAGCATGTGCGTATGCTGTGGTCTATTTAGAGCCTTAGGAAACAACAATAGCTTTCCCAGCTGGACTCTGACTGTCCAAATGGGTCTTAGTGTTATTTCATTTTCATTCGAATGCCTTTAGGGCATTAGAAATCTTCTGTGCTTCTTGATTTTTTTTTAAAAGCTTATGATGGATGTTGAAATTTACCGGGGTATTATCAGATGTGTAGGTGAGATATGAATCTTGAATCTTAAAATCCTTTCTAAGCTACCAGTAGGTGTTCAGTTCAAGTCCGTAATCCAGACGTTGTTCTGAATGTGTTGGAAATGGTATTTTTTGCCCAGAGGCTCATTCTTGTAATACTGTTGTTCAGCTGGCTCTGTGTTCTCCATGACAACTTTTCTATAATGTGGGTTATTTTAAAAATAATGATCATAATTCAGAAATAAAACCCAAAGAACGCTGTTGATCTCAATCATCACAAGTTATCAAAATGGATCAAACTGTGTGTGCTTCAGGTGCAGACTGTGAATGAACTGCAGCACTGCTCTTCTTGCAGTGTTACACATCTGCATGTGTCAGATTGTTTGTACAGCCTGAAAACATTGCAGCACTGCCTCACTATTTTTCTAGGGTCATGTGCTGTATATCTCTTGAAAACATGTCTCTGGAGATCTGGCATTTTTCTTTTTTCCTCATTTTTTTTTCTTGCTCTTGAATAGTTCTCTGTCTTCAAGAACATGAATTCTCGTAGCCCCAGAACAAAGGTGGCACAACTTTGTTCCTTTTCCCTTAACGCAACAGCAGTTTCCCCAGTGCTTTTATAAGTCTGGACATAACATGTTGCTGCAGCTGCTTCTGAAATGTGTGTGGTAATGCATGGACCGTATGGAAGGAAGAAGGCATGAGGGAGGAGTGACAGGCAGTGTGGGCAGGTAGGGGTTTAGCCAACTCCAACTCCAGTGACGTTTGGTGTATTTGCAGGGATAGGTTTTAATCAACTATTAATGTGCATTCCCTTGGTTTGCTGTATGTGTGACAGGAGAGGCAGAGATCAGAGTCCTGTGTGCTGCATTGTGTCTTGTTTTCAGCAGTGAAGGTCAGCAGCCATTCCAATCACTTAACTCAACGAGGTGGCAAATCTGTGTCAGGGTCTTTAAATCAAAGCTTCGTGTCTGCCTAAAGAGACTCATCACTGTCCAAATGCAGAAATAGCAGTGTGGCATGCTGTGGGTGATGGTGGAGAAGCTCAGATTGCAGCTCTCTCCTGGATCTAAACGGTCAAAAAAGCCTCTTGAGACTGTTAAGCTGTGAGACCATTGATCCTGAGGTACAGATGGGGCAGGAAATGAGGTCCAATGAAAATCAGTCTTTAAGATCCTGCTAAGCTCAGATTCCTTCTGGTGCTGCTGTGCAGAACTAACTGCTGGTCCTGTCACCTACCATGACATGACGTGAGCTGTGTGCAGGGATATCTGAGTGCAAAACAAATACATCACACATCAAGAACAGGGGGCAAGAAGTAATTCCCAGATTGTTTAGGCTCAAGTGCATTTCCAGGACCTGGCTTGTTTAGGTGGTGTGAGCCAAGCTGGGGCAATCCAGCATTCTTTCAGTTCCATTGCTTTTGTTTTTTTTTCAGGGGTTATTTCAGCTTCAGACCATTTCTGCTGTGCTCCAAAACTCCCACGGATCCCATAACCAGAACCTGTCTTGACAGCTTGGCTTCACTGGCTGCTCCAGCTGGGGCTGGGGCTCTGCCTTAATGAGTCCTAGGGAAGGATGGAGTGGGAGGAGGCATTAATGAACCTGAGTGTCACTTAATTTGCAGGAAGTCAGCTGCCGCTAATTGCAGTAAACACTTTCACTTGTTTTGTCTGACTTGCAGTGTGGCAAAGCCAAAGTCTGTGACGTGTTGATTCACGCTTCCTCCAATGATATCATCACATTTGAACTTTGCAATATAAAATGATTCCTTCTTTATTCTCTGCACAGTAGGATAAAGCATACCTGTTAATTTACCTTTCTGTTTTCCACCGGGTCTGCATCTGTCATTTCTTTGCTTATTTGTCTCTCACTGGTGAAGTCCTTTATTTGATTTTATAATTCCAAATGTATTTAGGATTTCTGTTTCCACCCGTTAATCAGGGTAAATCTGGCTAATCCAGGCTAATCTGGATCATTTTGCAAGGATTCTTTTGGGCATTACCCATCTCATCCATGCTTTTGCACCATATTGCAGCTATGGGACACATTTGCCTTTGCTTTCAGCCAAAGCGTTTTGGGCAAGCAGTTCTCAATTTTCACCCAAGTTTTTTTCCCTCAGATGTTTTTTCCCACCCTGTGTAACTGTCTTCTTTCACTTGAGCCCTCAGGGCCGAAGTGGCCCTGTGTAAGCAGGTTTTTTTCTTCCCCAGACTGATTCTGAAGGAAACCTAATTAACTTCTCTGTCAAAACCAGGCAGAAAATGGAGGGTATGGGGGGAGGGTACGTGGAGAATTCTGGAATTTCAGCTATGTTTTCATATGGGAGCAAGCTAGGATTTGAGGAAGGGAAAGATGAGGTATAGGGAGAAGGAGGGAGAAGCAGAGACACTGAGTGAAAAAGGAGGAGAGTAGGCACGTCCAGACACAGATGTGTGCACAGAGATCCAGCTGCAAGTCCATAGTCTGTGTTAAGCAGAAGCTCAACCTTCTGATTTCTCTTCTTTAGGCCAGGAATTCCAGTCTGGACTGAAGAAATCTTCCCTAGCTCTGCATCAAAACATACTTTTCTACCAAAAAAAAAAAAAATTAGCTTTCCCTGAATCAGCATTTTCCCATGCAGTGCATTTTATCACCACGTTCCTCCCAGGCTGTAACTGTGAACTCTCCCAGAACAATGTGGGCTCACCAGGAGGAGGCACAGAAAAGCAGCACTTGTAGGGAAGGTGTCCCTAAGCCACGAGAAGCACAGAATCCATCGAATACCTGTGATAAGATCAATACCCGTATGGATTCATTCAGTGCTGGTGATGGTTCGTTGTAGCTGAGCAGATATTAGATAGCAGCCCAACTCTCCCATTTGTTCCTTGGGGTAATAGTGTCCAGCAGCATGCTTTATGGTTCTGGTAAGAGGTGAAGTCACTGCGTCTTGATGAATGAGAAGATAAATGATTCATTCCTTTGAGGGCAGCCTCTGACTTAGAGCTTTACCATCTGCTGCAGCCTGAGCTGGAAATTCTGAGGCACTGGCCAGAAGCGCTGGCTTCAGCACAGCGTCCCTGGAGCGGCGCGAGCAGCCTGGTGAACAGTTCAGCTGTGGCTTCACAGGAGCAGGAAATTATGGAAGGGAGTCTTGTTTTCTGACAGATCTCTGGTGTGGAATGGCAGGAGCTCTCTGTGGGAAGCAGGACCTCTGAAAGCTGTGGAGGAAAGTCAGCAGCCTGAGAGGGACAGCTGTGGTGGCTAGAGGTAGCGTTTGTCTGCCTGGCATGTCCTCGTGGCAGAGGTGAGCTGAGGAGCAGCACACAGACCCCAGCTCAGTCCCTTGCACTTGCAAATTGTGACTGCAGGCAGGACAGATCTCCAAAATGGACCTGAACAGCACGTCCCTACATCAGCACAGCTCGCCATGGCTGTTACATGCAGCAGTAGCAGTGTTTGTGCACTGTTTGATCTTGGCTGAAGGGGAGCAGGAGAGCTTGCAACAAACCACAGCATTGCCTGGCTTGGCTCTGGTCTTGAATGTAATGAGGTGTGAAAGCACGATACAGTGACACTGCTGAGTCTCCCTGCTTCCTGAGGAGGGACAATGAAGCTGGTGTTGTTCCACCAGTGTCCACTAACAGAGATGTCCCCAGCCACATGTAATTTTCAGTAGTGTCAGCACTTAAGAGTTGGCTTTGTCTCCAGTGCAAGCTTGCACTCGCCCCGATAGGATGCAAGAGCTGTCTGTGTTGTGCGTTGGGCTGCGACACGGGGCTGCAGGGCTCCCTGGCCACCAGACTCCAGAGTCTCTGAGTGCTTTAATCTCCAGCAGGTGTGAAGAAATTGCCAAAGGCTGAACGCATCTGGTGGGAGCTGGGCTCCAAGGAAAGAGGTCTGAAAAAAGTGAAACTGAGCAAATAAATTTTCACTGAAGCTTCCTTGAAGAAATAGTCAGATTTTGGGGGGAGGTTTGCTCCCAGAAGCACGAGATCTCTCTTACTCACACCTGAGTGCTATTAAGCAAGGTTAGCAGGCACCTATTTTTAATATCCCAGCGTTTCTGGCAGATGGCAGAGTAGGAAATGTGTCTATAGCTCCAGGGCCCTGCTAATGCATGTGTTGGGATGGCCTTGCTGGGCAGCCTTCCTCATGGTTTCCTTTCTTGTTGGCCTGACGGACCAATTGCCATGTAATGCACAGCACAGCTCATCTCTTCAAGCTGCGTGTGCCCACCGAATGTAAGGGCTTGGGTGACCCAGGCTGTGATGTCTGCATGAGGTGCCTTTCCCAAGGACAGGTAGGCAGCCCTCCAGCTCTTTGCAGACACAGTTCCTACAACCAACAGGATTTTCTTTCGCCTTAAAAGCCGTAGTTGCATCACCCTCCTGGGGCTGGCCACTTGGACTCCGATGGCTGAGGCTGTTATTTAGAAGGGTGAGAGAACGTCGTGTCCGCAGGATGGCTGTCAGCAGCGCAGGAAGCTGTCCCTGTATCCAGGTGATGGGACTGGGGATGCAGTTATTAGTGAGGAAAATTTGAAAAATTTGGAAAATAACCCACACTCGTTCTGTGGTTCAGTAAGGAGCAGCTCATGTGTGGGCTCTGAGGGCGGTATGACGTGTTTGTGTACGTGTTCCAGGTGATAGGCATCGGGGCCGGCCAGCAGTCCCGCATCCACTGCACGCGCCTGGCTGGTGACAAGGCCAACAGCTGGTGGCTGCGGCACCACCCGCGCGTGCTCTCCATGAAGTTCAGAGCGGGCGTGAAGAGAGCGGAGGTCTCCAACGCCATCGATCAGTACGTCACCGGCACCATCGGGGAGGTGAGAGGTTGCCCTGAGGTTCCCCCCTCTGATGCTTTGGCATGCAGCTTGGTTTCCTCGGGTGGTTTCCCCCAGTGCTGAGGCAGGGTTAAAGGCACAGAGAGCTTTTAAACTCTCCCTGCCCCATCGTGCTTGTGTCTTCTTCTGGTGCTTTGCTCTTTGCTTGTGTGGTGTTTTGGATTCCCGGAATCCCTCTGACCTCCCTGGTACAAGTGAGAGAAGCAAATAGCATGCCCTTTTTAAGTATTGAAAGCCAAGAGCTGGACCAGGGACTGAGTGAATCATCTCAGAGAGGCTGCTGGTTTAAGGGGATAAGAACTTCAGCAGTTCCTGTTCAGGAGGTGAATCACAGACCAAGCTGCTGTTTGCTATGCGTGAAGTCATCTGCCAGGCCCAGCTGGTGTGTGCTGGTGTTTACACAGAGCAGCACGCTGCGGGCAGGCTGGGCACAGCATCTTGGAATTAATGGTGGGGTGGAGATCCCTCAAGTCCTCGGGTGCAGAGGGGAAGGAGAGGAAGGAAAGGAGTTAAAGGGATGCAGACAGAGCTGACAGTAGCAATGCGTTCCCGCCATCGACGGGGATTTGAAAATCCCTGGTGTGAAGTTGCCAGCAGCAGAGCTGTGGGGGCAGAAAGCACAGTGGAGCTGGGTGTTGCAGGCACCCGGGGCTCATCCTGACGTGCCCCTCGGGGGGGCTGCCAGGAGCCAGTGCCTTGGGGCTGAGCTGGCGCTTCTGAGAGAAGAAGAGAGGCTGGAGAGTTGGGCAGAGAGGAACCTGATGAGGTTCAACAAAAGCAAGTGTAGAGTCTTGCACCTGGGGAGGAATAACCGCATGCACCAGTACAGGCTGGGGGATGACCTGCTGGAGAGGAGCTCTACAGAGAGGGACCTGGGGGTCCTGGTAGATGACAGGTTGGCCATGAGCCAGCAGTGTGCCCTGGTGGCCAAGAAGGCCAATGGGATCCTGGGGTGCATTAAAAAGAG
>WBMW01001309.1:313048-429347 GCA_013396635.1 Penelope pileata | reverse complement strand
CTGCAGTAGGGAACCTGCTCTGGCAGGGGGGTTGGACTCGATGATCTCTCGAGGTCCCTTCCAACCCCTGCAATTCTGTGATTCTGTGATTCTTGCTCCTCCAGGACGAGGACCTGCTGAAGTGGCAGGCCATGTTCGAAGAGGTGCCCACGCAGCTGACCGAAGCCGAGAAGAAGCAGTGGATTGCCAAGCTGACAGCTGTCTCTCTCAGCTCTGATGCCTTCTTCCCTTTTAGGGATAACGTTGACAGAGCCAAGCGGGTAAGGTCCTGCCTGAGGTCTGTGCCCTGCGCTGGGGAAGGCCTCTGCCCTGCACTGAGGGTGCTGGCTGCACCACCACATCCAGGCAGGGTTGCTAGTCTCAGTGGGTGGTGATTACAGCCACTACATTATTGATTTGGGATGAAAAAAGTGTTAAAGTTTACTTTAAAAAAAAAAAAAAAAAAATTTGTTCAAGAGCAAGACAAAGCCTGTTGCTTCCAGAGGAACCATTTTACCTCTGGACTGTGGAAAGAACCGAGCACTCACATGAGGAGCTCCCCTCTGGATTGCTTTGGGCAATGGAGGCTGTTTGTTCAGCGCTTAGAGTGGGATGTTAATGAAGGACTGGAGCTGCCAGCTCCTCTTGGGCAGGATTTGAGTTTTCTGTCCTCTAATCCCCCCGCTTATCTCTCTTTGTTCAGAGTGGAGTTCAGTTCATCGCTGCCCCATCGGGCTCCGCTGCCGACGAGGTTGTGATCGAAGCGTGCAATGAGCTGGGGATAACTCTCATTCACACCAACCTTCGGCTGTTCCATCACTGAGCTTCCCGTGGGCTCTTGTGGTCCCTCTCCGGTCACAGCCTCACCAGCAGCAGTGACTGGAATTTCCCCAGCCTGATGGGGAGCACCTGCAGTCTTTGCTTAGCAAGTATGTGTGAGATCCGCAAGCAAGACCTCTCCTGTGCTAATGGAGGATGAGGGTACAAGAAGTCAGCCTCTAATGTAGAAAATAAGTCTTTTGCAAACATAAGTCTTTTACAAATAAACATACAGTTCTCAGCTATAAGGAGCTTGTCTTATGTCACCCAAATACCACGTCCTGAGGCTTATTTTCAAGGTGAGTCTTGCGGCCCACTTTGTGCACTGACAGTAGAATCATTAGAAGCCCTATGGAATGGTGCCAAAGTTTGGCGTGTGGCCAGCTTACTGCAGAACTGATAAAAATTTGGGTTATAAACTGAACTAAGCCACTGTTTTGGAGTTAGCAGGTACTTTTCTCCAGGTGCTCCTAAGCCATTATTCCCTTTCCCTGTGAGGAGGGGGAAGTGGATCCTCTGTGCAAGCTCAGTGCTCAGTCCTGCCCTGGATGCGCTTTTGGCTGGAGGCAGTGTCAGCTTGCTGTGTGAATGGTGGCAGGGCTCCTTGCTGCGAGTTTGTCATGCTTGTTCTCAGGCACAGAGTTCAGTTCAGGGTTCAGACACAGGCACCTGGGAAGCATCTTGCCTGAAGCTGCTTCCATTCTCCTCTGTGCACAATTTGCATTGAGCAGATCTGAACTGTGATTAGAAAAACAAAGTGAAAATCTGGAGCACAGCGAGATGAGAAAAGGAACAGCCCAGACATGTTTTTGCTGGCAATCAGTAACCACTTGAAAGGGATTGTTTGGTTCCATTTAATAAAATCTGTTCAGTTTTGGCAAGGAGCAATCCACAGTTGTGCAGTAAGCATGTGTCGTGCCTCTGATCTCCAGTGGTACACAGGGCAGGAAGTCTGCACACGTTCCCTTTGCTCAAGGCACCACAGGGGCACACAGGCAGGAGGTGGGCTGGGGAGAGGGGGAGCTCAGGTCCTGCTCCTGGCTCTGCTGCTGACTGGCCGTGACTGTGGGTGTGGATTTTGATCTACCTGGGATGGAGACCTGTTGCCCTTAGACCATAACGGGTGATCAGACACAGCATCTGGGGTGTCAGTTTCAGGGTGTGCTATTGCAGTGGAAGCAACAAGCACTGTTTCATGAAGGCTTCCTCATCGCTGTCACGTGGCAGGGGGAAGGCCACCTTTGTCAAGTGTTGGCACACATTCATGCATGGACAGCATGCTTGGGTGGACAGCACAGTGTGGGCCTGTGGTGAGGTACTGAGAGCTGACCCCATGGAGTGAGCTCTGAGGGCTTTGTGTGCTGGCAGGCTCCTTCCTTCGATGCTTACTGAGATGCCTTGAAAGCGTGCAGCGCTTCCCTGCCTTGCTGAGTTTGCCTGGCAGCGTTGGGCCAGGCAGTGAACGTGATGGCGGCCTTCCAAAGCTTGTGTGAGCTTCAGGCAGGGCTGCAGGCCTGAGAGGAGGATCTCAGCTGCCCCAGGAGCCTTCTTTTCATATGGTCCTTGCAGGCACTGTGGGCTTCTTGGGAGCAGAGTGCTGGGTCTGGTGGGTTTTAGGCACCCTGTGTGAGCCCATCCTCAACGTCTACACTCCTGGTGTGTTCTGCAGTTTTGGTGTCAGAAAGAGCACGCCGGTGAGCACGTTTCAAACAAAGGCAATCCTTTGACAAATGCCACCTTTGCTGCTCCTCTTCACGCCCAGCTCAAATTCTTCCTTGACCTGAGCAAAGCCAAGAGGCCTGAGATAATTTCTGGGAGCTGCGAGTAGTTCAGAGATCGTAATTCATGCTCTGGTTTGACCTTACTGCTGTCATTCTTTCTGCTGTGTGTGCTTGTGCCCCCCTTGTCCTCATCGTGCCTCAGGCACTGCCAGAATGATGTGTGCCAGCTTTGCCGTTGCTATGGCCTGGAAGGGAGCCACCTCCTCTCTTTTCTGATCCCTACAGCAAGTTATTCCCAGGTGGCTGGGTTAGGCAGGATGGATTTGGCCCAGATTAAGGCAGTAGCCCAAAATAAAAGCCCTGCGTTGCTCAGTGGCTCTCATGTTAGCTGTGCTACCCCAGCTCTGGCCAATGTGACTGCCCTCTGTGCCATTGCTTCCTGTGGAGGAGCAGTGTTGGGAGCCTTTGTGGTTTTTATTGGCTTGTACTTTTTAAAAGTTGGGTTTTGGGGCTTCCTTTCCACTTCTTACATGCCTTCTGTGTCACTCTTGATCGTAGCTAGTACATACCATGCCATGGGTGTCCTTTGAGATTCTGTTATCTTCTTCTTCCTGATTTTCTGAAGCATCAGCTGAACTTGAGGCTGATAATGAGCATCTAGCCAGCTCCTCTTCTGATGTGCTCCTGCTCAGCATTTACCCTTTATTGCTGTCCTTGACACCTATTGATGTCAGTCAGTAGGGACCAATCTTCCAGGTGAGGTCACTGCTCGAGTTGTTGGTAAATGTCCATCTCAGGTGGCACCTGCCCAGGGCCCCGCTGCCTTCCCCTTAAAGGAAACATGGAGCACCTGGGGGGCTCCTCTGTGGGCACAAGCGTTTTCAGTTTGCGTGCATTTTCAATGCTCATTTGGTTCTTGAGCGTTGCTGGGATAGAACTGATTCCTACTGCAGTCACCTCACTATTTGCAGATGTTTGGGTTGCTCTGTAGATAGCAGTCTGCAAAACAACTGCCGTGTGTGTGTCTCGTGTCCAGAAGCCCAATTCTGTTTTCATGCCGTGCTTTATTCAATCTAGAGAAGTCCATTGACTTGAGCAATACAGGGTGGCTGCAGCCAGAAGAACTGAGGACTCAGGACAAGAACCTTTAATGTTCTGCATTTGCAAAGGCTGTACAGGTTTTTACAGAGTTGGCAGCAAAAGCTAAAGCGACTAATTGCTCACTTTGTGCATTGTAACTGAGATGGGCTTTGGTTATTTTATAAAGTGCTTGAGGGGAATTTTACTTAGCCCCCACCACCACAGGAAACCGGGTGGTTAAAGTGCCTGAAATCAGTCTTTGCACAGACTGAGGGGCTGTCGGGCTCCCTCTTTTTGAGGCTTTCTGCAGAGGTAACTGAAGGATTTCTGTTGACTTTTTGGACAGCAGTGCCTGGGGACATGCTCACTGGTACCCAAAATCCAGAGCAGAGGGTTTTTCTGTTATTGGAGTTTAGCACATAGCACGTGCAGCTGGGATAGCTGAGATTTGGAAGGACGATGTGACAGCCCACAAACCCTTTAGATGGCCACAGGCATCCTCCATGCAGAGAGGGGTGAGTTGTGGACTTCCCCATCTTTAGGGCAAGACACGGAGCAGAGTCTCAGACTCAGCATTAATTTAGACCTGGGTCAGAGATGTCGCAGGGTCCAAGGAGAGCTCATCTCTGAACACAAACTTCACAGATACGGACGGCCTCGCTCATTTTGGCACCTCAACCACCAAGAACACATTTGATTTCAGGTATTTAAGCATCTGGCTGGACTGAGGACCATCTCTTTTGCCTCAGTTCATGTCCAAAGCAGGAATTAGTTTGCTTTCCCTCCCCGCTGTCTCTCTCCTCCCCGTTCCCCAAAGCTGGCCTCTGCCCCCTGCAGCATGGCATACATACTCCGAGGGTCTCTGTGCCCTCCTGGGGCAGGGGGGTGCAGCTGAAGCCTTTAATTAACACAAGCTGCTCTACAAGTACTTCATGCTTCATTGAGGTGTGTGTTCCATCTTGTTTCAAGGCAATGTTACTCCAGATCAGAATAAAGATCTTCTTCCTAGATTCCGTGGCAGCAAAGAGAACTGCTTAAAGCACGTGTCTGGTTTGTAAATCTTTTTATTAAAAGAGTTGTTTTTTTTTCTTTTCCACAGTAGTAAAGCTTTGGCACTTACAGTATAAAAATAATCACTGATCATAATTACACCAAATTCCTCTTTGTCAACTGCATACTAAGTGTCTTCAATACATTTCATTCCCATATAAAAACACTTGAAGGTCAGGGGAACAAAACTGATAAATAACAGCATGAGATACAAAGATACAGCTAGAAAAATACTAGGATCGTTGAGAAAAGAGTTAGGACTGTGCATATTTTAAATATCACAGTGACTGGATTTGCTGTTCCTATCGTATTGCTGGCTGCACGCATACGTGAAAGCAGAAGTGTTTGGAGGACTTTCCTATCTAAACTTCAGGAATGTTGTACTCAAATGTTGGTTGTGGAATACGGGAACCTTTCGTGTCTACGCTCCCTCCCCCTTAACGTTTTGCTCCCCCACCAATGTGTGATTTAGTATCTCCCCATCCCCTTTTTCCCCCCTTCCCTTTAAATTTGTAAATACTGACTGGTGTCCAACACTCTGAGCAAGAACAAGACAGTCGCTATCAATCGTGAGAAAAGTCTGAAACACTCCAAGAGTGGCGCTTGGAGAAGCTGTGAGTTGAGCTTAAGCTGGGAAAATGGCTCCAGAGCAAAGGGCCATTCTCAAAAAGATGCAGTTTTGCTAGCATCACTCCAGTTTGGATGGTAACCGTGGCAGATAGGGATTGGTACTTTGGTTTGTCTGTTGCCATTGCTGCAAGAAGTCTTGCTGGATGTTACTTTCCCCGCGGATGTTGTGTGTCTGCCTGTACATCTAGGGGCATGAAACACTCAATGGGGCAGTTGACGTTCTGTCAGGAGGGAAGGAAAGCAGTTAGCTCTGTCCCGGGAGGGCAGACCCTCGTGTGCTGGGGCTGGGAGCTGTTGCCAGCACAGCCCAGGGTGACACCTAGGAAGTCACTACGTGCACTACGCCTCGGGCAGAGCATGCACTACCATCCCAGCACTGCGGAGTGAGTCCCGGGGACGTGAAAGGTGCCGAGTGTGGAAGTGTGAGCTCAAGCCAGTGTGGTGCTTCGCTGATGGAGAGCGCAACGCTGCACACTACTCTCACCCCCTGTGCCCTCTCCAGACCCCGTGCCCCCGAGCAGACCCGCAGCGAGGGAGGGCAGAGAAGGAAGGTGTACTCACGGTGTTGGTGGCCTGGTGGTACCGCTGCGTGAACTGTGTGTAGGTGTGGCCAGCTGAGCCCTCGGGGGCCACCTCCACGCTGGGCCTGCGGCAGTTGTCACAACGCCAGCCCTGCAGGGAGAGAGCACGCACACACCAGTAAGGTGACGCTGACAGAGGGGGCCCAGGAGCTGCCAGGGCTCATACAGGTGGGTACAGCTCCCAGCACCAGTGTGTCCAAGTCCAAAACGGTGCTTAAGCTCTCCCACTAATTAATTTTCTTCTACGGACCTGTTTTGGCCAGGCATTGTGACAGCATCTGAGCCAAAACCCAGGACTGAGGACTGTGCTCCAGCACAGCCCCCTCTCATCCAAGGCCCTCCTGCCTACCTGCTGTCCTCCGTAACAAGTGCAGGAGCAGATGGCCCCAAAGTACTCCTTCTGCCACTGCTCGCCAACTTGGTACATCTTCCCATCATCGTAGCACGTGGTCTCATCTGTGGAGAAAGGGGCAGAGCTCAGCTGCACAGCCTGAGCTCGGCTTTACCATCAGCAGAGCTTGAGGATAAAATGGGTGATAAAACTTCCCAAACGGGGCTCGTTTAACATCAGGAAGGAACTTACGAGGTTCGCACTTGAATTCTCCTTTTCCGTTCCCGAGGCAGGTGCAGCTCATCATCTGGCCGTTCTCCCCCTGCCTGTCCCACTTCTCCCCGATCTTGTAGTTCACACCGTTGTCGTGGCACCACTCTGGGGAAGGCAGAGGAACAACACAGGCAGGAGTTATCCCATGTGCTGCGCTACACAGTGGGAGAACAGCTTGATGTTGACTCAGGAGCCAACAGAGGGGCAGGAGAAAATCTCTTCAGCTCCCAAGGGGGAAATGTGCTGCTGCTGCTGGGTTCAGCTCCTGCCGCTGTAACTGGGGAGGGCTCTGACAGCTCTGGGAAATTGGGGGGGGGCTCACAGGGAAAGGGTGAGTGGGACGTGACCAAGAGTGGTGTTGGAGGGAGTAGAGCCACTGCAGTTGTGTTGTCTGTGTGATGGAGTTTCAAAGGGCCGCTGAAAAAAGTTAGAAAACTAGTTCTGCAGGATGCTTTGCAAAGGCTGTCTGCAATGCCAGACAGACTGGGGGCTTGCTGGAGTATCCACTGAAATCCACACAAGTTCTGGCTGGCCCTCTGCAACAACCTGCGTAGCCAGGAGGTGACATTTCAGCCATACTTCACTATTCAGACTCAAATTCTTACTCAGATACTGCCATTTAGGCATCTTGTCTGTCTCTCTTTGATCCATTACTTAGATGTACCTGGAAAGGGGAGGGAAAACAGCAGAACATTTAACTTTTTCAAAGTCATTGTGTGTGGATACGATATTGATTGCTGCCGTTGCAATGAATAGCAACACCACACAAGGAGCACAGCTGAGAAATAACCATGGTTTTCCATCACTACTAATGATGCAAAACACTGGTTCGGCTAAAAATCTTGGGAGCCTGCCTCCATTTGCATCATGTTTGGATCAGAGGGGCTCTGTCAAACATGCTGTTAGTGCTCGGGTTGCCTGGGGACAGGGATGGATGGTCAGAGCAAGCTACTCACTAGAGGAATCGCATCTGAAATGACCACTGCCAAAGCCTAAGCACTGGCACCAGAGTTTAAAGCCCGTTTCGGATAGTCGCTCCCACTCCTCGCCAATGGAATAGAAGGAGCCAGTGTAAGTGTCATAGCAGGTGTCGTCAGCCGGCTGGTTTAGTCCCTCAGACACTGGAACGAGAGGAGACGAAACAGGCATCACACAGCAGTAGGAGCTACTGACAGACAGAATGATTCTCACTGAATGCGTGCATCTTTTCCTTTGAATATCCTGCTAGTAATGGAACCACCCCGCGCGCATACGCTTGATGGCTCTGTCATCAGCGGTTCAGGCTCCCCACGATTTATTTTCCATTTGCATGTGTCAGAGCACAAAAATGTTAAAAAAGAAAAAAGCTGATGGGAAGGCTATTTTCATTTTGATTTGCCAAGTTTCAAGCAAACGTGAGATTCTGCATTTGCTGCTGAAGAGCAGCAACCTGGCTTTGCTGTGAGATGCCAGAGGAAAGGCAGGAGGTTGGTGGCTGCATGGGAGCTTTTTGGAGGTGTTTGAGTCTGCTCATGGCAGGGTGGGGAGGTGGAAGGAGACCATACAGCCATGCCATTGGGTAGACAGATTTCTACCCTAGGTGTGTGCCTTGATGGAAAAATCCTTAATTCTTCAGTTCCTCTTTTCCCATCGTTCCCTCCTCTTCTTTTTGACCTTAAAACACCCAGAGGGTGAGATGGATGGTGAGGGTTGTTCACCAGGTCCCATAGGGTGTGCGTGGGCTCCAGGCTTCCCAGCTCTGACCACAAGTACTTGCGGTTGGTTACCAGGCCTCTAAGTGCTGCCTGTCTGTGCTTAATCAGCATCTCTGCCCTGCTGCTGGGCCTTCAGGATGGGCTGCTGCTGCTGGAGAACCGGCACAGAAGCAGTGGCAAACGACTGACAGCAGTTCAGGTGGCCACCAGCATCTTCCCATAAACATGCTATGCTCTTGTGACAGCAAATGTTCCCTGCTGGGCAGGAATCTGCAACAGCAGCATGATCCCTGGCTCCCTCTGAGAGCAGAACATACCAGATCTCTTGCACTCTTTACAGCACAGACCTTAGAGGAGGGTATGGAGCCTCAGGGCACATTCTTCATGATTAGACATCAGATCACAGCTTTAAGTCACACAGTCATTGTGACAGTTGGTTTATCCAAAGCCATGGGACCTCACAAATCACTTGTCCCAGTACCCCGCTGCGAACTCGCCATGTCTGCAGAAGTTTCCTTGCTGAACTGTTCTCAAGCCTGGGCACCAGGTGGGTTGCCCCGAGTAAAGGGAGCGAGGCAGGCACAGCAAAGGTTCACCGAGGCTCCATAAAGCTTCTACTTACCGGTATTGCCAACTGTGACCACCTCCTCCAGCACCTTTTGTCTCCGGTGATCTTTCAGGGCTTCCACGATGATGTTGTAGGTAGCCCCTCTGGTGAGGCCAGTGAGCGTAGCACTGGAGGACGTGCCAGGAACCCTGAACTGCAACAAAAGGCAATGCTAAGTCACCAGAAAGAGAAGGGTGGTTACACCTTACGTGTCACCCCACTCCCAGGAAAGACATGGTGCCCAGATTGACTTCTGTGCTCTGTGCTGTCATGGAGCCAGCTCATTCCCCTTAGGCATTCTGAGATCTTCATATACTAAGTTTAACTCCTATGGACTGTGCTTCACAATGGATATGTTGTTATTGCCATTTCAGGGAGACAGAAACCAAGAGAGAGAAAAGAGAGGGACTAAGGGAGTCTTTGGCTTGGAGAAGCAGCGCTACAGTCTTAACTCTTGAGCACACTCCGAGCTGTCTCCCTGACTACCCTTTTCCCTGGTGAAATGTTGATACCAACAGCATTTCAATGGCTTCCCATTTTGGCCCTTTTATCCTGTAGCCTCCTCTGTGAATGAGATGAGTTGTTTATCCTTTCTGCTCTCAGCTACATGTTGATAAGACTAAGCCAACTCAGACTGCCACCCCCTTAACACAACAAAACCTGGAGGCCCAAGGGAAATCTGCTGCCACAGGAGAGCTTAACGCCATTCCATGCTACTTCAGCTCAATTACCTGCAAAGTATCTTCGTCATGGCTGACTGGTTGGCATGAGATGATGTACTCAGAGCTCTCCAGCAAGGGCCTCCAGGAGATGGTTGTCTGAGAAAGAGCTTCTTGGCCTGTGGTGTCGTTGCGCCTGGGCCCACGGGAGTGAGGGTACGAGGGTTCCACTATGATAGGCACTTGGTACCCTGGGATTTCAATCGCTTCATCGACGTTTGGTGGCTGCCGTCTCGACCCAGGCCTGAGGGGAGTTGCTGTAGTGGGTACAGGCCGCCTGTAGCCATGCTCCTCGAAGAAAAGTTGCTGGCCCTGGTGTCCTATTGTCTGTGGGTGCCCTGAAGTGCCTGGAAGTTGGATACCGTTTCCATTGTCATACCTATTGTTCGTGAGGTAAGGGGTCCCCACGTCAATGGAAGGCACGTCGAGAATGTCAGGCTGGTTGGGGTGCGGTCCAGTAATCAACGTGGGAAGATCATCTAGCCAAAGAAAGGTTAGAAGCCATAAAGCAAAGCATGGCAAATTAACAGTGGCAAATTAAACAGCTAGAGCGGGTGCTCTTCGCTGCTCCAAGCAAAGATTAGCGATTGTCCCAAGATGCAACACACTTTTTATGATCTCATTGTGATTATTATGAAGGTAATGATTTTCATCTCCATATATTTATATATCATATAAATATATTTATTTCACAAACAGGCATAAGAAGTGTGTTGGCATGAATTTTTCGTACAGGTGAGCAACAGTTCTGAACACCGCATCCCAAAGAAGCCACCAACGCTCAAACTGAGAAGATGTAATTATAAGAGAGATTCTGATCTTATCATTTTAAGATCACATTTGGATGCCCAACTGGTATTTTGCTTTGCTATAGGTATCAGTCTCACACTGCGGAGGGGCTGAAGTAAGAGAAACGCAATAGGCAACAAATGAATGGATTCTGCCTTTGATGGCATAATGAACCGCCATCAAAGGAAATGTGGGTGTTAACCTCAATTGTCCATCAGGTACTCAGGCAAGAATCCAAGACCAAGCATGTTGTTCTGTTCTTAGCATTCAAACACAGCTAGATGTCATTCAAGCAACTTAGGAATTTTACCTCTTGCATCCTAGAAAGAAAATCCTCCTTACAAAGCCTATTTGACTCAAAAAAAATATATATATACATATATATTTGGCTGAATGGTGTGAGCAGGATATTTTACATGCTGTCATTATTTCAGTCCTGAGATGGTATTCCCCATGTTCCCCAAAAGGAAGACATCTGCTGTTAGCACTCAACAAGCCAGAGCTTTGTTTTACCTGTCCTTTTTCGGCCAATCAGTGGTTCACTCTTTTGATTGTTCTTCACAGCAATGATGTAAATGGTGTATTCAGTTCCTGGTTCCAAGCCTAGGAAAGGACATAAAACAATCTGATGTTTGAAGAGAGAAAGGGAGGGCTTAATGATAAAATGTGATGATGGTTTGCTAAGAAAAAGAAAAGCAGTCTTATGGTCTGAGTTTTGGGTGGTCCTGCATGGAGCCAAGAGTTGGACTCGATGATCCTTATGGGTCCCTTCCAACTCAGGATATTTTTTGATTCTTTGTTCCTCTATTGTAGTTTCTAATGAAAGACAGTGGTTTTTAAGAACACACCTGTCCTACAAACACGATACAGATCTCTAATCTGATCTGAACAATCCATTGACACTTCCTTCCCCTGCTGCCACAACTGTTACTTACTCAGGCAAAAAAGCCCAAGACTCTGGCACCCCATCAGTCACGCGTTCTGAACACTCGTGTTTCGTGTCTGCAGTCCCAGCTAGCATGGTCAGATTCCAACTTTTGCTGGGGAGCGGGAGTCTGGACTCTTTGTACTGTCCCCAGAAAACAAGCAGGAACAAAGCTGAGATTTTTCTGCTGTGAGTAGGGGTAATTCCTTTGTCCCTTCTGAGCTGTGACGCTGTCCTTTGCTGTGGCCACTCAGCTGCATGGGTGGGTCTATTTACACCTATTTTTGTATGCCTGCTTGGGAGAACTACAAGTTCTGCTAAATCTGCTCCCCCCAGCACTCAGATCCAAAACACACCTATCCACCTCTCACTGCACCTTGGATCCCACACTATCGTTAAAGAAAGGCAACTCTTAAGTGTTTCACGTGAAGAGCTCCCAAACAAAGCAGAGCCACAAACCAGTAATAGTAGCCTCAGTGGTGCCGGGCCGAGGGCGAGGCAGAAGCTCCTTGGCTGGTGAGCCAGGTTTCTCGTATCTGATGATGTAACCGGTGATCTTGGCTCGCGGGGGCTGCCAGGTAGCCAGGAGGGAGTTGCTTGTGGTTGTAAGGAAGCGCAGGTTGGAAGGAGCATCGATGGCTAGGTGAAAACAAAGGAAACGAGTCACATGCAGCAAAAGGCAAGCTTCTTTGTGCAAGTTGTATCTTCTGAGGTCCTTTACAAACTCAGGAGTAAAACATATTGCTGTGAGACATAGTATATGTGCTCAGGTATACACAACTTCTACCTGACCAGAGGTGATTACTACGTGTTAGCACGTGCAGAGAGGTCAGACAGAATCATTACCAGTGGAGGCATCGATCACTACTGGAGAACTGCGGGCATTCTCATTCAGGGTGTAAAGGTAGATCTTGTAGTCATTGCCAGGTTGCAAGCCTAAAATGGAGTTGAAACAAAGGTTAGCTGCTCTTGCAGAAACAGTAAGTACATTCTAATGTACCAAGGGCTGTTCTGGTTGTTAATCCTGAAGGTTCTCCACACTATTTGTTGTAACATTCATCTGAGAAAGCCATCTAAAAGAGGCAGTGTCTTTCAACAACTTCTTGGAGTCTGGACTTAATGACTTGTATTTTCCCACCCTTTTTTCCCCTGTATTCTTCCCATCAAGGGAGTTCTCCTACAGAACAAGAAGGCAGCGTAGCTGCTGACGACCCTGGAAGTCCCTGCCTGCTGAAGCACCTCACTCACCAGTGATAGTGTAAGCCCTGACATCGGGGCTGATGGTCCTCTGAATGGGGCTCTGGCCACTTGCTGGAATGGCATCGATTTGGAAGCCAGTGATTGTCTCAGTCTTGGTTCTCCAGGTGATGGTGATGGTTGTCTCTGTGGCATCTGTCACACGGGCCCTGCGAGGGGGACTAACATCTGCACCAGAAGAAAAAGGTCTGTCAGTACTGTGGGGACTGTGAATTTTACCAACTGTTTGTGAAGGCCTTTGTTGGAGCTTTGTACAGAGCTCTGCTTTTGACACAGAATCTGATCTCTGTCTCTGAGCCTCTTTTCCCATCGCAGAACGAATTGGTCATTTGGGGAGGATCACTACTCACTTTCAAGAGTGGTCACCACCCCCTGGGCAGGTCGGCTGGTCAGAGAGTCCTTCAGGGCATACACGCTCACTTCATACTTGGTTGCCACCTGGAACCGACAGAGTTGCACCATCTTATGACAGGGACTTGGCACAGAGGGAAACACCAGTTACTGAAGTATGAAACCTTAAATCAGTGGCTGATTAGTGGGATGATTCTACTGATTTCCACCTGTAATAAGGGACATGGACCCTGATAAACGTTGCTGTTGAGGGTCCTAGTAGTGCACATGTGCACCCAGGAGCTGAGAGAATCCTGGAAGATCGTCATCCCTCATTTTGGGATCTCTGTGCTTCAAAGCTCCCTCCTCAGGAAAAGCTAATTCATATCCTGTTTTTCCTGGGGTTAATGGATGCCATTTGCTATAATAAGATGCTCTTGCTGTGAAGAAAAGAGAATGGTGGAAGTTACAGCTTTAAGCATGGCCTTTAGTCCTTGACTGCATCTGACCAGGAGTCCACTTAAATTAGAATGTATTTTAAGGCTTGCTGTTCAAAATGATTCATAGAACTCCTTGAAAACAGATGAGGAGCTTTTTAAGATAGCAGGAACCGTAAAAGCAGTGATTTTCAGCCTTTCCCAGTACACGAACTACTGAAATATTTCCAGTGGAGAAGATGGCTATATAGCAAATTTAAGCATACTCATAAAAGACTTGCATTTGTTACTTACATTTTGCAAATGTCTTAGAAATAGGCAGGATTGCCAGAGATCCCATATCACAGCTTGAAAACCACTGCATTAGGTCACTTTATCTGCCCTCTTTTGTGAAAGATGAGTAAAAGCGTTTTTTACCGGGTTACTGTTGATTGTGAACCTGATTATTTGCATCTGATTAAAGCATCCACCCTCTGTGCAAAACAAGGGAGGGGGACGAATGCAGATCCAGCAGGCCAATTCCCTGCGTTTTAAGAACTATGATAACGAGTAGTTACAGCTGATGGCTAGGTCAGACTTCAAACAGAGTCAGACCCTCAGGAACTGTAATGAGCTACACCAGCTGTGGTTCCCAACCCAGGAATTTTAAATTGCTTCAAGTTCTAACATGTCCTTCTTACAACACAGCTTGCATCACGCAAAGAAAAGAGTTACCATCAATCCAGACACGACGGCAGATGTACTGTCTGGAGAAAGGTTGATTTCTTTCATGGGACCCTTCTTCTCCTTGGGGTTCACTCTGACTCTGTAGCCAGTGAGACGAACGTTGGGTGCGTTCCAGTTGACGGTAAGACTGGTAGGGGTCACCTGAGTGAACTTCAGGTTTGTTGGAGGTGGAATGGCTGCAAAAACCAGGATTGGCACGTGGTTAGTTTGAAGACGACGACAACCTCAGGTCAAACAGTGTTCTCTCCTGAACATGAGACTGTTTTAGGCCTGAAATACACGAGTGGGAAAGCAGCGAGCCTTTTGCAAACACAGGCGCAGAGCACTGTGGAAGGGGATAAGGTGTTCAGGAGGAGATTCTCAAGTCTGTGGTAAGCCTTTCTGGGAAAGTAAGGAGACCTCATTGCTTCAGCCCTGAAGTCAGGTGAGCATCAGCACTGGCTGTGATACAAGGTGAATGCTTTGGGAGGTGCTTACATCTGTAGCAGGCCAATCTGTTTTTATTCTGCCTGTCTCTGCTTTTCATCACACAGCTAACAGCTCAGTCCTGCTTCACGTGCCCATCTCTGTTCATTGCTGTAACATGACTGATGATTTACACAAGTAGGTAGGAAGCAGGCTCAGAAATTGCAAAGAGGATATAAAAATACTGCCAAATGCAGAGGGGAAGCATTTTACAGCCACTTACACAAGTGTAAATTACTACACAGAGAGCAAGGCAATGGAAAAGCAGAGCTGTGGTGGCCATAAGGCTCACCACAGAAGAGTCTGTTTGTGAGCTAATAACTGTTACCTTTAAAAACAAAAGCTTGCATCATAGAAAAAGCATTCACTGAAACATTTTCTTGCCTGTTTGTAAGCCTCAGGCTGTAAACAGTTAAAAACAGACCTTACAGTAGTGCCCACTATTATCATGTTGCTGTGAAGTTTCCCAGTTTTACAGACTGGAAATAAAAGATGGTTCTCCCTTGCTGCTTTGCCATAAAGGCCATAAGAGTCACTGGGAAGTCTTTAATGGCTTCAAATATACTTTTGAACAGCTCACAAAGGGTAAACCACAGAGTGGGCTTTAAAAATGACTCTTATTTGCATTTTTGGCAGGTAGTCAGCCAGGTGTTTCAATCATGACAGCACTTTGCTCCAGTTTAGTACAGCAATCTGTACATGAGAAACCACTGTCTTCATTACACCTCTGAAATTACAGTGCCAACTCTTCATCCACAAATGAATGGGAGACATTTGTAATAAAGGTGCTACCAAGACATATCTGGCAGCATTACAAGCTTTAAAATGAATTCCTTACTGCTGGAAGTAATTTTATCTCAAGGAATAGCTTCCTTTTCCTTTTTCACAAAGGAATTTTAAATGTATTCTGCACACAGATGGACCAGACTGGCATATAAGGGAATGCATGCCCTTTCCTTGTGGGGGTGATGTGAGTGCACAATGGCTATGGTCCTTAGGGCAGTGCCAGTGAAGGACCCAGAGGCTCTGTGAGATCTCGGAGAGAAGCCATCTCCTAGTTCTCACTGACCTCACTGACTTTCTCCTCCATCCAATGGTGGGGGATGAAAGCTGCCCTGATCTCTCTGCTGTTGGTAACTGCCTCTGGTCACAGGGCCCCCACACCCTGAAGACAAGTGCATGGTGAGAGGGTGTTCCTACCAGCACTGAGCTCCCTGACTAGGGACTGAACATCAGCAATTCACTTGAGGCTGAGAGGGCTGTATGGCGACATCCCTCCTTTCTTTCAAGTCTGCTTTAATCCTGATCTTTTTTTTGCATTCTCTGCCATCCCTAAAGCACACATAAGCTGATTCTGCTCGCAGCCAGCTCTCCAGCACCAACTAAGCCATCTCTCAGGAGCAGTTGCATCCCCTTGGCTGCCCCTGGGTGGCCCGCTGGGTGGTGTAGGTAAAGGTGTACCTGTGGACTGGGTCCCAGTGAGGGGCAGGCTCTCCATGTCATCGTATATGGCAACGATATTGATAGTGTACTCAGAACCTGGCCTGAGGCCATGCAGCTCAGCAGTGTCTTCTTCGCCACCTGGGGCCGGCAATAGCTCATGGATTCCATCCTCAGGGCTTGAGTAGGTCACCCTGTACCTGGTGACTTGCCCCTGCGGGCTTTCCCAAGCAATTTTGATGGAATCAACATCCACCTCAGTGAATGTTAGTCCTTTAGGGCGGTCAATGTCTGTTAGGCAAATTAATGGTAAGAGGTTAAGTGATAAAAAGCAGGTTGTGGGTGAGGAAAACAAAAAGCATTTCTATTACATGCAAAGCAGTTTTCAGTTTTGCGCAGGAATGAGGGCACTTGATTCTCCTCTGTGCTGCACCTTGCACGCTTGCTTACACACCTGTGCAGAGTAAGGCTGCTGGTGCCAGGCAGCACAAAGGCAGGCCCAGCCTTGCTGAAACCAACAGGCCTTGCAACAGGACCTTCAAAGCAGCCAGGACACCAACCTGTGCCTGTATCCACCCTTTTTAGACAACTTCAGCAGCATTAGGCTAGCTTAAAGTGGTCAAGAGGAGACAAAAATTATGGCCGTTAGACTGTTTCCAGAGCCAGTAAGCAGTTCCTAGTGCTAAAGGCAGCCAGACAACCCACCCAGCCTGGTGAGTTTGGATTCACGCTGCATCTGCTTTCCACTGTTTTAAGCTGCTGTGCAAAGCACCAGTCCGAGGAGAATCAGTCCCGCTGTTTTCTTTCATAAATTAATACCCAATTAACAAACTTATCAAGAAAGCAAATTACTCGGTATATTGCATTTTAAAATCCATTAGACACAAAAGAGACTTGTCAGCTTTGTATTGTGTGCACAGGCAATATCTGCAGGTGCAGCTGGGTGATGCACACGCTTCCCAACAAGAGCAGTTCATTGGATTTTTCCAGCAAGATTGGAGCTTGCTGCTGGGCTGCAAGGTAAGCGAGCCTTGCTGCACAGAACTGGAAAATCATTTTTTATGTCGGACCTAAATTACGCCTTTCTAGAAGATTCCAGTTCTTTTTATTTGCTGTGTTATGTTAGTCCTGAATTTTCTACATTTTCTAGTTGGCAAAGATGATTATTTTCCAGGAACTGTTTAGCTTAAAATTGATGTAAACTCTTTTCCCGCCTCTGAGAAATCTGAGAGAAGTGTCTGTTGTCTTCAGGACAGCTCTGTCACTACTTGGGGTTGAGCTGTGGTTTTGAATACAAGCCTGAGCAAAGGAATAATGCACATGGAAATCCCTACCCCAGAGGAATCCCTGAACAAGGCACTTTACATCAGAGACATCCTTCTAAATTACATGTTCCCTCTTGCATCCAGAGCAGTGCTGCTGTTCTGTCCGGGCAGATGGAGCAATCTGAGGGCTGCGTTCTCCTTTTGGCAGTGCCTAGTCCCAGGTAACTCATGTTGTTTCCTTTATTCCCTTCCACAGAAGAAATGCTCCCAAGCCCAGTCCAGTCCCTCAGCAATCACCTTTGCCACCTAGCTCCATAAAAGAGATCTCTGCACATTTTTTCCACTGATTGGCTGAAGGCAAACAAAGCCCCAAAAGACTTTGCAGCTTTAGTGAAAGAAAATCAGAAGCGCAGCATTTTGTGGGGTGGAGAATTGCATTTTGCCAACATCTGGAGGAGAAGAACCGCATGTATTTTGCCAGCATCTGCAATTTAGATGCATGGTACTTATCACAGGGCAGGCCACTCTGCATCCTTCTGGGAACTGGGCACCTGCCACTTGGTTTCACTGGGGATGTGACACTGCATAGTAAATTCAGACATCGATAGGTAACATTTGTTGTGTTACCACCAAGTGAAATACATACTGGTGACAGCTGTCTCGACCAAGGGCAGGCTCTCTCCGTTCTGATTCTGAGCGTAGACACTGACCACGTACTCAACTGTGGGCTGCAGGCCTTCAATAGTGACTTGTGTTTGATCTGGCAAGAAAGAACAGTGTTAGTCCTTCTGCAGTCACACAAAGCTGCAGAGCACTGGCTTAACCAGCCATGAGAAAGGGGTCTGTACTGAGCATTTCATGTCTGAACACCATCCCGAATGCATCACAAGCAGCACTGAGTGCTAATCTCTGCAAATCCCATAAAACCCACTGCCTGTTTTCCTGAGAGCAACCAGAGAGCTGCCTGGCCCTCTTTACACGAGGTCAAGGCTGCAGCACAGACGCAGTTACATACGCTGTGAGTAATGGCCACATAATATGACCCAGAAAAGGATTTTGGAAGAAGTTTTGCTGGATGCTAGAGAATCCAATAATGTTCCCTTGAAATCCAGGTGCCTCAGAGATACTGAGGTTGCCAAGAATAAACCCTTGCAGCAGAGTGGCATCATAGAATTGCAAAGCTTTCGGGGCAGAAATGTGCCCTAGCTTCTGCTGGATGAGACCCAACTGAAGTTAGCAGGAAAGCAACAAAGGTTCAAGCAGGCAAAGTCTCGTTTAAAGCCTCTGTCCAGTGCCTGACAGTGGTGATTTTAGTGGTCTTGCATTCTTTATAGACCTGTTGAAAGACTTCCTGTATTCTTACCTGGTGGGACACTCTTAGTTTTTGTGGGTCCATGTCCTTTCTTGGGGACAGCTGTCACCCGATATCCCGTGACTGGGGATGTTGAAGGGAGCCATCTGATACTGATGCTGTTGTCCTGGACATCAGTAACTTGCATCTGGGATGGTGTGTCTATTTCTGGGCAACAAAAATAGGTTTTCTGAGTACATTGCTGCAGGAAATCCTCCCTCTGTGGTTACCTCCTAGCTGAACTGTGTTCTGCTCCTTTTCTAGGCTGCATTTATTAGAACGGAGAACACGTGCTGCTATTGATTTATTCCTCATGTCAGCTTAGAGCAAAAGGGTCTCAACTGTGCCGTGTGGGTGGGTGACTGACCTCCTATCAAGGTTACTTAACTCTCCAGCACCAACTAAGCTTATGTTATTTTAAAGCTTACAAGATGCTTCTATCTGCAGCTACAGTAGCAGTAGGATTAGGCTAGGTCCAAATCAGGAGTGAGAAGAGAGTCCTGGAGTTAGAAATGGGGCTCATTGGAATCATAGTGCACCAGAGTAGAGCCAACAGGGACTCCTGATATGGGAGCCCAACAGGATTTCCACTCCACAACGAGCAGTCAGCCATCTGGACTCCACTTGGTCCCCCTCCTCTGAATGTCTATGATCTCCTTCTGTGTCATGTCATTATCATGCTGGGCCACCACAACAGGCAGCTCCGCTGAAAATGATGAGCTTAAAACACAGCCCATGACTCCTACAAGAAATCAGGGTTCATCAATGCAAATTTATGGGGGTTGGCCAAAACAAAGCTGTCGTGGGGGGGGTTTTGTCTATGTTTTTTGTTGTATTAGAAGGTCTCACCTGTTTTGTAGGTGACAGTAACCGGCTTGCTGCTGGCAGGGCTGTCTCCACGACCAGTTACAGCATACACAGTGATGGTGTAGTCCACACCAGGTTTGAGGCCAGTGATGGTAGCAGTAGACATGGTGCCAGGCACTGTGAACTCCTGCACAGGGCTACTTCCACCTAAAGGGGGTGGGGTAGAAAAAGAAATGTAATGGATCTCTACAAAAGTAGATTTTACATAATTACAAAAAAGGGGACAGTCCTATATGCATCCATTGAAGAGATGATATTGTTGATTTCAGTGAATTTTGGGTCAAAGTCTATTTCGATCCAACCCAAGGTAAAAATGAAATATGCACACAGAACCACCTCTAAAATGACTGGAGTCCTCCAGATGCTTTTTTTTGGAGGGAAATAAAGATAATGTGCTGTCCTCTAAAAATAAACCCTATATTTGACAATCTTCTCTAAACATGCTGCAAGGATCTCAGAGATGAGGGTTTTTTTGTCTGCTGCAGTCAAACTTGCCTGTGCTATTTGCTATGGCTTTCCCATGGCCCCAGACTAGAGCTGCTGGTCTGCGACTGCCACAGCAGCCTGCCCTCACCTGTTTCACCGTAAGTGATCCGGTAGTATCTGACTGTCACTGCAGGAGCATCCCAGGAGATCACAAGGCTGGTTGGGCTGGTGGGGGTGACTTCCAGGTCCCTTGGAACATCAGACACTAGTAAAACAGGAACAAGAGAGCATAAACACAGTTAATGCACATCAGGTACATATTCCACTCATCACACTGTGCTCCTCTTCTTCTGTCTTAGTTCTAGCCCAGAACACACCGGACTAGATTAAATGAAAAGCCTTTGCTGGCCCTAAAGACACATGACCTGATGTGAAAGTAGCACAGGTCTTCCTATTTTTTTTCTAAGTTAGGCCCTACCTCAGTATCACAGAGCCTTTACTCATGAGCAGTTTCACCAGCTGGTAGGAAGATCTGGTTTAATAGCAACTATCTCAATAGAGGACACCCAATTCCTCAAGGTAACTTCTGGTTAGGTCACCCGTCCCTCAAGGCTTACCTGTTGTTTGCTGGCCAACCAAGGGCACGCTGTCCTCCCTGTTGTTGATGGCGATGATGCTGACCACGTACTCGGTCCCTGGGAGCAGGTTGGTGAGGGTGATGGAGTTCCGTGAGGGGGGCACGCGGTCCTCTTTGGGCCTGCCGACGCCGTGCTCTGGGTGATGCCGGATTTTGTAGCCTGTGATGGTGGCACGAGGAGCAATCCAGTGGACGGTGAAGGAGTTAGCAGTTATATCTGAGAAGTCAAGGCCAGTGGGGGAATCGAGACCTAGACATGTCACAGAGACAGAGACTGAGCTCAACTGAACTACTGCTCATCATCACCACTGTCATGTTGCGTTAAGGTCAGTACCATGATACTGCCATATCTAAAGCCAAGTGTTAGCCATCAAGCTAAAGAGAAATGTTTCATGAGCAAAGTATGATAAACAAGTGCTGGAACACAGCCACAGGAAAGAGTGTATGGGAAGTTTGGTCAACATCTGGAGTCTTCTCTACATCAGCAATCTGACATGTTTTAGTATTTGCTCTCACACAGACAACATACCTGACCAGCAAGCTTTGTTAGTTAGACAACCATAAAGACTCGGTGGCAGATGCACTAGGCTCTGCCTAGGCTCATTCTCAGGCACTCGTGGTTGGCAAATTCACACCAGGGTTTCCAATGCTTTAAAACCAGCAGATCTAGCTCTTAAAAATGACATCTTAGATTTCCCAGTGTTTCCCAGGATGTGGATCTGCATTGCTGTTTGATATATAGCTGATGATCTATTTACAAGATGACCACACACAAGCGAGAGCAGTGAGATAAAGTTAATGGACACTTAATGGATGCCACTAACTACATGTGTACCTCGGGCTTTGTCTAGGTACCTGTTTTCTGGATTCCAGACAAAGGTGCACTCTCATGTTGCTCAGAAACACTGTAGACTCTCACCAGATATTCAGTACCAGGGAGCAGATCTGTGGAGTTTAAGTAAAGGGATTTAGACATATTTCTTTACTAATGTTTATAATTCACTTTAAAACCTATGCAGTTTTAAACAGTTTCTCAAGGGGGATATTCAGGTTTTACCTGACGGAAGATCTGAGCCTCTAGAACAGTCAAACTCAAACTTAAATCAGCTTTTTTTGTGGCATTACAATTACTAGAAATGTTTTAGTCTGAAGGAGCATGGTACCCTGTATCACTGAGTTATCATTTTGTGGGGACTGGCTAGAAGCAATGAGTTTTCATCAAGGCCCCTTCTAGCTATCTAGTCACGTACCACAGCAAATCTTTAGCTGACACAAACTGAATAGGGCCAAGGATTTCCAACATATCTATTCTAACTCTGAAAGCAAGTATCGTCTTTTACTCAACAAACCCGGTTCCGGGATGGGGAAGAACTTCAAATAAAGAAGCACAGCTTTTGCACCAGCAAAAAATAATGCCCACTTTTTGAAAACTGGCCAGGATTTTTTTGCCATGTTCTATAAAGTTCCAAATAGTATTTATTTTCTGATCCCTGACATACAAAGGAGCAATGACCTTTTGCACATTCTGATTGTCCCTCTGGACCTCTGGACTACAAGCCCTTGTCATCTTTGGGAAACTGGGAGAGTGATATGTATTTACTCTTAATACCTAACCAAGCTGCAAAGCAATTGCCCCATACTCTGATTCATCACTGTCCTTGGATTGATGGGAAAACTCTCCTGTGGTTTGGTTTTAACTCGGTTAAAGCTAGTGGCCAAAATCCACCTGGGCCAAAATCCACTTGCTGTAAGTTTGCACGAGGCTACTCTGACATCTGTTTAAATCAGCTGAAAGTCTGGCCAGCTTCCCTCACAGCAAACAGTCTCCTTTGCTTCATCTTCTGTCTACACCTATATATAAGGGGTCTCTCGTATTTCTTTGTCTGCATTATGTGACCCTCTTACTTGTTAAGACCACCATGCTGTCTGAGGGTGAGATGGTCAGTTCTGCAACATCGTCCTCCTTCTTCACAGGCGAGTAGCGCACCAAGAAACTGCTCAGCACGATGGAGGTTGGTGGGGTCCAAGTCACTCTCATGGTGTCAGGCCCCACATTAGTGAAGCGGAGGTCAGTGGGAGGAGGCACAGCTGCACAGCAAAGAACAAATGGATCTTAATCTTCTCTGATATGTAGAAGTTGACTAAGGCAAGGAAACCAGAGAAAGAATCTCATGCATAACGGACTACTGTGTCAGACCCATGCAAACAGACTTCTAAACTACATTTGGTTCTACTACAGTTAAGAGAAAAGTATGCCTGTGCTGCTGTCAGGCTCCTTTAGCCTCCTGGCATTTCCCAATACTTCAAATATACCCCGTGGGGCTAATTTGAAAACAAGGTAGCAAGTTTCAGTAACGTGCTTCTTGCAGCTGGAATTCGTATTACAGATGTGGAGCCAAGAAAGGTTTAAAGTTGCCATACAGCAGCTTACAGATGGAAAAGTCATCTCATCTAGAATTCATACATGCACACACAGGAGAGAGGAGGGTATACCGCTAATTTCCTATGACTCTACTTCTACTTGTGTTGAAGGATTTACAGCTTCAGGATTTTCAAACAATAGGATTTCATGCAAGAACCAGTTTCCAGCTCGCCTTCTGCCCATGCACTACAGAGACCCTTGACGGTGTGACATGGCTGTCAATGGCATGTACTCAGGGAGCGGTGTTTCACCTGCATCCTTTAGGGCATTGTGGAAAGAGCGGAGCCACCAAAACAGACCGCTGGGAGCTCAAATAGTGAGCTCAAACTGGTGGGTGCCTGCTGAACTGCTCCACCCTTCAGCATTTTTATTTTGGGAAAATGAAGTTTGAAAGTCCAGTGAATATATAGCTCATGTTTCCTGCTCTCAATTCCAACTGAATCCCAGAAATCTGAAGAGCAGAATGTGAATGAGCCTGGCAAGTCTGCAGCCATTCACATCAGAGAACTGAGCAGTGCATATCCATCCCCAGCAGCCCTTTAGGAAAAGGAGGGGCTGCCTGCCTTTCCCCCAGCGAGCAGCTCGATTCCTCTTTGGACAAAGCCCCATCACCCTGACAGCTAGTGACAGCATGAAACACCGTCCATGTCACAAAACACAGAAGTTTGCAAAATTCACCCGTTTGCTGTGTCAGAGTGGTAGGGGCGCTCTCTCCGCCATTAATGAGTGTGATTACACTGATGTCGTAATCAATGCCCGGCTCCAAGCCTGTCACTGTGTAGTATCCTACTGAGGAGTCCACAAAATCTTCAAAAATAGGGACACTTTCTCCTGCCGCAACTACTGTGATGCGGTAACCAATAATGGTGGAGGCATTTAACGGGGTCCACCTCAGGCCGATGCTCGAGTCAGTTATGTCAACAAAGCTTAGGTCAGTGAGTTGGGGCACCTCTAATGAGTTAAAGAGCAAACAGGAAAGGCAAAGACATACAGAGGCAGAAGAAAGACAAGGGAGAAAAAAGCAGTGTTCATCACTATTAACATCGACAGAACTGTAGAAGCAATTGTGGTGATATGAAGAACTTTTAGGGGCTTAGGGGAAAAAGGAGATTTTTTAGGGGGTAGGGTATTTTTGCTTTTTGTTCTGTACCCTTCCATGCAGTCTCCAGCTGCCTCCTTGGGCAGACAGAAGCTGAAAACCAGATCCCCCAGGACAATGTCCTTCAGACATACTATTTCCAAAAAGGCCTGCAACAGGCTAGGCACTGAACTTGCATCAAATTTACTTTGAACCATAATGAGACCAAGAACCATCATTTTCTGAGAAAAACTGAAACATAAAACATCCTTTTTTCTTTTTCAGGTAAAAAACCAGATGAATAAAGTCTATCATGTACAAATAAAACAAGCTCCTCTGAAATATTAGTGATTGACCTTCTAGCTTTTTTTTCCTCGTTCAAATGGTAAGTCTTTTATCATTGGCATCATAAAAATTTCAACCCATCTGAAGGGGCTAAGTTGGCCTACACCATCAGCTGGTGAGAGCCATCATAAAGCCTCAGTGAGGATGAGCCCGTATCCAAGCAATTTACACTTGGAAAAAGTTCTCAAATACCTGTACTAGCTTGAGATTCTGGCCCAGAAATCCTCAGGTTCTACTTACCACTAACTGCTGCAAGGTATGCGCTAAAAAGACGATCCAGATCAGGGAGTGATAAAAGACTTTCTTGGAAAGATGGCAAATGGTTAAAATTGACATTTGGATGGTAAGTATTTTGTAAGAGTGGCAACAGGTTATGCCTGGCACATGGTGTAGCCAAGAGACTGACTTGATTTAGTGGCTAAATTTTTTGGTCTTAGAACTGAGCCACTGAATAAGGATCCTCTTAAGACCTTCTACATTTCTAGATTTCTGTATGGCAAACAAGCATAGCTGTGACTGTTTTTCCTATGGATATTATGCCTAAAGCAGAGCTGTTCTTTTCTTATAGACTAGGACCAACAGAAGTGGGGTGGAGCACGCATCTTTAAATGGCCAAACCTTAAGCTGTTCAAGTCAATAAACTGGTATTGCTTTAAGCCTCAAGGTTTGGCTGTATAACTTCAGCAGGGTGATCCTGATGTCAGTGGGAGCTGATAGATGCTCTTCCTCACTGAGGATCAGACACCAGTAGGTGAGTCAAAGATGCAAGACTCATTCTGTTGGATGAACCTAGCTTGAAAGGAATTATGGGAGAGTAAGATTGCAAAAGACTGGCTTTAATAACAGTGGTTATGTTCTATTTTAATGTTCTGCTGGAGGGAAAAAAAAAGAAAATCTTATTTTACAGAATAGATGCCAAAAATGCCAGTTTTCTGTAAAATCTTTGTTAATTCCCATGGAATGCATGTACCATATCACCTTTAAAGAGTGCTGACAGCCAGAGACATACATTCTTAGCTCTTTCTTGCACCAGAAGATGGTAAAGGGGTAAAGCTATTGCTGCTTTAATTATGCAGTATCGCAGCATTAGTTCACTCCCAGATTGCATACAGCTCTTCAGTGAAGCATAGAAATTTTAAAGCAGTGTTATAAGAGCAAGCAAACACAGTAGCTGGCATCACTGCAGGGCTCAGCAGAAACAAAAACAAACAAACAAGGCCCTTGCAAAGGAAAATGAAATGAGACCATCTGGGGAGATGGACATTAAATTTTTGCTACTGTGGCTAAAGGCAGTTTCTGCAGTCATCTGAGCATGTAAGGTGAGGTGGCACGTACCACTTGTGTATCACAAGTGCTACACAGATGGATCTTTCAGTCTCAGCTCTCTTCTCCACTGTGCTGATCTTCTGCCATTATTGCTGCCAAAATTACTCCTTTGCTTGCATCCTATTCATACCTCTCTTCACTTACTTCCTATTCCCACTGGCTGTGCTCCAGATGCTGGGGCACTGCAGGGCCAAGTAAAATCTCTGTTGCTCTCCAGCTCAGTGTACTGATACAGCAGAGAAGTAAATGAGTATAAGAACTGCTCTGTCACATGCTGCCACATGGCTACTCTGCTTCTTGAGACTAACTGCAAAGTTTAAGCCCTCTGGCATGCGACTTAAGTGTTCTGCAAGGTAGAGCTGACCAATTTAACTTCGAGTAGCTAAAACTGCTGCTCATCTTTTCATTACCTTGTGTGATGGTTTTAGAGATGGGGACGCTCTCCTGGTCGTCCTTGACTGAGTACACGCTGACATTGTACTCCACACCAGGGCTTAAGTTTTCAAAGGTGCAGGTGGTCTGATCTGCACCTACCACCTCCTCCAAGGTAGAGCCCTGCTGCCCATCGGTAGGAGCAGTGGTCACTCGGTAGCTGCTGATGCCTGAAAGACAGATACCCAGTATGCAGTAAGCTCATACTGTATTTATGTCAGGCCTCAGTATAGACAACTGAAGCAAACATTACATTTTACAAGTGGTTTTGTCACCCTGACTCCAGCAGTCAAGAGGTTGCTTTGCCAAGTGAAATGAGCTTCCAAACCACACAACTCTCACAGCATTACTTCAGTTCCCTTTGAGACTTTCCCAAGATAAAAGACTCAGGACATGTCAAGAAGAGATGACTCTACTGAGAGTGGAGCTTTCAAAAGTCTTTCTACCCTTATTTTATGGAAAAAAGTTGTACAGCTCCCATCAGCTGTACAATGGGAAAAGTCTTCATCTTGAACGCTTTCAGAAATCTCATGCATATTCTCAGCGACACAAACTCATTCTTGACTGCCAGAAGTCTATTTTTAGGTCTGTTTTGCTTTCCTGTTTTTACACCAGTCGAGACATTTGAAGAAATCCTTTAAATCCCTATAACAGCCGAAATATTTAAATGCATTTATACTCCAAAATACCACTTTACATGGAATGTAAGTCATGAAAACTCCTATGGCAACCTATATTTAACTGTGAATTATATCTTCGAATATAAACCAAAAATATATTTCTTGCTTCAATGACTCAATAGCAAGCTTCCCATCAATGACTCCTTAGTGAACTGCAAGGTACTGTAGAATAAACGTTGCCATTCTGGTACGACAGAGGGTTCAAGCACAGCATGAGTTCATATAGTTACCTGGAGTTGTGCTTCTATCCCAGGAGACTATCAGGATCCCAGTGTCGGGATTGGGCTCCAGGCGCAGGTTGGTTGGTGGAGACAGTGCTGCAAGCATTCAGACAAATGAGTCATTTACGGCTCTGAGAATCATACTAGCTCCCTCAGCACCCCTCTGTTCTCACCCTTCAGAATTAGCTAAAACTATTCTCCTGAAGCTGTGACCCTAAACTGTATAAGCTAGTGCTGCTGTCACCTATCCATCAAAAAGAAAGTACAGCTGACTCCCAGAAGACAGCCATTCATCTGAGGAATACAAAGGAAGCAAGCAGAAGAAGAAATAATTGCGGAAAAGCAAATGTGCCGTACGTGTCGTCACTCTCCTGATGATCGGAGTCTCTCTCTCCTGGCCGTCCATCAGCACTGTGAGGCTGTAGGTGTACTCCACGCCAGGGGTCAGGCCAGAGATCACGATGCTGCCAGAATCAGAGATGACCTCCCGGGGAGCCTCTCCACCTTGGCTTGGGCGCACACCAAGCTGCAGAGAAGCAGCAAAGTTTGCTTTTCAGTCCCAAAGACTCCTATCCCAAGTAATTATCAGCATCCTGATTTATCATCTAACATGAGTACCATGGGTCCATATGCTCCACACCAGCCATTAATCCTGTAACTTGTTTTAGACAGCCTGAGCTCATCCTGAGCTGTTTCATATCCGATGTGTGCAAACCTGAGCTGTACAGGCCTTCAAGGACCTACCAACATACAGACTATAGAGACCTGGAAATAACATGTCCCACTGCTGAACTCGACCTGAAATCCAGAGAACACACTTGTATTGACCTCAATGATTTACGCCTGCCCCCTCTAAGTAGCACAGTTTTTGCACGTCTTTCCTTTTTGCTCTCTTCACTATAGTCCATAATGATCAGCCATAGTAGGTCCTCCCAATGACAATGAAGCAAGAGGAAAAGAAGCATGGGGCTTTGCTTTCTCCTACCTTGAAACCAATCCGTGGGGCAGGTGTCCAGGTGATGACAATAGATGTCTCAGTCACTTCTGTGTTAAAAGGAGGAACAGAGCCAACGGGCTGGTCTGTGAAGTGAATTAAGAGACAAAATCTAGCTGCTGTGGTGATAACAGCTGGAAAACCTGACCTATAGCAGTCCAAATAGCAAAAACCATTTAATAAGATGATGAACTGTATTACTTTAGAAAAGCCAGTGGTTTGGGAGGGATCTGATGGATGACCTCTCTCTGCTGTATGGCGTGACATATTATGAAAATGGTCTAATCACAACCAGAGTTTTTGTTGTTTCTTAAGAAAATCAAAATATTAAACTGGGCTTCATAAGTCCTCTATCCTTCCAGCCCCAATTTGGCAAATAGTTTTTGGCATAATATCTAAAGTGTTCCTCAGAAAGCAGTTTTTTTCCTTCACCCACCATATGCCGTTCAACCAGCAGAACACTACACCCTTGTCTGTCATCCAGCTGTCTGAGCTGGGACCATCTCATCCTTCACCAATATCTTCAACTCTTTTGAAGTCAGAGTGAAAACAAGCTCAAAGTCCATCTGAGGAATCTGTGGTGTCATTGACATCCACCAGGAGTATCACACAGATGCCAAAGTTTCTGTGCATCTCAGAATAAGTCTGAATAACTCCACTGAGTTTAATCTGCATTTACGTCATTAATAGTGAGCTGACATGGTTTATTCATCTGTAGTCTTAAAATGGAGTGGTTTCATTCACATCTGAATTTGAAGGCAATGTTCATCTAAGACAGCCAATCTAATTGGGAAACATTTATAGATAAGGCTGTCTCTGTCAGCAAAAAGCACGTTGCCAAGGTCAATAGTGTTACTGTGGTGATAAGTTCAAACCCTTATTTTAACTTCACATTGTTATAAAAGAAACCACACTCCCTTTTGAAAAAAGGATGTGGTTCTGGGCTTGGATGACTGAATTTTGTTAGTTTGTGTGACAGCTCCATCATTATTTAAAAGTGAATCTACTTGTTCTTTCTAGAAGCACATGTGGGTTCCTACAGATCTGCCTTATGTTCCAAAGTTTGCTAAGTATTTCTTCCATGCAAGCAGCACAAGAATAAGTGACTGAAATGAAAAATATATATACATATGTATGGACAGAATGCAATGTTAGCTTCTGTAACTGCTCTTGAGCTGCCACAGACAGTATGGTTGGGCTAAAGAAATGACTGCTTTCAGCTTTATATAAATATCAGACTAATTATTCCTTACCCTTATTTTAAGGAAGCTCTTTGCTTTCCTTGATTTGTCATGCCAAAACCAAACAACTGGAAAGAGCACGTAAAATTAAGTTTTTCTCATTCAGTTAACTGGGTAACTGGGGTACCAACAGTAAGTTTCCACTTTTGCTTTTAAATCACCAAAAAGCTGAAGGATATTTTACTGGAAGCTTTTTGATGCAAATTGCTCTCTTTTACTGCCAAATAGTTCAGTGAGAAGAACAGGGAATATTTCCCAAGCAGTTCTGCTGGAATGCTACTTCAAAAGGGTTCTTCTGTAAACCAATTCACTTTCAGCACAAGCCTACAGATTTGAGGAAGGGCCAGGGCATTAGTGAGGAGGAATATGTGCCCGTTATACTTACAAGTTGTGAAGACTCCAGTCTCTCTGGCACTTTGCAAGTCTTCCTTAACTGCCACGAGGTACACTGTGTACTCAGTGCCAGGCTGCAAGTTCCTGAGAAGGTACTTTGTGGCAGCAGGCCCCACGTTGTAGGTCCGTGGCTGACCTCCTCTCGTGGGTCCTGCAGTCAGCCGGTATCCTGAGATCACAGCACGGGGCCGCGTCCACAGCACCAGCACCGAATGCTCCGTGGTATTGATAAACCTCAGGTTGGTGGGGGCATCGAGCTCTGCGCAGGAAAAAGCAAAACATGCATCAGTTTTCCAACTTAACCCCTACTTCCAAAGGTCCATGACCTTGCATAAAAGCATGGGTGTGAAGTGAAGCTGTTGAGCTGGAGCCTATACTTCTCACTTAGAGCATGTGTTAGCAGCAAGGAAGAGAGAAAGAGGGAGCTGGAAATGAAGTGACAACTGTATCCACGATGCCATCCAGTACTATGCACCTATCCTGCTTTTGGCTGCCCTGATTTGGGTTGCTGCCATACGTGACATCCCGTGGGGGAATCAGGCCATGGCTGAGGCCAGACAGATGAACCCAACAGCTCTCAGGAATTCCAATCATTTCTCATGAATGCTGAACATTTTTTAAAAATCGGCTCAGTTTAGACTTGTCAGCACTAGCATGGAAACTTTAGCTCTTTTTTGTTCTGAAACAATTTATCTTGTTCAGAAAGATTTATTCTTTCAAATCTTTGCCCAGTCCTCTTCCCCTGCCCTACTCAAAATCCCTTCCTAAAACAAAACACTCCCCCACCTTGTCATTTTAATGACAAAATAACCAAATCAGCAACTTTCTGGCGAAAACCAGTTCCTAGATCAACTTAAAAATAACCACACCGTGGAGCTGACCATACAACAATTCTAAGCACGCTCATCTCTCCCACGGGGCTTGTGCAATGGCTCTTATCAGCCTTCCTCCCCTTTTTATCACTACCTCTGGGAAGCTGCTGAAACTGATAACCCAGAGAACTACATAAACAAGCCTGAAGTGACATAGCTTCTTAAGTACTGCACAAGAGTCCCCAGTGAATGGCAGAGATGTCTCTGCCTTGGGCAGAGCAGCTCTTGGGACAGAATGAGGAGGAGGAATAATACTTCAGCAATTCAGTCCCATAGCAGGCAATGCAGCATTGGCTGCAGCGGAGTTATGGGGAGCTACATGGCAAGCTTCCACTTTTTCCAGTCCCATGTTGAAACTGAGACAATCAGTGAGGCTCCATCAATGCTCTTTTTGATGGCAAAAGCTTCCCCCTGACCAGCCTCGAAGTAAATAACGTTTTTGTGATAAACTCAATGTTTTCATCATCCTCCCATTGACTTAGCGAAAAGCAGTTTTTGCCTTTTTGTTTTTCTAAATGCTTGTATTCTCTTTGTTTTGAGGAGGGAGGAAAAAGGAAGTCAGGACTTCCTTCTTCCACCCCTTTCAAAGATGGGGACAATGCTTCCAAGGGACAAAGAATTAATGAGACCTTCCCTAGGCCCATCTCCAACCAAGAGACTGAGATTCAGCCTGATCTCCTCTTGGTACCTAGATCTGTGTTAAGTCCCATCTGGCAGAGATTGTGTCTTTATCCATTTGTAGTCTACACTCAGTTCCTTTCTGCACCATTTAATTTCCCAGCTCTATTAGGCTTTTATCACTTCCTCTCCTCATATTAAAGAAAAAAGGGGAAGATAAAAAGCCACACACGCGCTTGAGTTTGTTTGTAGACTGCTCTTTAACAAAAGGCCAAGAAGAGAATCATATTTACACCGTGGGAAGAGACTTCTGCTGCAGGGTTTTCCTTGGGAACTCTGAACGATTTCTGTTTCCCAGGACTTTCGATTACAGGATGCAATTTATGTGAATACTTTCTGAAATGTGGTTTAGGCAAAACAGTTAAGCGGATGATCACAGCTTATGGAAAAGGATTCCAGATATTTGTTGCTAGCTCTGTGCTGTCTGAATCCAATGTCCATGCTTTGATGTACACCCCTAAGTGTGAATTTTCAGAGAGGTTCTACACCTAGCCAAGGCTCCCGAGAACAACCACAAAAAGCTCACAGATCTAAGTGGGAACGGAGCCCTTCTTGTTCTGCATGCTTACAAGAGAGTTCAGACTCCTAAGTTGTATCCTTGCCTTTGAAAGACCCGCTTTAAAGTGGAGACAGGTTGTTCACACCATTTGTGTGACACTACAGCCAAGCAGCTACGTCAAAGGACAAACAATTCTATTCTCCCTGCCTAGTCAAGGGAGATGGTAAGAGGGAGAGGCACTATTCGTGGTTCCTAACTTTAGGGATGTAAGTAAATAATATTTCTCAAACGGTATGGCTATATTCAGATAACTCCATTTCCATTCCTTCCTTCTCATCTTTGTAGGAGTTGGGCTGGATTCTCAAAAGCTGCCCTCATTTACTGAGAAGTGTCAGAACAGCAGCAAATGTGCACAGCTGAATTTTTCTCCTTTGAATAATATCACAAACACTTGGTCACCCTTTTACTGCCCAATAAACAGGATCTGTTCAAATAACCAGGTCCCAGGTTCTGTCTGATCTGCTTCTCTTGGATCAAGAATGCAGATAACCAAACAAACCCATGCTAAACTCTTCCCTCTGAAAACCTGCATCTTGCCCAGGCACTGCTCCCCTGTGCTTCTAAAAAGCAAAAAGCAATGCCTGACAGACTGCACTTTGCTTGCCACTTTGTCTCACACTGGTGAGATGTTGCACTTCCCCTAGATCATTACCAGAAGGCTTCTGAGAAATCCTGTACAACCCTTCCCAAAAAGGCATGTTCCTCGTGGCTTTTGTCACGAGTCTGTTGAGATCCTTGCAAACCAGTTCTTTAGGTTTCACTGAAATCCTGGAGGGGGTGAGACAGGCTGTGGAAAGCCAAGTCTGACCTAGCAAAACTAAACTACAGCCCTTTTAAATGACAAGGCCTGTCCTTACATGTGCAGAAAGAACTCTTGCTGAAGACAGCAGAGCCAAATAGGTATGCAGCTGTCAGAAAGGAGATAGGGATTTTCAGAGCAATCTCAGCAAGGCTCCTAAGTCACGCTGAAATCTGCCCTAAGGTATCCTGAAAAAAATCACAGGCTGTGATCTGCACAGTAAAAGAACTGCAGGGCCCATCAATTCTCAGCCAGTAATAAAAAAGTTGAATTCCAGCCATACGAAATTGTTTTAAAGTGCCGTGAGAGTTAAACTCCCATTGGAAAGCCCTGGAGGAGGATAAATCTGCTGAAGAGATCATTGTTTGACTGAATGAATTCCCTGCCCTGTCATCCTAGTTACAGGATACCTCCTGGGCTATCACTGTTGCAATTTAAGTGCTCTGTTTATACATTTCTCTAAGTGACAGAGGAATAAGCACTTCAAAAGGTTGAGAAAAGCACGAAGGAGAGGTACTTACTGGTGGTTTGCTCTCCAGTCAAAGGTTTGCTCTCCCTGCCATGGCTGATGGCGAAGATCTTAAAGAGATAGGTTGTTCCTGGGAGCAGGTCAATAACTTCAGCAAAAGAGCTCCTGGTAATAGGCAGTCTCTGGCCATGCTGGCCAGGGCGATTGACAGGGATGACTTCCACCCGATAGCCAGACACTTGGCTCTGCGGTGGGGTCCACATGATGGTGACCTTGACATCAGAAACCTCCACAAACTGCAGATCCCTGGGTGAAGGAACTTCATCTGGGAAGAGAGAGACAGAATGGTGTTAGAGGGAATCCTTAGCAAATGGCAGAAGTAGCTGTGGGCTCACATGGAAGAAAACAGTGATTTCGACTGAACAATGGATAACCCAAGAATGTTTACCAAACAAAAGATGTCATGGTAACCTTACCTTAAACATATATAAACACATTCCCAGACAATATTCAAGCCAAATACAATTCAAAATGTCACTACATAGCTTTAACTACTTTATGTCTTCTGTTCCAGAAGGTATCTTGCTGCCATCAAAAGAGAACTACAAACCACACATAACACACTACAGAATGTCAAATATATGCAGAAAAGCTTGAAAATAAAACTAACAACAAAAAAAACAACTCCAGAGGTTGGAAACAAGATTCTCCTTTTAAAACTAGAAGACAGGGTTTTAAAATTTATGGCACGTTCTGAATGTCTACAATTAACTTTAAATCTCTTTTATAATTAAACAAGTACAGGGGCTGATCTGGCCTTACTGTAGTCAATGACAAAATCCAGTTCCCTCTGTTGGCCCACAGTACTGCACCCTTCAATTCCTATGTTCAAATTAAGTTTCTTCAGATTAGGAGTGATCCTGCCTTAAGGTTAACCAACACACATTTTCAGAAGATACAGATGCCAAACCATAAAATCATGGAGCTGAGTTCATTCCTGGTAAATTCCCATTTGCAAACACATGTGCTTGCAACTTGCAGGACCATCAAATTCCACTGCTACCACGTCAGATCCCAATTTTTTCACCATCCTTTCTTTTGGTCTGGCTCTTCAACTCAACTAGTTAAAGAACCCTGAAACCAGTATTCTTTTTATTGTGGGTCCCTCAATTTCAGATCATAGAGTGTTATTTTGGCACATTGACCAATGCTGAGCAATCTCCATGGACTGCAATGGAAAATAACAGTTAGGGCTGGAGGGAAGATGGAGAAGTCAGGTGAACTCTTAAATTTGTGTTGTGGTGTCTGAGTACATAACCTTAAACATCTGTAGGCCAAGTACTGAGGCAAAATGGTTTACCAGGCTCATAAGATCTCTTAGCAGAATCCCCTTAAGACAACTTAAGGAACTTTGATCTCTGTTTTCCATAGACACAATGCAAGACTAACGTTTTGACCTGCAGCCTGGTCCCTAAGAATGAACCTAAGAACCCTATCAATGCAGAGCAGTGGCTTGACTGTGCCCATTCATGAGTATGACTTCACCACAGAAATGCATTCTGTGACATTCTTAATTAAAAAAACACAATGACAAAAACAGAACTAAGAGTCCATTTAAAAGATTCACTGACAACACTCTGTTAGAGCAATGGGAACTTGCATTGTCACTTGGGTTATGTACTGACAGACAATTCAGTGACTTATCTCCTGGCCATTACCTGTGCGTGGGACGCCTGTGGTTTCCTGCTGGATGAAAACAGGAGTACTCTCCTGATTTTCCTCCACTGCATAGATGCTGATGTTGTACTGAACACCCGGCATCAAGTCACTGAGTGTCACAGAGGTAGCAGTATCAGGCAGGTTGAGCTCTGTGCTGCTGCCTTCCACAGAAGGTGTGTAGACAATTCTGTAGCCTAAAAAAAAAAAGAGAGAGGTACATATAATCCTCAGATATAATCCTCAAAATCAGTGAGCCAGCACAAGGAATGCTAGAAATGAGAACTAAACAAATGGCCTTACTGAGGTTTCACAAGAACAGCCCTGAACTTCAGCAGCACCCCTGGCTTGCTGTTGCCGAGTCCCACTTACAGATCATGTGCTCATAACGACTTACACTGTATACTCTGACCTGCATCAAAATTCTGAACTTTGACATGTGATTTATGGTTCAAATCATTCATATATTTGTTATGGCATCATCTGGATGACAAGTACAAAGAAGGTCATGGGGATTGATTCCCCCCACCCCCGCAACACAAATCCAGGAGGGATCATTTTGCATGCAGACTTCTGAATTGCCTGGTTCAATCACTGAGATCCCTTCAGCTGTACATGCAGCAACATAAAAGCTAAACTGTCTCCCAGCTGGTCTCTGAGACTGGCACTAGCCCATTGTCTCAGAGTTACACTTCATTTTGCTTTTTACTTACATTTCAGATTCTATCAGCAGTGCAACATAGGTGCACTCCGATTAGATATACCTGTGATTGGAGCCTGTGGTCTGCTCCAGCTAATGACAATTGATGTGTCATCTACACTTTCCACGGTGTGATCAGGAGGTGCATCAGGAGCTGTTTAAGAGAATAACAAGTGTGAGGATGCAAGGTAACAATTTTACTGAGCAAGCAATAAGAAGAGCTTCCAAAGCCCAGCAACGCCCACCCACACATACCTGTAGTCTGTGAAGTAGACAGGATCAGATTCTGCTCTCCTTCCTCAGAGATCTGATAGACATTAACAATGTACTTGCGACCAGGAAGCAAGTCAGGGATGTTGACAGATGTGGCTGTGCTTGGAAGATCTAAAAGAGGCAGGAAATAAAAATTGCCTTAGAAATTGTACCTTGCCACTTTCTTACTAAATGAAATAATTGAGTTTTCTGTTCTAATCTGGGCTGAATCAGTCTTCTGGCAGTAGAACAATTGTTATGCACTCTTGCCTCAGTCCACAGCAGAGAAGTTATATGAAGAGTTGGGACAGATCTCTACTCCCAGCAAGCAGGCAATGCCTAGGATAGCAAGGCTTGATGTGTGATGTAGCAGGGCAACATGAGCAGCATCCCCTGCACACTGCTGGCATTTAGCCATCTCAGCTAACTGAGAACTCATTTCACATCCTAACTGCTGTGTTTTCAATTCAGAAATACAAAGAAGAATTTTCACATGAATAGATTATGTGGAAAGACTGACTCATGCCGTTGAGGGCTGATAAATCTCTCCCATCACCCCTTCCCCTAGATGTCCACCTACATGCCAGATGTAGGAAATTCCCCACGAAGCAGCTCCTTATTGGCCAGACTTAAGCCAAGCATCTTAAGGGAAGCTGGGAATTGCCTTCAATTTGCCTGAAGACCTCTGTCTGTAGACAGATACGCTCAGAAACTGCTTCATAACACAGCTCAGCTGTCCACGCAGCTGGAGCGTGCAGACAAGAAAGATGGTGACAGTGCTGGCAGCCCTAGTATAAGCTACTTCTGCTCATGAGCCCAAGTGTGTGAGCTCAGGGGGCAACACTCGAAGGAGAATTACTAGGTCAGAGGAATATTGTTCTTTTTCTCATATTGTTCTACCATCACACACGTGTCCTAATAGCTATTGTAACCTCAAATTCTTGTGAGATATTGCTATTACCATTGAAAAGAGACAAAATTAGGAAAAAGAGGTTAATATGAAGTTATGCATGGTGACAGAGGCTCTGTATCACATGTAGTAAAAGTGAATCTACTTCCTAGGTCTAACTCCAGTGCCTTTAACCAGCTTCCTGACTTAGCTAAATCGTCACATTATTGAAGACTAGTAAGATCTGATCCAAACAAAACAGAGTGGTCTGGGACAGACATCCATGAGATCATGAGTAGCCTAGAGAGGGCATTTGGGAAAGATTGCTCTTTGTTTTGATGCAAGGACAAAGATATAACAAAGGAAGTTACAAACAAAGTCACTGGATCAGTGACTTTTCCTCTGCAGGACCCTGGGAGAATATTCTGAGCGGATATTGCTATGTTCTTGCTTTCTTCTCATACTCTTCCTTCGACAAAAACTTATGTTTTTCTCCATTGATGGAGAAAAGAAAATGAGCTAGGTAAGCTTGTAATCTGTGCTAGTCTTCCACTGTCATATCCTAATTGAATCATACTGAAAGACAGCAAGATCCTCACTGTTCATACCAGTACTGAATGTCACAGAAAACAGTGATGTAGTTAGTGCTGCTTGGGTCTAGTAGCCTCAAAAACTGTCTCACCAAGATACTGCGGCTCATCGCCCTCCTCGCTCAGCTCATACTCAACACGGAATCCAGAAACTGTGTCAGAGGCAGAAACCCAGGAGACAACAAAGCTGCTAGCTGTGATTTCTGTGACGGACTCTGAAGTAGCAACCACGGGAGGAAGAAGAGTTGTCTCTCCTGAAACAGTGTTGCCTAAAAAGAGAAGAGGTTTAATTAACCGTTGTCACTTGTGTGCTAACTGGGATGCAGGAAACAGCCATGAGGCTGTTCTCACAGAAGGACAGTCCTCAACTCACTTGTCACTGCTGTGGTACTAGTTGTGGTAAAATCAAAGCGTGTGACTTCCTTGGGGCCGTGATGCTGAACGCTGATGAGCTGTCCTTCATACACCACGCCAGGCTTCAGGCCTGAGATGGTGTAGGAGTTCAGGTGACCAGGGATGGTGGCTTCCTTCCACTGCCTTCCAGAGTTTTTCTGCAAGAACAACACTCACATATAGTGACAGACTCCATAACCTGCAAGCAGGCCTATCTGGTGACCCAATCTGCTGCATGGTTACCAAGCACTGCGACACTCAAACACAGGAATGACTTGAGTCACAGAATTGCAAGGGTTGGAAGGGACCTATAAAGATCCTCAAGCCCAATGCCTAATGAACAAAGTGAAAGCAGAAAGGTATACTGGGAAGCAGGTCTAATAACTTCTTGGGTTACTAAGTTTTACTGGGGTAAACTGAAAAGCAATCTAGCTTTGAACTTTTTCCTTTACAAATAATGCTCATTTTAGTATGTATGCTAAAGTTATTCTTTTACCAAAAATGCAGGAAAACAAGTATTTGGAGATTGTTCACAATAGCACTCCAAGTCATCATCTGTAAACAATATACAGAAATGTTTGTCCGTTCTACCCTGTGTTTGAACTCTATGGGAAGCTCTAAAATAATGCTCCGTCCTCTGAGGTTTGTACTCCAGCGCTTTAAAGTCCATTTCATTCAGGCCTTGATCCAAGATACACTGAAGTCAGTAAAAGACTTGAGTGCTTTTAAGGGCTTTGGATCAAGGCCTTTATTGTTCTCTTAATCACAGGCAGCATCAAGGTACTAGTGTTCTTAATCATTAAGTGGTCTTCTGTGAAGCTATACTCTGAGGAACTGTAACCCTAACTGTACCATTGGTTAGAACGAATCATTCCCCAAATATGAATGAGCCAACAAGCAGTGGTTAACCAGCCTTGCTTAGCCTTTACAGAAGATGGGAGATGACTGCTTATTTAATCCTTCCTTGGCTGTTGTTAACTTTATATCCTACTCATTTTTACCTGTTCGTTAATAGCATACAATCTACAGCAGTTGTCACCTCTGGATATGCACAGGGTACTAAAACAACGTTTCTTGAGATGAGAAAACTTCCACAAGGGTTTACATTGCTTGAAGTGAGGAAGGATGTAAAGCTGTCTGCTGTAGCAGCGCTTTTGTTAATATGATACCACATGAACACGGTGACCGGTAGTAATGTTTGTGCATGAAAACAGCAAGTGTTTATACAGCACAGGTTGTTTTTGATCCTCAGAGTAACAGTTGACCTCAGCAGGACAAGGACACTGAATTAACAAAAGTTTACTGAAATCACGTCAGCACTTCATTCGGACACCAGAAAAAAAGCTGAAATATGGTATTTTTGAAAAAAATTTAAGAATTTTCATGAGGAAAATATGGGTTCTGACTAAAAAGAGAAACTAGCAATGAACACTGTGATGGGAAAAGCCTGGAGCTTTAAAGAGCTGTGAATTCCTGGAGCTCTGAATGCATCTACAGGTCCAGATAAAAGTGGCACTCACCGGTCTCCAGCGCAGAATGTACTTGCTGATGTGAGATGGTTTGGGGGCATTCCACTGGATGGGGTGGGAGTTGGGCTGATTTGTACTCTCTGTAATAATCACCTGAACAGGTCCAGTTGCCCCTGGAAAAAAGAATTCGTATTCTTAATGTACTGAGAATGGTTTTCTTTTGCCTTTGTTGTTGAGTGAAAAAAAGAAAAATGTATGGCTCACATACTACTTACATACATGGAAAAAGAGTCAGATTGTATTTCTCTCCTTAATACTTCTAGTTAGAAAACTGATGAATTAGAACATATTCTGTGGAGAAGTTAGCATATGCTGTTTGGGTTTATTTCCTGTGTTAGGAAATAAAAATGGAAACTGTCTGATATAAGCAAAGTATAAAGCATTGTCATTGTCCAAAGAGAGGGAGCTTTCCAGCCACTAACTGCTTCCATCAATTTGCATTTTCTGTGACAAGAGCAGGGAAACATAAAAAACATCTGCCCAATCCAGGTCTAATCCTGTGGCACAGTGAGGGCAAACTCATGGTCTGACATCAAGTGCAGCCTGCTAAGAGACACTAGCCTTCTACTGTTCTACTAAATTTTGAAATGAGTTGATTTGAAACCAAATTTTCATGACTCTGTGGAGCACTCCACCGGTAGTGAGGCACATCCTCTGCTCACAAACCAAACAAGAAGGCTTGGTGGAAGGCTTGAGACAAATCGTGTCCATAAATTCATGAAAACACAAGTTCAGCAGTGTTCTAACACTGAAGACTACCAATTTCTTGTTTACACATTTAATAAGATCAGGCTCAGGACAATTTTCTTCACATAGCTCTCTGAGAAGAGGAGGTTTTAGGATCTGATGGTTCTTCCAGTGCCTCCCTGCTCTGCTGGGGAGGTTTCACTGAACACTCAGCAACTGAACACTGTACTTGTGTTAATTCTCAGAAAATCTCACCAAAGAGCAGCCTGGAATCTGCAGGAAAGTGTTGTTTTAGCCATTAATACCTACACCCTCCCCTTACTCCCAGTATTTCTATTTATAATTTATTTGGACAACTGTGTAACATATATACCTGCTACATATTTAACAGGACTTCCAGGCAAACAAACCTGTGCCCACACAGAATTTCAAAGCTCCCCTAACCCCAAACCTACATTCAGAAACATTAGATTTGGTTTATTTACACATTTTCAGTCACTCTTGTGTCTATAGGAAGCCTAAATCCCTGGTCTCCAGTCTGAAGGCATGCATATTTCACATAGCTCAGGGAGATGTTTGTTTAAGCAGTCTGACAAGAGTCAATGAAGCTCAGCAATCCCTAGTAAGAAACTCATGGGAAAAAAAAAGGAAAAGAAGTCCAAAGAAGGCCTGTTTCCTATTCGTGCCATACTTACTTCACTGCTCCCAAAGATCCTAAAGAAAGGCAGTCACTAGTTCTGCCTGCCAGGTGTCCTATTGCCAGAAACAAAACAATAGGAAAAGAGGCAGCCCCCTTCTCTTCAGGTTCAAATTCCCTTTCTTACATTACAAGGCACTTATGGGATAAATACATTCAGTTACTGAGTGGACAGATACTTAATCTATTGTGGCATAAAAACAGCTCAGCACTGAAGCTGGCACATCCAATTCTTAGGCAGTTCCTCCACACTTATGCTTAGAAATGGGTTGGGGAACCAAGGACAAGAGCATAGCTTCCTCCCCACAGAGTAGGCATAATATGACATTAATATTTCATCTTTTTCAGATTGAGACAATGACAGTTACAACTTCAAACAGGTGGGAAAAGAGGTTCCCGTGCTTCACGGAACTGGAATGGAACAAGCCAACCAGAGGCATTGCTCATCTCTATAATGACTTCCTGGAACGGACTAGGCAAACAAAGTTCAAATATTTGATTTCTTCAGAGTACCTATCAGGGAAAACGCTTCATTCTTTGGTGGATTTTGCTACTGTAGTGAGTGTAAAAGGGAAGACTACAGATGGAGGTTTTAAGCAGCAGAAGCTGAAGGTTACAGATGCGACATTGCTAAGCACCAAGAGGCAATGGAAAGCCAAGCTGTTGTGTGATTGTCATGCTCTAAACTAAGCCTGGCCCCAGGAAAAGCTGTTAACACTCTGTCTCCCTCTGTGTCTGCCAAGAAGGCAGGGGGAAATGGTTCCATTCAAAATTAAACCAAAAGGATCTCTTGAGCAGTTAAGAAATGATGTGGAACAATGCACAGGAACTTGAAAATGAGAGGGATGGAAAGATTGTTTTCCTTGTGTATTAGCAGAGGAGTCATCTGTTGGGTTTCTTACCAGCATAGGCCTGCAGAGGTTGGCAATGCCATTCTCCAATACCACGACCATAGCAATAGCACTGGTATCTGACACCATGAACGTACTTCTCCCAGGAATCTCCAATTTGGTAAAAAGTACGGGTTTCTGAATCCTGGCACTGATCTAAAGGCACAAGAAAAGATGGTTAACCACTGCATGATACCAAAACTATTCTGAAAAACCTACACCAAACAGAAGAGTAAGTTAGAAGAGACTTTTTCACAAGAAAAAGCTATTTATTTACAAATATTGTTGCATGAAGAGCAAGTGGCAACTAACTGAATCAGAGTTCCTGATAGATCACTGCATGTTTTAAGTCAGATATTAGGGGGCTAACTCTGCTGCGATGCATTTCTTAACATACTGTTAAGCACTGGCCGTCCACCTGGTAAGCTTCCCAGTGAAGTCAATGGGGCGTTCCTTCAAGGAAGGATTTATTTTGCACTGCTATTGTGGAGCCCAATTCTGCTCCAGTCAATCGAGTTCAATCTCTCATCCAAAGCTAAACCGTGCTGCTCTCAAGGAAATCAGCAGCAGAATCCCCACTAGCTTACGCAGAATTCAGTCATACACAAGTCTGAAGTGATCGGTTAATACTCAGAGTCATTCTGGATTTACCATTGTATAAACCAAAGAAGGACAGAGCAAATCCTGAAATCTGTTTAAGCTGGTATAAATACAACATAGTACCAGTGCTTCAGTACACATTCTAGTTTGACCTATGCCTGTGCTTCTGGCTCAATGGAAGTTTTCTGTGAGAAATGACATTATGCTTGCTTAGGTAAACAGGAGCCCTGTTTAGAGAGAGCCAACAAAATTAAACCAATTCCACCTCTACAGACAAATGAAATCATCTCTTCTTCCCTTCTTTCAAAGTAGTGACTTTCAGGAGCTTTACAATCTAAGTTCCTCCAGTAAAACTGTATAGATACTACTGTAAATAAAGCAGAACTTAATCACTGTACTTTCTAATAGATTTTCTTGGCAATAGCTCAAAGTTCCCTAGATTTAGAAACTGCAAATCAAATGGTCAGGTCTTATCTTCCCATCTCGGTTCACTAGGGAAGAGGGGAGGCAGAAAAGATGAAATCTCTTCGTTCCTCCACAGACTCATGATGGTTTTAGCTAACCTCCAGAGTGCTATTAACACATGCTCATCCTGAGCTTCCTCTCTTTGCAAGAACAAAGGGCATCCAAAAAAAAAATCAATTTAGTCTGAGATAAGTTAATATATGCTGGTGGTGTTCTTCTCTCAGTTCAACAGCGAGACCTAAAGATTTTAGCATAGAGAAAGGAAAGAAAAACTGCACCTAGCATCACTGCCTACTTGCGTATCGATTTAGAATCGTTCAGGTTGGAAGGGATCTCAGAGATCATCTTGTTCCAACCCCCCTGCCATGGGCAAGGACACCTCCCACTAGACCAGGTTGCCCAAAGCCCCATCCAGCCTGGCTTTGAATACTTTCAGGGAGGGAGCATCCACAACTCAGTCTGAGAGCTGTGCCTGCTAAGCCAACAGCTCAGGTACCAGACTTCAGCCAATCCAGCCCAGACTGGGGTTAATGTGACCTGTTACTGCAGCTTGAAGCATGTTACATTTTAAAAGATATGCTGCATAATGGCCTTCTTCTGGGGCATGTCTGATAACCCAAACTTACTTCCTTAAACCGGTGAATGCCTTCTTACCCTCCAGCAAATACAGTGTTACTTCTACTTTTGCAAGTTGTGCAACTCAGGACAGAAAGTGGGCAAAGAGTTCAAATTCACCCATCAGTTTCACCATGCTGTAATCAGTTCTTGCACAGCCACGATCTGTGTTTGGCAAGTGGGGACAGCCAGTGACTTACCGACAGGATCGCATTTCCACCTCCCGCGACCTTGGCCAAAGCACGTGCAGTTCAGCATGTGCCCCTCATCGTGACGCTTGTGGAACGTCTGGTTCACATCATAAGTGATACCATCCACAATGCACTGGTCTGTTTGAGAAAGAGCAGAGATACTTCGTCAGCAATAGCTCTAAGCATTAAGACAAAATCCTTCTGCTTGGCACATATTTCCCTCCTCTTGATCAGCTTACAGAGAGTAACCCCGACAAGCTCCATCCACTCAAAATGGAGCCCTTCTGATATCTGTGATCATGGCAGATTAGTGCTGCATACACACCACTGCTCCTGAGTTCATTTATCAGCAGTGTGCAAATAAGCACCACTTGCGGAAAAAACATCTGTAGGATGCAGTCCAAAGTAGCATGCATTACTCAAATTACGAAACTGCCTTATGACAGATGCCACGTGTGAAAGAATCTAAAGCAGCACATTTTTTCACTACCACCTCTTATGAAGGTCTAGACTGGAAAACCTTGTTGAGTACTGCCTGAAATCATTAGAACTGCACAAAGAGAAAAGGGCTACTCCAAATTTATAAAGATACCACGATGAGGTACAAATATGCAATGGAAAAACATAAGCATCTCTCTGCTACACTTTGTAGTAAACTTGGTAGATAGGAGCATATCTATTGTACACCCAAGATGCTATTGGTGCCTACTAATCTCTGATTGCCTCAAAGCACAGTAACCAGACCCCATGCTACAGCACAGTCTATTAGGTTTAATGGCGATATGTCAACCTGTGATGTGGTCCAGAATTCCTCAAGTCTAATCACAGCAAGGAGCAGAAAGACAAAACAAATGATAAAACCAACCCAGAAGCATGTTGTTTTGCTAACCGGGACCCAAGAGACCCAAGTTCAGTTCTGGACTCAGTCACAGACCATCAGTCCTTGGGGAAGTGACTCAATTAATCCCAGGCCTTCTTTCCCCATCATATTTTCCCACACCACAAGCATGGCATCAGGACCAAGCAGTGGTCAGATCCTCCAGTGGGGGCTAAGGGCCTCCTCTGGTTGCTATGTTTTAATGGTTCTACTTAGATAACCTTTGCCTTTTGAAAAAAACATATCTATAACCTCATCATTAGGAAAGCCCACTTAAACTCAAGAATTAAACAGCAGAGAACTAGCTGTGTTGCTGCAGAAAGGAGCTTCACAGACCAGAAAAACTTTTAGCAGCGCATTTCTCACTGTACTGAAGAAAATGCACAAAAAAGCCCTCCCAAAGCCCTTGAGTGGACCTTTCCCTATAAATTATATCCCATTTCAGCAGCGGTGTTACAGTCTTTTCTTGGCTGCTTGTCAGCAACCCCCCTGCCTTTTCCAGACATGAAGCCAATGCTGTGAGCTAGCTGTAGGATGATCAAATGTCTGTGCTTTTAAGTCTTCTTTTTTTGGTATTGCTTAAGCACTTCTCCTCTTGGCCCACTTGTATAAATAAGTAAATAAGAGTAATCTCAGTGCTGTCCTGCCAACTTTTCCTATAGATTAGCTCGCAAAGGGATTCATCCAGCACAGAGGAACTGAAAATTTCACTGCAGAACGATAAAACAGGATGGTTCTGCATTCAAACTTCAGACTAGTCTGGGGTTGTGTCTGCTCTTGAGAGGCTTCTGCTAAGCTCTCTATAAAGTCTCAGTGGCACTGACTGCTGAACACAGACAAAAACAGGTAGGGATATGTGCTGATCAAGCTAATCAAATTTTGCCTCTGCTTGCTAGCTTACAAAGGTTGAAATAGTACTTTTCCAGCATGGAACCAAGACAGGAACTTCACACAGCCCCTCTAATTCCCTTTGTCTTCCAAGAAAAAGATCAGTAACATAGAATTCTTGAGTCTGCACTTTAATTCCTCATGATGGGAAAGAAAACCAGTTTCCCTCACCTCCCAACACTTCGACTAAGGCAGTGACATCAACATGAAAACCAGTACCTCTGAGCTGGGAGTACGCAATGCAAGTCCATTCCCCACGGCCGTTTCCTACGCAGGTACATCTCATCATGTGGCCCATATCATGCTGCTTATCCCACTGGTCCCCAACGCGGTACATTACACCCTCGTTGGTTGTGCAGATTTCTTCATGGGCTAGTTGAGAAGAAAGTAAGAAAATATTTTATGTGGCCAGAGTTAACAACACACGGAGGGCTTAGATCATTTGCAGTACCCTTTCATACTGTGTAGTGGTTTCTGCATCTTAACAAGGGTGTTGTATGCACTCAATTTCAAATATCATTTTTGCAGGGTGATGAGTGTAGATCCCCTTGTAGGGGTTCATTCATTCTAATCTTCATTTGAAAGCTCCTAGAAATAGATTCTGTATAATGTTCAAAGGGTGCTGTGTGAATGAATCAGTTCTCATTACATACATGCCTTTGTATGAACATGGCCATTTGAAGATCTGTGTGTTCAAGCTGTTTAAGGGCTCAGATGCTGCATTGCCATTAATCAGAAAGTTACTTGTTTAAGAAACATGTCAGAGATCAGAGATGTGCATGGATTGGAGGAATGGGCAACAACACTGTACAGACATATTCCTACCCATAGATAAGGCAAGAGGAAGCGATGAGCCATGAGGGAGAAGCTCTGGCAGATGCAAGACAAAAACCTCACTTGCCATGAAGCCACACAGTCCAATGCTCCTTAATGGACACACGCCAGTCTGCAGTGACTGAGAAGCACGACTACTACTGGCTGGCAACAAATGAGCTGCAAAAATAGCATTCTCCTGGCATTGCCCAAGTCTGTACTAGAAGTGATTAGTGGGGGAAAAAGAGGGCAAAAAGCTTCAGAAATTCCTTAAAGGTTTTTGGGCTGGGATGCAGCTCACTGGAAGTCATCAGTAACTGACCAATGACAGATATCTCTTCACTTTACAGCTCAGAGACCTACTTATAAGCAATCCATAATCCCTTTATGGTTCTCATTCTTACCAGCCATAGGGCAGAAACCAAATTTCTGGTCAGCATCATAGTTCTCCGTGGTTCCACACCACTTCATGTTGTCTCTCCGTCCCTCAGAAGTACAGTCGGTGTAGTTGCGGTTGTTGTACAGGAAGGGGAAGTGGCACAGAGCACCATTGGAATTGCCACCACGTGTCTGGACCAAAACTGTAGAAGAATGAAAAGGAAACAGATGCAAATCACACTCTCCCATAGCATGCAGAGAACAGCTTTAAAAACAAACCACTAGCACTGTTTTTCCCATGTATACCCTGTATGGTATTATCCACTAGCCTCTTTTCTTGGATTTAATTAATTCAGATCTGGAAATATAAGCCTTGCACAAGGTCAGTTCAGTTCAAACATTGCTTTGAGAAGAGTTGCTGGACCCAGCCATGAGAATTCCTGGGGGAAATGGAAAACTAAAGCTCACTGTGTTTGGGAAGTGGCTCTGCAGACCCTTTGTGCCAAAGTCCAGAGAATCAAATAACCTCACAGTTCTCAGCATATCTGTATTATCTCACTGAGGCTATTACCCAATTGTGCCCTTTGGCTTAAAGAAAAACCTTACACATCAGGAAAGGGTTACAATTCATTTATGAACAACAGGACAAGTCAAAAACTCTCTGCAGGTTGAAAGCTTCATGTTTTGCAAGCAGCGGTGGAAAGAGAGCTCTAATCTACGTGAACTATTCACCTCTTGAACAACTCTGGTTTACAAATAATGGAAAACAAGGAGGTATTTGCTGAGGTTTTTAGCTAGATCAATATTTCTTATTCCCCACAGTATATCACAAGAAGCCTCGCTAAAGCAAGAATGTGTGCACATGTACGCTTGTGGACAGGGGAGTGGGGATTTTAGCTTTGCATTTTTCTTTTCTTGTTTTTAAAAAGGAATATTGTATGTGCTGCACAGAAAAGCTTGACTGGTATCATTAAAATAAATGAGGTAGAAGAGCAGTTAAAAAGCCTGTGCAATGTAAGAAGCAGTATTTTCATGTGGGATTGTGAAAAATTCTCTCCAAGGTCAGACTGCAGAGAAGCCTGCCTGGAAACTGCTCCCCAGATGTCTGATGGGCTTTCCAGGAAGTACAACCACACAGGTAGATTTGTGCTGTGAAGGGAATGCTGACCATCCACAGACAAGAGGGAATGCTGCCACATAAGTCATGCACCATCTCTTGATCACAGTAATCACAAATCACATTCAGATTACTGCTATATATGGCAACCTGGCTAGATAGTCAGGAGTGAGGCAGTGACAGGACTGCACAAGTTGTACTCTATGGATATCCTCTTTTTTGCAACCTAATATGGGCATTGCTTTAGCAATTCAGCCAAGCAGAGGCAAAGTCCAAATATCCTTTGGGCCAAAGCTCTATCCTGACTAGGTACTAATGCTCTGTGGGCAGCTTGGAGAAGAGAGAACAGGACTTAAAGGCAACACGTGTGACATCCTGAGCACTCTCCAAAGATGCCAAGCGTATAAAAATGCCCTCAGCTCAGACATTCCTCCATTCACATAACTGCCTTGCTGTTGAGGCATGCCTGGAGTCCCTCCAAGCTGCCAGGACTGTTCAGGCAGCTAAGCGCTTTTGTTCCTTCCTCCATCTGCACATGAAAGCCACACCATGTGAAGACCCTCTGAGAAGTACTCACCATTCTGCTCAGTACAGAAGGAGTATCTCCTGTCCTGCTCGAAGTTGGAAGTGGTGCTGCACCAGAGGTGCCCATCTGTGCGGCCTTCAGTGGTGCAGGAGTAGAAAGTCCTCCCGTTGTAGGTGAAAGGCAGAACACAGGCTTCTCCATCAGAATTGCCACCGTATGTTTGGGTCACAGCTTTGAAACAAGCAAATCACAGTATTAGACTCCAGCTTAAAGCAATCCCCAGATCTAAGGGCTCTAAAACAGCAATAGCCCCTCCGGGTCAAGTCACTGGCTGCTGTGAAACCACACTGACTGCCATGGACCTGGGCCAACGCACACCAAGAGAAGACTTAGTCCCACAGCTGTGTCATTTTTTACATTCTTTTCTAAACATATATTATTGCAGCTTGATTTGAATAAAATTATGAATGTTGCTCCCCAAGGGCTGTGTTTTCCCTCAGCAAGGTTATATATAAGTCGCTGGGAAATACTGCTGCCCCACAGAACTAGGCTGCAAGTACTCAAAGCAACTATTTCTTCTCTTCTCTCATCTTCTTCCAGTGTGTCTTCTTCAGCAGGCATTTGATACACATACAAAGGGACTCCACATTAAAATAAAACCACAGGGCAGTCCCAAAGATCTTATTGGACAGAACAGGCACTGAACAAAAACTCATACCTATTTCCTGGCAGCTGACTCCGTTGCCCAGACAGGTACAAAGCATTTGCTGGCTGCCCTGTGTCTTGAGCCACTGCATACCCACAGAGTACACCACTCCATTGTCAGTTACACAGTGGCCATGTGGCTGAGGCTGAGGCTGCTGAGGCTGGGGCTGGTACAACGCAGTCTGTACATTTGTGAAGCTAGGAGAGCCAGACCCTGCAGTAGAACATGCGAGAGAACCGAGATGTCACATGCAGAGCTGAACAACACAATGCTTCAATTAAATGCTGAGATAAAATCTTAAGCGCTGCATCAGACTGAAGACAACGCTCTTAGCCTCCCTAGACACATTTTAATTATCACACTTAGCAAACTTCAAAATTAAAAGAACAACTCTTTTTTCTGCTAATGATAGCCTCTGGTTTCCACTGCTGTTGAGAGGCTGTAGAAAGGATTAAGGTCACCAACTGCTCTACACAAGAATTGATTTAAAACAAAAGCTTTCTTGGAAAAAAAAAAATTTTTAGTTGACAAATCCAGAAAAAAAAAAATCAAAATCAATGATAAGATAAAGTAGTACTGATAAAGTAGAGTTTTAGAGTTTTAGAATTTAGAAGCTGAAGACTTTGACAAGCCTTGGGCAGGAAATATGTTATCCATAAACTAGGTAATATTTCATACCAAAATTACAAACTATGTAATGAACACGCACTAAACTGCATTGTATACATACCTTGGCATTTCTGTTTTTTAAAGCTTAACCATTAGTAGGTGTATTTATCTTGTCAGAGAAACCAGATGGTCTCAGTGGAGTTTAAATTAAGGGCATTTCAAGACAGTTACCCTGAGGCAAATACATCAAGTTCAAATACTAACTCAAAATGCCATGTTTCTAAAACAAAGCTAGTAGAGATTTCCTGTAGGTGCACAGTCCTAGACGTGATTTACTGCACTGTGATTGTGCAATCACATCTGTACGTGCAAACCCCATCTGTGCAAAGAAACCAAGTATAATTAATTTTATCTACACATGGACAAACAAGGAGCATCTCCTGAATTCTAACCCTCTTTGCTGCTGCTCTTTCTTTGACAAAGTCTTCTAAATGCCTACATTACGATGGTGCAATTCAGCACCAAATCCTAGCCATTCAAAAAGTGCCATTCCTTGCCCCTGCCCCCACTTTACACACCACCATGCCCCACTTACCAGTGCTAGTCGTATGCAAAGATGTGTGCCTTTCGCATTTCCATTCACCTCTGCCATTACCAGTACAGATGCACTGCAGCAAGTTTCCACGGTTATCCTTCTTGCTCCAAGTGTCTCCAATTCTGTAGGAAGTCTTGGTGTCTTGGTCATTGCACCTGTCTGTACAAGGAACATCACTATTAGCTATTTCTGGATTGGATGGCTTTACTGTGCAATTTATGGTACCAAACCATCAACACTATCGAACATGTTGGTAGTTTAAAGCCTTTATTGAGAGCCAACCTCCTTTTTTGCAGCCCACTATTACAAGCCCTATATACACTAAAACCTGCATTAAACTGCACAGGCTGAGAGGGCAAAAAAATCCTGATGTTAAAAATAAATGAAGAAATGAACTGTTTTAACACCTACTTCAGCAGGAATAAACTAAAACCTATTTGAGGGCAATATGTTAAATACCACTTTTTCCAGAAGAATTGTTCATGAAGCTGCCAGTAAAGTTAATGCAAGCTGCTCATGTCACACCAGGACTATCAGACTTTCTAAATCTCCCTGTTGTCTTTAGTAACTCACAGCCCTCGCTGAATTGAGTAAATGGGTTCAAAGACCAGTTTAACAAACTGCTTTTGTGTGGATGCCAGATCCACATGGATTAACTGGTTCTTCTTCCATTACAACATTTTACCTTCTCATTCAAAGGCAATATCTGAAACAGTGGCTCAAGTATAATCACAGATCAATGAACACGGGTTTATGAAAAAATGTGAAAGGAGGTAAGAAGCATGTCAGACTGCCACTGAAAGAGAACTCAGAATAAAATATGTGTGTGGAAAACATGCTACTAATTCACATTGGTTAAAATGACCAAAAACTGAGTAATTTGGCAGCAGAGGGGTAAATTGGCGTGAAGTATTCAGAATGTATTTCGGGAAATGTGTACGGGGGGGGAGGGAAACAACCTGTCTTACAGACATCCAGATTCTCAAGTTCAACAGTGAAAAGCTGAAATGTCCCCCCAGAAATCAGCAGTGATTCTGGAAAGCTCTGGCCATAAAAGATATATAACAGCATGCATACTGAAGCATAATGACACTTTCTGGGCTACAGCTATCATTTTACATACAGAGATTCAAATGTATGTATTTGATTACATTTGAGAAATAAAATGAAAAATGAACAGGTCATTATATTGCAATTTCCCCTACGATACAACGATGCAGAAACTATAACTTGAGTTATAGGGGGAAAAGATACTGCCAAATCGTTTTTATTAGTAATAATATCTCCTCAAAATCACAAACAACACATTCTGTTTTATTCATTCCTATTTGACAGTTAATGATTTTTCCCCATGTGTTCTAACAGACTTAATATTGTGAAGAATGGTTTGATTTTATAGCTTATTTCTTGACCAGGTTTCTCCAGATATTCAGTTTTAATCCCAACCCTCCTTAGAGTTTTAGTTCTTTACAGGTCTGTTGTTTATATCAGCAGAAAGCTATTATCTGTGTGTCCCAAGGCAACAGAATGCGAGGAAATTTAAAGAATAGCTCCTCAAAACTTGCATGACAAAGGCGTAAGGTACAAAGTTAAATTTTCCTGAGGCAACCGGTGTAAGCTGATAGCTCCACAACAGAGCCTGCTCCTAGCAAAATTCAAACAGAAGGTAGATAAACAAGCAAGATTTTGGATTTTAAAAGTCCTGTTTGCTTTGCAAGTACGAATATAACAGAATTTCTACAGCAGTGTGGCTCAGTGATACAAAGACCAGAAGCCTCTCACCCCGCTGAACCATATTTACACTGAAGACAAAATGGCGGGAAAAGACAGAGGAGATGGGGCAGCAAACAAAATGAACCCTGTTTAAGCACATATATTGAGCAGCTTTAACAGGAAAAGCATTTAATCTGGCCAAGCTACCAGCTCCAAAATAATATTTCTCTTCAAAAACCACTATTCTCCCTCAGAGCTCAGAAACAGAGCTCTCAGGCTGAGCTCTCCGCCATTTTGCAGGCCAAGCAATTCCCCTGCTTTCCTGAGGGATGCATGCCTGTGACTCAACTGGCCTGCATATTTCTCGAAGCTTTCCCTCTAAAGTTGATCAAAAACCAAAATAACACAGCCACTTTGCCACTAACACAGACCACCAACCCTGCAGCCTGTCCCCAGACCGAGCTGCAACCAGCGTGTGCCCTCACCCCTCACCTCAGAGGGCCTTGTTCTCCACCCCTCCTCAGGAGATGTCTGTCCATCCCTCTCTAAAACTACTGCTGATGGCAGGAAAAGGAATACCTTTCCTTTTTGATGCAGGAATTTGAGAAATACATTAAAATAATGAAGCAGAGCAGTAGGTGCCAGCCAGCACTTACTTCTGGAGGTGCAGGTGATACGGCCGCTGCCCTCCCCCAGGCAGGTGCAGTCCACCATCATCCAGCCCTGGTAGGGCTTCTCCCAGGTCTCGCCCACCACGTAGGATGTCCCGGCCGTGTTGTCGTAGCACCGCTCGGCTGAGGAAGGGAAAGGGGTGAGTGTCTGACCTAGGGGTGCCCCACACGGGGACACCTAAGGAGAGGGGCCCACGCCTCATGGAGGTAAGGGAGGAAGGAGCTGCCACCTACCCACAGGCTTGCAGGTCCACTCGCCCTTGCCGTTGCCCAGGCACACGCACTCCAGCATGTAGCCGCCCGTCTCGTGGGGCCGGCGCCAGGTGTCACCAATCTTGTAGGACTGGCCGCCCTCATGGCAGCGATCTGCAGGTGGGAGAGAGGGGCTGAGGTGAGGAGCACTGCGACTGCCAGCAGCAGTGGGACATGGTGAGTACAACCATGGGAGTGAGGGGTAAAAGGGGTCTGTCAGAATGGAGGTGGGGGCAGTGAGGAGACGAAGCAGGGCAGGTCATGGCTGCTTCCTCCAGGCTGCAAAATGGTGCCCACCATTTTCCTTTGGGGCCGGAATTTCCCCTTGGTGCTGCCAGAAGTTTCCTCAGGCGACCAGCCCCATCCTCTCTCCCCAGAGAAACACTGCCAGGTTTCAGATGAGGCTGGTGAATGGGGGATGATGCCAGGGCCTCAGGAGATGCTGCTTCACCCTCAGGCTGGGGGCTGGGGAGGGTTTCCCTCCATCTTGTGCTGAAGGGGAGCCATGCAGGCCTCTCCATAGCCATCCCTGCACAGCATGAGGGTGTGGCANAAAAAAAAAAAAAGATGCCCTGGGGCCATTAGTCCTCTTGGGTTTAGAAATCCTGCCCCAGAAGGACTGATTCCCACTCTATTGGTGCCTCACAGGCCTGAGGTGCTCGGGACCCGCCGCTCAGGGAGGGAAACATGGTGAACAGCAATGTGCAAACAGGATCTTCTTCCAAGGAAAGGAGGAGAAACAGACGTCTGGTCATTTATTAGGAGCCACTAACACATTTCATTGGCTCATTTTTGAAAGCAAGCAATCTAAGAGTTATAAAGATTGATTCAAAGCCAGTTGCAGTCAATGAGACTCTCCAGTGAGCTCTAAACCAGGCTGGTGATGAAGAAATGAGACTGCTCTTATGTTTGCAATTTCCTTACTGACTCTTTCTTTTCTTACAACACTTATCATCCCTGCTCAATAAAATGCCATTAAATTCAGAAGGGCTTCAGCTCTGCTTGTTATATTCAATGCATTTCTTTCCATGCTATAATGATGGCTGGCTTCTGAGCCCTCTGTGGCAGTACCAGTGGGTTCAGCACTGTGCGTCTTAAACAAGAAACTGAATACTTGCAAGTAAGATTTTTTTTTCCAAAGGTGCCTAAGGGACTTTGAGATCTCAGCCTAGAAGTCCTGACACACAGTGATCTTCATCTGTGCTCATAGAAAGTCTAATTATGAACTGAAGGGAAATTGTGAACAATTCAGTGACTCAATAAGGAAAGGATTTCCAGACAGAGACAGATGTGAAAGGGAAAGCTGGGCAGAAAGAAACAAGAGGAAAGTACAGGGCAGATTGCTAAAAATGAAATTGCAGAACCACAGAGCTGGCTCAATGGATATCAAATCCTTGTTCCCTTGGGGATGAGTGTTGGCATGACATTTTTAGAGGCTAAAGGGACTGGCTCTCAGGTGGTAAATATTTAGAATAGTCCTATTAATGTTTACACTGTGACTTTGACTCACTAACTGCAGATCAGACCCTGACTGTTATTAAAGTATATTTTGACTGGAAAAAAATGTGTCTGTGAAGATACAAGACCTTCCTGGATATAGCCAATGTACTGACCTGTATGGCTGGACACTAACAGACATTCTGACTTACATTTTTATACGTAACACTTCATCTCTTAGAGGAGGAATTTGGTTTTTAAAGTGTATGTTCATGGGGCAAGGACTTTCACTTACAAGATTTTAACGGGCTTTGGATCGAAGCCCCCTAACTCTAGCTAATGGGCACGGGAAGAATTGGGTAAGTTGCTCTGGAAAATATGACAGCAAGGAACAATAGCTCTAGTAAGGGGCTCTTAGTTACATACTGGCAATGGTGCAGCTGATTCTCCCACGTCCAGCTCCAATGCAAGTACAGTCCCAGATCATGGAGTCCTTGGGGCGCTCATACGTCTCCCCTACTCGGTATGTGGATCCAGTGTATTTGTCAAAGCAAGTCTCTTCAGCTATAAAGGGACAAAAATGAACTTCATGAAAGCACACCAGCAACATGTACAGTCAACAAAAATGCACCTTCTTCACTTCCTCACATAGATGCTCTTTTTTTCCTGGGGGAAAATGTAGATCAACCTCCTCTTTCTTCTTGTGGCAGAACAAAAGAGGAAGAGGGGTGAAATTAACCCCCTCAGGGTTAATTGCTGAATTACAGCTTCCCTCCCACAGTGGCTGAGCATGGCACGTGGGCACACATGCCCTGAAAGGATCAATCCCAGCTGTTTGAAGTGCAACAGTACAGAAGGCAGGGAAGAGCAAACATCCCCCAAAAGCTGTGTGTTTTGTCATGCTAATCCTCCTCTTCTGACCTGGCCAGAGCTTGAGTGCATTAATCCTGAATTCTGCAGCAGTCCTGCTGAAGTAAACAGGGCCACTTGTGACTTGTTCACACTTGCACTATGCCAACGGGATTAGCAAAGGGTTGTGTCAGTGCTGCCACCAAGCTTGGCATCTCCAACAGAACAACCTCATAGACCTCACCACCGAGAGAGTTAACTGGGCCACAAGGGAAACTTGCTACTGGACTTTGGAAGTGTAAAACTTGGGAATCCCTGGAGGGAAAGGAAATGTAGAATAAACCTCTCTTTTTATAGGGGAGCGGGAGGACTGAGTACACTTTAATTAAAAATACCCTAGCAATATTTTACTCAAGTCTTGCCAAACCGATCTCTGGGACGCTCCCATCTGTCTTACATGAACGCTATCAGCCAGGAAGCAGTTTCTCTCTCACATCTCCAGAGCGAGATAAAGGAATTATGGCAAACCAATGGCTTTAGACCAACAGAGACAGATAGTGTGCAACTGATTATCTAAGCTACATCATATCCCAGACAGAGGCATCTTCCAGCAGACGTAGCATTTAAATTTTTTTCTGTTACTTAAACTTTTTCTGTGGAAGACTAAACAATCTCATTTTACACTCAATTATGGAGAGCCCACAGCACGGCTGGGGGGCTGTGGAAAGCTGTAAGCTGAAATATTTTTAAACAAGCTGACGACACCGCACAGCTATGAAAAGTTGGGGTGAAGTGATCAAACTGTACAGAGCCAGAGCTGCAAAGTGACTCCAGATTTGAGCTTCCCCATGCGAGCCGAGTCAGTTCAGTTCGTTATAAAGAAGAGGTTGGCTCCAAAGTTAATGTTTAGATCCAATCCTCCAGAGGGATGAGTGATGTTTGGCTCGGGGTTCTGGTGGCAGGCCCATCTCTAATGAAAAGCATTTCTTAAAATCCCAAGCCAGATCTTCAGTGTAATTGAGTGTAGATCCGTTACCGACCCTAAGCACCAAACTTGAGCTGAAAACCCGCTGTAACTCACTACAGTGCCCTGCTTAATCTGCACCAAAAGCCACGCTGGGGTCTCACTGCAGCTCAAGCAGCACCAACTTACGTTCAGGTTTGCTTTCGCAGTTAAACCCTCTGCTTCCACCGTAGCAGGTACAGACCAAGGTGTTGCCCAGGTAGATGCGCTCCCACTGCTGGTTTATCTGGTAGTACCGTCCATTGTCATAGCAAGTCTCTGGGGAGAGGGGAAAGAAAGCAAAGTGAGAAAGCAAAGTTTCGCCTGCCGAGGGGGCACCGCGGGGCAGCAAAACGGAGGGGACACAGCGGCTGCCAGCCCAGCTCCGAGGGGATCCGAACGCTGCGCCGCAGCCCGTCCCGGTACTCACGCTTGCCCTGCGCGGGGGTGGCTTGAGGCACGGTGACGGTCTGCGCCTGCCGCCGGTTCTTCCCTCCGCGCCGCTGTCCCTCACCCCCTCCCGCAGCTGCCGCCCCCAGGCAGAGGGCGAGCAGCGCCAGCCGCCACCCGCTGCGGCCCGGCATCCTCGGCTCGGAGCGCGCCACGGCGATCAGCGCGGGGAACGGGGCCGCTCGCAGGCAGCCCGGCGGTCGGGGTAGCGCCGCCGCCCGGGCGCTATATAGGGCGGACGGACGGGGAGGGGGCGGCCGCCGCCGCCCCGGAGCCCATTGGTTTCGCAGCCGTCGGGGGCCGGACGGGGACTGCCGCCGCTTCGCCGAAAAGAGAGCAGCCCGCCCGGCAGCCACAAAGGGACGGGCGGAGAGGTCTGTCCGGCGAGCGGGCGGCGGGCTGCGGGCTGCGAGGCGGCCGTGCCATTTTGCGGGGCGGGTGGCTTGACAAAATGGCTTTTTTTCTTTTTGGTTTTCTGGAGAGGAGAACTTTTCTTTCTCTCTTTAGAGCACGGCTGGCTGTAAGCTGATACGTCTCAGCTCAGGAGAAGTAATGTTCTGCACAGGGGGAGAAGGTGAGGCATAATGTACACATGCAGGTTGCAAATAGGGAACCCTACGTGGAGTTTTGTCTGCTGTAGGTGACACAAGGTAGAAAGTTTTCACACACCACTTGGGAAAAATGCTGCTGTTACCTTCCGCTCCGAACACATTGAATTGCCTCTTTCTTTCTTTTTCTTTTTGTTTTCCTTTCTCCAATATCAATTCTGAGAAGAAAAGCAAAAGAAAAATTCAAAAGATAGGTTTTGCAGCCCTTTTAAATACACAGGATCTTCACCATTACGATCTCACTTAACTGAGTTGTGTACAAACTTTGTCACCCTCTTCTGCCTGTCTCCTTCCCATCTCTGCTGCTCTGGTGGGAGTCTCTATTCCCTGCCCTGAAGGAAAGCTGCAAAGCAGAGCGTGTAATTGTGACCCTGAAGGAGGAAGCACCGTACATACTACCGTGGTGTGCCCCATGCTGGTGCAGTGCCTGGAGCAGCCCTCAAGCTGAGACCATGCAGGAAGGTCCTGTTGTTCACTGTTTTTGTGATGCCCTCTCATGCACACTGTCTTTGCAAAGAGGCTGTTGGTCCAGTAGCTTGCCCTGGTTTCTGATCTGCTAAAGCAACTCCTCTGACAATCATGGCCATGAAGTATTCTAGTGTTCCCAAGCATCTTAAGCTGAACATCCCCAGATCTCCAGGAGAGTTCTTCAGCAAGGTGAGCACCAAGCTCCACTTCCACTCACAACAAGCTGATTGCATTACCTGCACTGAAATGCAGGCAACAACATCCCACTCAGGATGAAGACCTGGAGGCAGAGTGCAGCTCCAGCACATGGTTTGTTCCCAGTAAGCACATAGCTGGGATGTCAGGTATGTGTTTTCAAAGAAATTTCTATTCCTCTCTATGAGGAATGTCCACAGATCCATTAACACGAGCTTCCTTGCTGAAAGCTTACTGGAAATAAAAACCTGACCTGGCAATTGAGGTGAGCTGTGGTGAGCTAATTCCCATCTTTTCTAATTTTTATTTTTACTTCCACTGTTGCATTTTTTTTGAGCTACCAGAAATGCATTATCCCTAAAAATAAACACACAACTAATGTCACCTTAGCAAGGGAGAGTTTTGAAGTTGGGTGCATCATCATGAGAACTTGCTTTCAGAATTTTCTTGCTTTTTTGAGAGCTACAATATGAAGTGCTGTCCTGAAATGACAATTTAAGACAGCTCTGGAATTCTCCAATAAAACTAAACTGGAAAAGACATTGTGAGAGGGTGATGCTGTATGATAGTTTCTAACAGGGATGTGTTTTACCTGATCTACACACGAGGAAGCATTACTGAGTGGAAATCAGTGGAAAAAGAAGAGCTTTCCTTCTAGGAAACACGAATGTGCAATGAGGTGGTAATTTTAGTTCCTTTTTCCACTTACTGCATATAGGTCTTGGTCAAATTTTCAATTTTGTGGTGCAGTATGAAGCACAGTGCTGCTTCTGGACAGCTCTTGCTTCTTCAAGTGGGTGTGTGAACAAGTCCTGTTGCTGAGCTGCTGAGTAAGCACAACTGACATGGAACAGGAAAGGGTAATGAGGAGCACAGGAGGATTATGGTAAGTGAAAATCACTCAGGGAAACCAGCTAACAATGGAAGAGCTAAGTACAGGTAGCCCATAATGAACTGGCTATGGTGGGATGAACCAAAGTGGAAGCAACCAGCAGCCCTTCCTGTGGATCAAGACCCCCTTGGTGCTAGATGCTGTACAAACATAGCCCAAGGGCGCTCTGGGGAGTTTCTGAGCTCTGCAGGCCTACGTACACAGCACTACCAGCTCTCTGCAAGCATAAGAGGAGGGTCACTGCTCCAAAGATACAACTTTTCTAGATCCATTTCCAGCACGCTGCTTTTAGTGACCCAATTTCCAGCCTGCTGCTTTCAGAGACTATTTTTAAAATGGCATTTAAAATGTGTCTGTACTGGATACACTCCTTGGGAAGGCTAAATGGTCGATCGTTGGCCTTGTTTATGTCTTTTGTCATTCTGCATTGCACCTGAGGCTGCAAGGACAGTATGAGTATTTACACAAAAATGAAAACGGAATTCAGTCTGAGGACTGAGCGAGAAATAGTGTTAACAAGCGTGTGACTGTGTCTAATGCTTGCCACAGCCCTGGTTGCACAAACAGAAGGACAAATGTAAGAATCTTGTTTAAGAAAACATTACTGGAAGCACACAAAACAAAATAATAATTCTCAGCGATTCTCAAATTAGCTTCTTGCATAGCTGTCCTTTCTTAGCAGCCAGAAGTAATCTAAGGAGTCGTATTTCAGCAGAATTTGAAACAGGCTGGTTTCACTTCTAAAGGAATCTCTGACAGCAATTATGACACAAACATGCAGTAATCATTATATTGCTTGCTGCTAGACTTTCTGAGGTGTCTCTAGGTTATTTCAGGAAATGGATGTGACTCCTTTGTCTGTCCTCCTGTTAGCTCATCCCTTGAGCTAACAGGAATGAAAGAAAGATTCACCTGAAGTCTTACTTCGGATGAGATCACTTAGAATTTATAACAACCTTTCCATGCTTTTTGCATCCCAATAAGGATTAAGGATGTCCTAAACCTCTGCTTTAGCCGTGGGTATTCTGATTCAATTCTGATTCATCTTCATGGTCTTTTATTTTTTCCCCTACTGAAATCCTAACTTTTTCACTCTTGGCTGGAAAAGGCGTATGCCCTTATAAGGTTCTCCTGACTTCTCTTGCTCTATGTATCGCTCTGCAGATAAGCCTCTCCACTGGGCTGACTTGATTTCCTCTGCTGCACACCATGCTTGAGGGCTGCAGATATGACTGGGAGCATGGTCTGGCCCCAAAGCCATTCTCCTGCAAGTTCTGATAGCACAGAAAGCACCAAGCCAGGTCACTTGTTATCCTTTTAGCAACTGTAGAAGAATGGCCACATGGGCTTAATTATCTCCTTCTAAAATTATCACTCATAAGAACAAGAATCGTAAAGACAATAGGTCAGGATTCCTTCACATAGGGAGACCATTAAACACTTCCTGCAGTTCCCAAATATTTTGCAAGGACTTCTGGTGTGAGCTGAAAATTTCTGAATCATCAGAATTTCAAGTCTGTGGTTTGCGTTAGGTCAGAGCAGAATTCATTTCAAGGCTCTGCTGCACAGTGCTTCATTCACTCCTGAGTGCAGCAGTCCTGAGAGTCTCAGCCAGGAATCTGGAACATCACTCCTTAAGTGAAATTCATTCCTTCTGCTGCTAAACTGTAACTTCAGCAGTACGTAACTTTATGCCAGCTCTCGGTGTAGGAATGAATTTCATCATGTATAAAGGGTCCCTAACATGGCATTAATTACATCTTGGCACTCTCGATGGAAATTCCCTGCTCTTCTCCCTCCTCCACTGTCTTTCACACCTAAATGTTCAGTGTCATCAAGAGAGAAAACGTATTTCCTTTCTGTAGCTGTCTGTGGATTATGTTACTCCGTTAGGTCGACCTGTACTGTTGTGGGTTGCCAGTGGTGAGAAGTTCATAGCCACAGCTCTCGTTTTGCAGTTGGGTCTGCAGAACCCTGCGCCTCCAGGCATTTAACCACTCATCAATCTGTCCTGGAACATCAGGGAAGGAGCCTGGGACAGGATTAGGGATTTCTGTTCTTCTCCAGGTATAAGTCTTCTTTGGGGGGTTTCAGTTTGTTTGTTTTCCTAATTCCACAAAGAGGGTTTGCATCGCATACGAAGTAACCCAAGAGTAGTAGCTGAGACTCCGATGTGCTCCCTGATTCCAGAACTTCAAGGAAAATGAGAACTTGTGTGACCTGTGACAGTGTGAACAGGCGGGCAAGCAGCATGTGACAGACGCTCATCCCCAGGACAAGCTTATGGAAGAACAGTACCAGCTTAGAAGCTGAAAACTTACTCCTGGCCATATTTTCAGATGATAGAAAGAAATTTTCATAGATAACCAAATCCTATTCAGGTTGCCTAAAGCTTTGAAAATCCCAGCCTCATGCCCTGCTGAGGACAGTCGGTGGCACTTCTGGGAACTTGTCAGAGCAGCTCAGGAAATATGATTGCACTTTCAGAGTGAGTCATGAGCACCATTGGTTGTGGCCTGAGACACCAAGGATGGTGCTGTCAGCTCTTCAAAAAGGTGTTATTTTAGGCAGTGTTGGAACTGTCTTGTTTTAATGAGGGATGTTCCATCTCCCCAGCTTTGGGCAACCTGGTCTAGTGGGAGGTGTCCTTGCCCATGGCAGGGGGGTTGGAACAAGATGATCTCTAAGGTCCCTTCCAACCTGAACCATTCTATGATTCTATGAAATCCTCCTCTAACTGTCTGCTTGTGTCACTTATTTTAGAGGGTAAGCAGCCCCCAAAGACTGCTACAGAGAATGAGCAACACTCCTCCTCCTCTTCCTCCAGCTCACCATCCACACGTGGAAGGAGATGGGATCTTGCAGCTTCTCCCCAGAGCAGAGATGAGAGTGCTTGAAAAGGTCCTGAAGTGGGGCTACTGGGACAAAATGCACCGGGGGAGGATTGCTGCAAGGGGCCTGGGCAGCACAGGGGTGACAGATCACCCACCCAGAGCCAGAAACACCCTCCGTGTTAAGCAGGGAGGATTAGCAGTGCCTGTGACCTTGTACAAACCTGCATGTGTGAGGCAAGGATGAGGGAAGGAAAAAAGTTATGACAGCTGGAAAAGCACCATTTCTTATGGCTGTTGTTTTTCTTTGTAATTTTTGCGTTTTGGCCAAAATCCCACTTGGTGCTGGTGATGGGGGAAGGCCCCTAATTACAGTGGCTGCCTTTGTTTCATAATTATGGAATTCTAACAATAATTTCACTTTTGAATAACAGAGGATTTTCTCTTTTAATGGGAGGACAGTTAGAATAACTTTCGCCTCCCTTCAAGCTCAGCAGCAGAGTTGAAACTCCCTTTTTCCACAGCAGTCTTTAAAGTCCTAAAACAAATTTAAGTAATGGTGATATCACCACCAGCAGCGTGAGGTGAACTTGGCCACAAACCCTGGTGTTTGAGTGCATTTGCTTTTATTCTCTCTCAATGAATATGGCAAATCACACCAACGCTTGTTTGGTTTAGGCAGGCCTGGTCAAAATCCAGAAAGAAATGCTAGTGCTGGGTTGAGCTTGGCTTGCTGCGGGGAAGTTGAATACACTGAGCAAGCAAAGAGCTATTTATTATGATGATTATGGGGGACTGTGTAACGGGTTGAAATTGAGAGTCACAAAGGGCTGAACTGAGCCAGCAGCATCCAGAAGGAAAATCTTCTGGCTCCAAGCTGCACTTTGTCCCATGTTTCCTTCTTACCCCTTCCACCCAGCCTTACATGGAGCCAAGGAGCGTGGATAGTTCTTTGCTGCCAATTTTAAAGGTTTTTTATTATTATTATTATTTCTTCTTTTACTGTTGGTAACCTGATTTTTTGGCTGCAGTCTGAGATGAGAGAAGCTCTCACTTTCACTTGTTTTTCAGCCCTGCCCAGAAGTTCTCGTTGGCTGCCTTTTATACTTTCCAGCTTCTATAGAAGAACTTGCGTCCCTGCCTTCGTTGTCATTTTCTTTTTCCCTGCTCTTCCACCCTCTCCCTTCTGCTAATCCAGCTCTCCTGGCCAGCAAGATGCTCCTTGGTTCTGGTTTGTTTTGTTTTAACTTGATTGTTTCTGTGGCCTAGCAATGGTGTCACTTCTCCTGTGGGACTTCCCAACTATTTCTCTTCTGTGGATGGGAATCCAGCCCAGAGAGGGGCCCAGAATAAGGCATAAGGTCTGTTTCTGACTTAGTCAAACCCTTCTTGGAAGATGAAGCTGCATGTATTTTCCTTCTAGCAAGAAGTGTTAGTGAAGCAGGGCAGGAGTTTCATTCTGTGTCGATCGGTTCTGATCACTCACAGTGGTCTGGGTGTGTGTCTGCCTTCAGGTCAATGCAAGGAATTCAGAAATCGCTCAGAGCCAAGATGTTTGAAAAATGTGTCATTCAGTGAAATCCGCATCACTCAGTATCCTAACTACATCCTTATACAAGATACAATTAGTCTGAAGTTGAGACCTCTTACGGGTATGGTTCTTAACCTAGGGAGCTTTGCTAACTGTAAGTTTTGGTCCAATATAGACGTAGGTATTGAGAAGATTGAATTTCCTCCCAAGTCACTTCCACTGATATTCTTTAGCTGTGGAGTTAGGCTGAGAAATAGCTACCTCAGTCCTAACTGAGTCCTAACTTTGCATAAAAACAGTCTCCAAGCCAAGCTGCTTCTCTGGCTTTCTTGAACAGACGCACTGTCCTATGGTAACAAACCCAATTTGTTTCAGCATATTCTTTGGTTGGATGCTGGACTTCATGCAAAGGGCTTTCTGTACTGACTCAGAGAATTTCTGCTCTGTCATTAATCCTTTGAGTAATTCCTTACTTTCAAATGTTGATTATAGTGGGCTGGATATTTATTTTATTTTTTATTCTTGCTGGCATTTGAAACCAGTAATAGTCTGCATGTGTTTTCTGATTATAGTGCTTGTGCTGGTTTTGGGGTAGCTTTGCATCTTGGACTGCTTCAGAGTTCATATTTTTAGCCTGTACTGAACTATGTGTCCATGAAATCACACAGATTTGGAGCTAATGCTTTCCAACAGCCATCACTTACTTCTTTTACCTTTCTGACAGTATGTGTGGAATTCACAGTGTTCCTTGTTCTTGAACTGATGAATGATTGCGATAACAATAAGTGGACAGTGGTCTCATGGGCTATTTAACGTAATGCCATCTGCATTGAGCTCTTACTGTCAAGCCATGGGTGTTTCTATGTGCAAACAAAAGTTTTTTTGCTCGTTGCATTGAGCCATCAATATGTATGCAGCTGGCTTAGCAGATATATTGCAAGAGCATTTCTGCTAAGACAACCCAAGTGAAATGAGTTGGTTTGCCCAGAACAAGGAGCCATGCCCAATGCTTCAGGAACTCCTCTCGCTACTTCCAAGTGCTTACGCAGCGCTTCAAAGCTTCAATGTGCTTTCCAGGCAGGTCATCCACCACTGCTCAGAAAGCCTGTGATTCTGACACATCCCTTCTCTTGTAGAAGTCTCCTCCCAAGGCCAGCACCTTCAACTGGTGTGTTGGGTTGGGATGATCTCACAATTTAGCCTACGTGTTCCTGTCTGCACCTCTCCTGAACAGGCACAGGAGCTGTCGCTGGCACTTAGGCAGGTAGTGGGTGGAAAACTAAACCCTGATGTGATTGCATTGAGGTGATTTCAGTCCAACCTGTTGAGCTGAACAATAAAATTCCTATTTTTCTTAAAAGGAGCAGCATTTGGGCCTGTTAGCATGTTGATCTAAGGGCCTTCTGGATGGGATAAATATTAGCATGGATATGGAAACAGAGGGAAAAAGGGGGTTTCAAAGGAAAGAAGACCTGAAGAAACTTGACACGAGGCTGGGAGGAAAGTTTCGCATTGTGCTGTCCAGAATGGCTTCTGGCAAGACCAGAAGAGCTGAGCATAATTGTTGAGTGAAGTAGGAAGTTTTGCTGAGATGCATCACATCTTGTGGTCATATGCTAAAAACAAATATCCCAAAGCTCTTGATGATGCATCTGGTATTTGTACTCACTGAGTATGTCCCAAGCCAGCCATATTTATTGGAGGCACATTCTTCCTCAGCCGGGTCATGCAGAAATTAAAACAAGCATTACCTAAATACGTATCACCTAATTGGGGTATTAATCTGGCTAGATTAGTTTAAACCCACTTGCTGTCCACAGCAGAGCTGAAAGATTTGTAGAAGCAGGTAGAAGCTTCAGAGTCTGGAGATGTACATTGCTTCTGCATTTGATTATACTCTCTAAATTTATACACAATTTGGAAAGAGATCATAACTTACTTTCCAGGAACAGCATTCATATTTTCCATACAGTGCGTTAGTATAAAATGCAGATTATGTCCACATTAAATAAAGGGAAAGTTTTTGACAGTATGCCGCTTCAATTATTTTATAATCAGAAATGGCATGTGTGATACTGAAAGTAAGGGCCGCACATGGCATTTCTCTCCTGGCTGACACTTCCTTCTCACTCTTTTCAGGTTATGTTTCATAGGAGTTTCAGGATGTGGAAATGTGAGACTGTAGAGGACGTATATAAGTCTTCTGCCCTCAGAGAATATTTTGGACAGTCTCTTCTGAAACATAGCTTCTAAAAAGCACTATTTTTCCTCTGGCAAATGCAGCAGCCTGAGACATTTCTCATATGGAAGGCCCTAAAGGAGAAAACAAGAAGGTAAAGAGGGAAACATAACTTCGATAGGATTTTTTTTTTTCAGAAGATGGATCATCTGTACATGGGAAAGAAATATTTAAGACAAGGAAATTCTAATCGTGATCCCGCAAAGATTAATTAAAGCATCTTGCTTTACCCATTGCTGTAATTCCACCATTTGATTAACCTTAGCTGTCACCTGAACAGAGCTAGGCATGTGCTTTGTCTCTCCAGAGCCCGCTCCCTGCACCCTGTGGGCAGCACTTAAATACGTCGGTATCCTCGGCCTCGCCACTGGGAACGTGTGGATGAATAAGCTGCACGACAGGGTCATAAATAACATGGAGAGCAGAACAAACCTTGGCAGCAGATCACAGCTGCTGGAGAGATGAGAGCTATGGTAGACACATGAGTAGAAAAGGAAAGGAAGAGTAATATTTAAGAGGAAAGGAGAAATTTAACTGCTAGTCTCTGTTCCATTGGTATGAGACCATTCCTGACCTTGGTTTCTTTGGGAGCAGGCTTGAGCTCCTGGTTTGTTAAATGGTTTTCTTTTTGTCCAGCCTCTCAGGGAAGGATCGATGCTGTAAGACCATTAGAAATTCTGCTTCCGTTAGAGAAAATCAACATCAAAACTAGAAAGGGCAATCAATTGTTAAGGAGGCCACATCGATCCCAAAAAAGCATATACGCTGTGCATGCATGTCTCTAAATCCATGTTCTAACCTTAAATTTGTGTGTTGCCCTTCATGGGAGACAGGCCTAAGTATTCTTTCAATCTCATGTGTCCATCACAAAGTCTAAGCACCATTATTGTGCAAAATTCCTTTTTTTTTTTCTTTGAAATTTCATAACCAAAATGTCTTTAAACTGTGTTTTAAAACTGTAACAAGATTTTAAGACATGTTTGGAAAAACTTCAAACAATCACAAATATGTGCACAAAAAGTATGTGCTTAGATGAGGTAATTCACGAGAGGGTTTCCAATTGGCCTTTGGAAAACCAACTATTTTGTGTATAAATGTCAACATTAATTAAAAATCAACACAAAACAAGAAGTGAAAGCCACAATGCTGTATTTGTTATGAAAATACTGATTAAGCTCTCTGCCATTAGTAAGAGTTTATCACTGTCCTTAGAGGCAATGAAACCTTTTTTTAAAAGAAAGAAACAGATATGTACCCACTGGAGGATGCAGCCCATCAGATGATTTCATACTGAAACAAACACAAGGAGAATAATTTTCAGAGACATCGTGGGTCTTTGCGTGACGCCTGATTAATGATGAAACTGGTCTAAAACCCTTTGGCAGCTGTAAAAATCACTCCCATGATTGAAGCGTGTTGGCCAAAGTCCCCTCCCTGGAGAGCTGCAGTTGTCCGCGTGGGCTTATACCATGAATCAGTGAGACCTCATGAGTTAATACTTGTGTGTTTATGCTCTCAGCTGGCTTTTATGAGTGTTACTAAATGGCTTTTTAGATCCGGTCCTCGGGTACCAAAAATGTGCCTCCCAACTCTGCTGCTTGCATCCAAGCTGGTGGGGGGAATAGGAAATGGCCTGAGCTTAACCCATCCTCAGGATAATCTTAAATGATTCATTTGCGGTTGTCCTTGAGTGCCACGCAGCAGGTTTCAATGCTACTGAGTTTTTCCAGAAATCTGCTTATTTATGACTGCTACATGTGTTACTGCATTTTTTAGGGATGGAAGAATATGGCAGTGCCTTCGCTCATGACACTCTTCGGCGTGTCGCTAGTGGTGTGCTTGAAAAACTTGGGAAAAAAGTTGAGAAAAAAAGTTGAAAAAGTTCCCAAATCACAGCATCTGCATCCAGAAAACATATAAAATGAATGTCAAAACATGTCCCACGTTGTGTCCAGTGCAATGTGCAGCTTGTATTTACGGATGCACAGGAACATTGCAAACATGCCTCAGCTGGTGGTGACTACTTTCATCTCTGAGTCCTGTTAGATCAAGGTATCTCCTAAACTCTGCACACAATATTGATAAAATGGTGATCTGTGCTCAACCAGATGAGTTAATCCTTCTTGGGGCAGGATGGGTCAGAGGTGTTCTCTCTAGTGGTGGGTGCTTTGGTAGATGCGCGTGAGCTCCACTGGCAGCATGAGGTCCCCCAGGACAGGACCGGATGCTCGAGGTTTCTCCTCATTTTTTCACTTGCCTGAAAGTAGAAAAGCAACTGGTACACCTCAAACAAGCCAGTTTGTGTCACACCTCATTGATTACTGCCTTTTTATCCCTTCTTCTGACACAGGGCTTATGGCAAGGAGGGGACCTATAAGCTGTCAATCCACACACTTCCTTGATAAGAAGTTTCCAAGTATGAGAAGCAGCGACTGAGACCACCAGTGGCTGCTGTGATGAGCACGGCTTTCCCCATGTTGCTTCCTTGCCTGATTGATCTGGCATCACAGGTAGAGTAGGGCTGCAAAGGTGTCCCTGGGCACCTCTGGCCCCCTGAAGATCATCACTGGATTTCTGAGGATTGTTTTTAGCACTTGTGTGTGACGCCAGCTGGTCTGTCTCTAATCCTCTTCCTATGTGGCCTTCATTGCCAATGCAGATTATGTCACGGTGTGTGTGACTGTCACTAGGTGCTTCTTAGAGAAGCATATTCTTGTTTGCATTTATAATTCCAGCTGGGTGTGTGTTTAAAGAAAAGATTCATCTCCAGGGAAAGTAAGGCTTTCTGTCATTGTAATGCCACAGTAGACTTCAGTCACTGACTTGTTTTGCCTCGAAGAAAGAAATTCATTTACAAAACTGAAGTCTTGTTGTTGATTTTAAATCCAAGCATAGCTTAAGGGTGTTTTGATCTAAGATTTTTTAATTTAGATTCATATTCAAATTTACATTCATATATCTATAAATGTAAATTTATAGATATACGAATATCTTGAATGTCCTGGAGGTGCCCAAGGCCAGGTTGGATGGGCCCTGGGCAGCCTGAGCTGCTGGGTGGCACCCAGCCCACGGCAGAGGCTGGAGCTGAGTGGGCTTTAAGACCCCTTCCAACCCAACTCATTCTGTGATTCTATGATTCTATGATCTACTAATTATTCAACTTGTATAATTCTTTATAAATGAACAAATCCCATGGTGTTAATTGAGTGGGAACGAGAAGACCTTGTTAAAGTGGTGCTGGAAGAGCCAACAACAGTGACAGCATCACAAGTGTGCAAGTGAAGGCTTCCGTAAAGAAATGTTTTTGTAGGGAAAAGGCTTCACAGATGCCTATAACTGTATGGAAATGACTGGAAATCAGTCTTTGGTCTTTCCTGCTGAGAGGGAATCTGAGTGAGGCTGCAATCAAATACCCAATCCCACAAAGAAGAACAGAAACCGTTCACCTGTCAGCATTTGCAAGTTGCCAAAGGTAATAAAAATATAAATATAATAACTCACTGTGGTAGCAATAGCTTTGCAGTGAACTGCAGAGTCACCCTAAACCCCATGTTATATTAAGAGGGTATGCTGAGCATGATGAATGCTTCTGGTTTAAAATGTTCCAGAGAGAGCATTTTTTATCTCCCTCCTCTTCCAGGCTCCTACCAACTGCATTTGCATCTAATAAACTCCAGATGACTCTCCAAATAAAATTGCTGCTACATTGGATTGCAAAACTTAAAATTAAGGTTGTGACATTTTTAGCAAACGCTCCCTTTTGCTGTAGTGGACTCTGAGCAGGAAGCAGTAGATTTTATGACAGCAAAATACAGATAGAAGGTGCTTGTTCTTATCTGCTAACAGCAGTGTTATTGCTCCATGGTGCTCTGGTGGGCAGTTTCTAACACAGCTTGTATCTGATGTTTGTAGACAGCAAGATTTTGGAAAAGCTATTTCCTAAGAATGAATCTGATTTCTTCTAACGTAGTGTATGCCTGCATGCAGCTACATGACATCTGAAAAACACTATAGACTGTCAAGATGATCTGGGGAATTAAAATGACAATATAAGCATGGAAATTTGGAAACACACTTCCACACGAAGGCATTTTTGGATATGAGGTCAAGAAGGGCTATCAGGGATTGTTGTGATTGTTTGCAACATATTATGGCAGAAGACCAAGCTAGAGAAAAAGTGAATGTGTATGGCTTTATTATGAATGCAGGAACAATTTTTTTTTTTTGTTATGCCATTATTACAACCTGTTTTCATTTTGTTTAAAAGAGCAAAGGCACAAACCTTATCTGTCTTAAATCATCTCTACTGCCACTGCAGTAAAGTACCTCAACTCTGTTTGCATTTCTTGTCATCTGGGATCCCTGTGCACGAATACTCACCTGCTGCAGGAACCTCAGGCTGAGCATCTCCCTTAACTACATCTCTGGAGCACACAGATTGTCCCCAGCCCAACTGCAATACTGGGAAGTGCCTGCTTTTTAAAAAAATAAAGAAAAAAAAACCCCAAACTGAAAGGGTGTTATTGCAAGACCTGGTCCTACTGTGTTCAAAAGGGATTCCCACATGGCCAGACACTTCTGAAATCCTGTTTCCCTTTCTGGAACAAATGTGTCTCAGATAATCACTGACTGCTTTTTCCCAGAGCTTCCACAGGACAGGTGCTACATGGAATAGCATCATGCTAGCTGTGCTCTTTTTTTCTTAATTCTCAAATTCTTATCAAGTCAGCAAACTCTGGGAGCCTTCCTCTTTGAAAAGCTGAAAGATTAATGGGGACAAAATCAAATTTTGAGTTTGTAAGGAAATAATATTTTGGACAAACTAAATACTTATGTAAAGAAAAAAGTCAGAGAAATGTTTTACTTAAATGTCACACAAATTCTAATAATAAATGAAAAAACAAATCAGTTTGATATCCATGAAAGTTTCTAGTTATGCTGATCTTGATTTGAAAAACAATATTGAGGGAACTCAGGAAGGAAATCTGTTAATGCAAAGATTGTTTCCTGCAAAGACTATTAAAGAGCTATAAAAACAGCTGTCTGCTTTGGATGTTGTAAGTGGGAATGACATAAGGTACAATAAATGAAAGAAAAGATGGAGGAGATGTCAGCTCTGCAGATCTTAAAGCCAACCACTTCATCTGCTGATGTGTTTGTGTATGCGAATACATGCTGGTTTATTTTAAATATATTGCTGTACAGAAGATAAAGAACACTCAGTGCCACGAGAGTATTTAGATTCATAAAAAACTGGTCCTGAGGGCAAACACAGAAGATGAATTGAGTTATCAAAATAGCTCACTATGTTTCCAAAAAAAAAATTGAAATGCTTTTTTATCAAGATCTGTCATTTCTGTCTCCAGTTAAGCATATGCTGGGCTTCTCTGTTGAAATGTAGGCATGTACAGGTGGACAAGAGTCACACCTTGTATTTCATACCAGTTGTGCACATCGATGACCTGTGCCTGAGAAGTGCACCTGACCTGCAACATAATGGACCTAAGCACTTTGCAAGGCTGTAGCCAAGAAAACAAAAGCCCACAGACTTCACTGGTTATTGTCCTTCAGCTTCATATTGACAATGTCAGGATTCAAAGTTTGAGATCTAGGCTACTTTCAAGTCTGTGGCAGAATTCCATCAGTTCTCAGAGTTGCAAGACTTTGGCTATTAATCATCCTGACTGCAGTGAGAAATTGGATGTAGACGTGTTTACTGCAGGGCTTGTAATCATTGAAATTTAAGGTTACAAAGCAAGGCATTCGAAAGATTGCATGGACCAATTCTGCTCTTGAATATGCCAGAGATGTAAGCTATTCCAGCCCTCCTGAAGGACATCACCGTAATAACCATTGTCAGAGCCGCACCTTCCTCATTCAGAAAGCTTTCCTTAAACCATCGCAACTAAAATCCATGCTGAATTCTGTGTTGATGTTCTCCCGTGGCCTTGTAGAAGCACTGGCCTTGGTTTTCTTAAACATATCTTTGTACACGCTTTGGTGCTGTAAGATGGTGCCTCTCTTTCTCTCTCTCTCCCTTCCTTCTTTCTTTTCTAGATAAAACCCAAATTCTTCGATCCCTTCATTTTTCATACCTGACCAACCTTTGTACCTTTCTGATAGCTCCCTTTGAGACTCTTTCCAGTCTCTAGCCAATTTGTTCAAGCATTGGAGCACCACAATATCAGCAGTGGCATCGCAGTGATCAGGCAGAGCACAGGAATTGTCCTGTGAGTGTTGCCTTCAAAATAATACGCTTTTCCCTATTAATACAGCTCAAAATGAGACTTGTCATTTTTCACAACAGTAGTTAATTTACTTTTTAAATTGAAATTTCCATTACTCCTTAGTTCTTTGCTAGAGCTGTTGCTGCCAAACCACACAGGCTCCCTTTGTTCCTTGGGAAACTCCACTTGGGCAATCTCTATCAGATTTCAGTCCTAATGTCAAGGTCATTGCAGATTCTGACACTGCCCTTGACGTTCTTGGATGTTTTTGTGACTTTTGGCCACAAAGATGCTCTAATTAGCTCAAACATGCTCTAAAGCCTTGTTCTTGACATCCATACTGGGGAATCATGCTGTAATTGGAATAATTTGAGTATTTAGCCTAAAGTCAGTCCCTGAAAGAGGAACATTCAGGACTGAAGAAATTCTGAACATACTCTTATTTAAAACAATCTTTATCTTACCTTATCTCTTGCTTCTTCTGAATTTTGAAAGAGATCAGAGAAGTGGTTTATTTACAGCCTTTGTAAATGAGCACTAACATTTATGTTGGATGTGCTGATAATGCGCAACAGCAAGAGAGAAGTGGAAACTAGATTATGTGGCAAACGCTGCCTTTTTTTTTTTTCCCTGTTGGTTCTGATTACTTGCTGTGGATGTAATATCCCAAGAAATTCGCAAAGTTTATGTACAGAGGAACAGACAGAACAACATCCAACAAGAATTCCTTTCTTCCTGGAGTGTTGTATAAAAACAGCAATGGTGCTCCTAACGCAAGCCGCCCTTTATGTGCCTCGTGTACATGTGGTTGTGTATACACGCGTGTTTCGAAAACAAACTGCAGTGAATCATGTTGGAAGAGCTTCACAGACTCATTGGCAGCCCCTGGAAGGGCAGACTCACGGAAAAATCCGTTGCCAGCGGGCAGGTAGAGAAGGCAATTGTTTCCTCACTTACATGAATAGTTTTTTTTCTTTCACTCTGTGTTCCTAACCTGTTGTGTCCGTTTCTGCATTCCTGTCAGTGCACTGAGAGCTGATGTTGTTCTTCCATCAATAGGTTTTTAAGCAGAGATCCAAGAGCACTGCTGGTTTGGCTGCACTCTGTATTCCAGCTGTGAAGAATAAGGGGCTGGTTGGCAGATCCTCTATGGGGAGACAGCTTCCACGTGCAAGAACTTCTACCAGTGTTCTCCCCTGCAGAGACCAGACTTCCCCAGTGCCCACAGCCACTGCTAACACTGTTGTTCCTTCTGATCACAGAATCACAGGGGCTGGAAGGGACCTCTGGAGATCATCTAGTCCAACCTCCTGCTACAAGCAGGTTCCCTACAGTAAGTTGCACAGGAAGGTGATGGCTTCACAGGAATTAATATCAGCAAAAATCATGGTATTACCAGTACTGAGGCACACACTGGGTAGGAGAATGCTGCAGGAGATGCCCTCAGCCCTGCGCTTGGTAGAAAAGCTGGCTCAGAGAGGCTTTGCATGGAGCTGCTGCCTCATTGCTCAGCTGTTGCCTTCCTGATATCAAGATCCTTACAGGGCTGAGGGATGGTACTGTAGGAACAGAAGTGAACTTGGCCCTTGGTGTATGATGAGTCTGATTTCAAGAGCAGCAATTTCTGCATAGAGATGAGGTGTATGGGCTTGCGATTTCAGAAAGCATTTATTCATGGAATTCATGTGGTGGATCTCTTGACCATGTGAACCCCCTCAAGAGAGGCTCTACAGCCAGACCGCTGTTGCCCTAATTAATTCTGTTGCCTATTGGTATCTACAAGCAAATAATTTGACTTTCTGTTTTATTAAAACACATATTGTAAAATGCTCAGCTAAAGAGGAAATGAAAATTTCCTTTCACACCCAGGACTTTTCCCAGTAATGCAAATCCCTCCATATTGCAGCAGCCAGCATGTCGAGTGGACAATGCAGAGCAAAACAGAGCAGTTTTGCTGAGAGCATGCTGGAGACCTTTTGTGTGAGCTCCTTGCCATGGAGCTGGGGGCAATGGCAATAAGCTGATCAGCTCTTCAGCTGGTGCAGTTTGGTGTGATTTAACTGATTCCACAGGAGCCCCTCTCCCTGACACAGCATGGGTGGAAATGAAAGGCCAAAGGACGTAGCTATTCATGAGCTGTCTGTCACAGAGCTTTGGCTTTGCCGTAGGCAGCTCTGAAACAGGCTCGAAATGGAGGGTTTAGGGGAGAGGCCAAGGGTGCAGCTCTGGCAGCTGTTCCCCAGTCGGGAAGGGAAGTGTTCTCCGCAGTATAATTTGATCAGATATCTCTGTCCTATGAGATCCTGGAGGGCTTTTAATTATTCACTAGGATAATTATTCAGTGGAAATACTTATTCAAGGGAAATAATTACTCAGGAGGAGTGAAGCAGCGTATCTGCGCAACATCCACATGTACAGCGCTTACGAGAACAGGAGGGAAACAGCAGCCTTCCTGGTTGAAACCACAAGTGCAATTATAAGTAGGCAAAATCCCATTTGAAACTGAACCAGGGCTGCGGGCTCTCCCTCCTACTCTTGTGGTGAGTGCGATGGGGTTTTTAATGGTGAGATACAGTCAACGGTTTGGAGTGATGCCTCCCCTGAGAAGCAGGGGATTCCCTTCCATCAACACACACTACATCCCTGGTGGACTTTGTCCTGTGTCACTCTCATGAGGTGACAGTCATCAAAAGTGCTCTGCAGTGACTTGGATGTCTTTTATGAATCTTTTTTCAGATACTCCCTAATTCTTTTTGATCCAAGCGTGCATCCCTGGGTGAGATCAGTGGGACTCAAAAGCTCTGGTGGAACATTTTTCTGTCGGAAGGTCCTGTATACTCGAAGTCAGAGCTTTGGAAATGTAAGCTAAATGCCACAAGACTGATAGGCAGTCAGATCCAGCATTTGGCAATATCAAATATCCCCCAGAACTGCAGAAAAATCACATTTTGAAGATTAAACTAAGATCAAAATTTAAATGAAAATTTACTTACAAAAGCTAGTATAAGAGTGAAACATGGGTCAGATTACTCAAAACGTAATATTCCTGTTTAATTTGGAATGAAGATAAATGCTTGAATTGCAGGGCTTCCGAAGTGATTTGGATACAAATCCGATGTGAAAGACAGACTGCAGGTATTAGCTCAAGCACAGGTTTGTACTAAGCCTCACTGATAGGTGAGAAATTCAGATGAGTTAGGGCTAACTGGATCTCTCTGCACAGATAAATCCCTGGTGTCTGTTAATTGCTTCTCCTGTGTTTTGGGGAGGTCACCAGCTGAAAACAAACACCTTTCCTATATTTTTTTCAGGATCTTTGATTCTCTGTGATTCCATGCCTGCTGCATTAAATACAAGTTGTTACATGCAGGGTAGGGCTGCTTCCCTTGAAATGTTCGATCGTAAATGCCTGCATGGGGCAAGTCAATTCCTGTTGCATTTCGTGCATGGCTGGACTCCTGTCCCAGTTCCTTGCTAGACCTGCTGTATTCCCTGCTCCGAGAAGCAGCCGGCAGGGCGGGAGTGGGCTGATTTGAAAAATAAGGATGGAATGTGCTCTGAGCTGGGGCGGTGGTAACATTGGTTTGGATTGGAGGGAGAGCAACTTCACCTTCTTAATCGTCCCATGTTTGCTTAATTATCCCAAAGTATGTCTTTCATTCCCCTGCCCTCTTTGAGAATGTGACACAGGCTTGTTTGAAGTATTAGGAAGCATGAAAAGTTAATTTCCCCTTAAATTTCACATATTTCCAAGTTGCACACTCTCCCCCCAGAACACAGCTGCTTTGACTGCTGTTTTTTGTTTGCTTTTCTTCCAGCAGTCTTGCCTTTCTCTGGCCTGTTTTTCCATCTTCTCCTCCTCCTCTCCTGAGTCATATGTTGACACAACCCAGAGTTGGCCATAGTTGCTATACTGGAGGATTGTTGCTGTGTATAGGTACAAAGAAGGATTTTTTTCATGCTAGGCATTTGAATACCAGAACTCCCTTCAATTCTTTTTCTTTGAAGCCAGGTATTTAGCGTCAAGGTGTTCAGCTGGTGTGAGTTTGCTTGCACAGAGCTATTCCAGTGAGCACCAGTTGGACTTGATGGAGATGATGGCCATGGTATGAATTCATTTTTCCTGTTTTTAGCCAGGACCTCCTTTCTCTGAAGTGATCTTTGTTCACCCCCTGGACTGAACCGGTGCAAGCTGGCGTCATAGCTTTGAAAGGTTCCTTTTACACGGGTGTCTGATTGCCCAACACAACAGCATGACGCAGTGCCGTGACCGCTGATTATTTATACCCTCTGGTTGCTGTTGTGGGCAGAGGGCTGTTTGTGTATCCCATGCTGGGGCACGTATAGTGTCCTGGAGCGACCTGAAGTTTGATTTGTTTTCTATAATGTCCTCACTCTCCCCTCTGTAGCTCTGTTTTCTTTTTCTTGGACTTAGTAATTCTGGATGACCTTAATCCCTTAGAGCACAGGAACACAGCTAGACCAGGCCACTCCTGTACGCAGGGATGTCCTCTCCTTACCTCCTTCCTGCTGCCTGATCGATAAGAAGGTGTCACTGGCAAGAAGCAGGACTGATGGGTTCACAAAATAGCCCTTCAGACTTCTTCAGAATTACAAACAGTTCCTCTATAACAGTGAGATGTTCTTCCCCAAGAAAATAAGGGACTGGGAGCTGTTGCTGTAACTGTTGTCAGGGCAATGGGTGTGCTGCTCCTCTGCCCTCTGCAACAGCTCTGTGGTGCCTTGATCCCCTGTGCCTCTTGCCTTCCACACCAAAGCAGTAAATTCTTCAAGGCAAGGATTTTCTTATGGTTTGTTTTACAAACTGCTGTGTTAGAGTTCTTGATCACCATTTTAAGCCTTCTGGTGTTAGCACAATGCAAAAGCTGCTGTCTCAGATATTAGAGAATGTATGTTTAATGGAACTCTTTTTTCCCTTTAATGACACCCTTTGCTTTTAGAAGGATTTCTGGCCTGTCTGTCTAACACTTTTCTCTGTACTCTTCCTTCCTTGGGTGACTGCTCAGTGTTGCACAGTTCTACTGGTCTTCACTCTGCTCAGACGACAGCGTGCAGTGAACATGGGTCATGACCCTCTGATAAAGATAGATGAATCTGTGTTTATTTTCTAAAAGGAAATCATGAAACATTTCTCCAGCTCAAAGCAGGGCTGATTTTGTTTTGATGAGTTTTATGACCCCTTTTCTTTGTTTCCTGCAAACATCTGTTCAGCCATATTTAACTACAATATATTTGTGGAAAAGAGCACGTCTCAAATATGGAAAGGAAAAAATGTGGCACCCTCTGAAAGCATTTGCTTGGCTGTTTTGGAAGTTTTTTGTGGGTGTTGGAGTGTTTTAATCATTCAGTAAAAACAATGCCATGTAATTTAGCAGTTCAGAGGCCGTTTAGACAGCCTACTCACTATTCTAAGGCTGGAATCCATTCACCTAGTCTTGCAAACCAAGTCCTACAAAACTGGCCTTGTGAAGTTGAGTGCTTTCGTTAACATGATTTCTAAGTGGAGCCTTTGCTGAATAGCTCAGGCTCATACAGAAATAGACATAAAACCTTGTTTCCCCTCATGGATCTTTTTAATAACATGTAAAATGCTTTACCATCGCTTCTTACAAAGACTAATTTAAAAAAAGAGTTTGTTATAGAGGAAGTGATTCAATAACAGGGGATATAATCCCAAAGAGATGGACCCACACAAATGAAATAACAATCCTCCAACGGCATGAATTAAGCAGAGCAGAAGTACAAATGAAAGTAATCAGATGAGTCTCTGGAGGACCAAGTTAGTATGAGATCAGAGCAGTAGGATGAGATGAGCACTCTGGAGAACTTTAAAATCCGGGGAGGGATTCTTAGTTGGATTAAATGCTGGATGCATGTTTAAGAGTACAAAACCAGTCAATGTGTCTGAAAATAGAGGAGATTTGCTCCCATTTCTTGCAGCAAGAGATTGCTCTGTTCATGGGTTTGGGATCCTCACAAGTTTCTGAGCCAGAATTTGAGAATTTGTCTGTTACAAGACATAAATAATTTCAAAGGGCAAGGTCAAGATAAGGACAAATGCTGAACACTTTCCATTGGTGAAGATGGACGGAATTACTGGAAGGAAAAAAAAAAAACAAAAACCCCAGGAAATAATACCTTACTTTCCAACCACAGGAGATTAAACAGGGAGCTTAACTAGGTAGCCAGTGATCAACAGAAGCAAGTAGGGTCTTATTAGAAAAAGAGCAAGGTGAACAAAGACTGGTTATGTCATTCTCCATGGTGAGACATCATTCAGACACAAAGGGCAGTAGCAGCAGAGAGAGAAAAAGAGAGCATTTTTGTTGAGACAAATAGGTGGTGAGCCCAGAGAGCTGAAAAAAGGTTTGTTTTAAAACGTGACACAGCAGCTAGAGCTGGATGGCTGTTAGGAAATGATGCTTCCTTGGAACTCTGGTCACAAGAGTCTCTTTAGCAACAGGAAACCAATGTATAAATCATAATAATATTTATTTTTTAATTCAGTAGTACATGGGAACGTCTGCTTTTATAGCATGTCTGTACTTAATGTATTAAATAAGTAGTCATGCTCTCAGCAGCTGCTTTCTGTGCCTCCCACCTCGTAGGGCAGAACTTGACATTATCTATCTATATACACAGGCCATAATGCTAAACCATAATATATTTCACGTCTGACACTCTCTGTGATAAATTCTGCTCACAGTTTTAGTCTTGCTACCTTGCAAGGACATTTAAAGAGAAGTCAGGTCCCTGAGACCAATGAGTGTGGTTTAAAAGAGGTAAGATCCTTTTAGCTGCATTGCCTAAAATTTGTTTCCTTACATGACCGTACTCCTCTCCCCTCAACTTCTGAACCCACTGACTCATGTCAACCAACTTCACCAGCAGGGCAGAAATGTCAGAGATAATTATGTTCCTGTAAGCATCTTGGCAATAAATTGTTGAGGAGGAGAGAGAGATCTTGTGACTGAAAGGAAAGACTGAAGTGTGAGTTCAGGCATGAGTGGGTCTGAATGTGCCCAGCAAAGATGTTATGAAAGCTTTGCTAATGGGGAAATGATTGAGAACCCACACATCCAATGTGGCTCGGTAGCAAACCAGCTTTCACTGTGTGTTGAGCTACTAAAATTAATTGGGGGTGCTTTTGATTCGTGGCCTTTGAATTTGTAAGGTTCTCTGTTCTGCTTTACGATCTAGCAGGGTTTTTTTTTTACAGTGGAAGTCGACGTTGTTCTACAGCTCTGTGTCTCTAGAAGCTGAGCTGCTACGAAAAATGCCAAATAAATTGAGATGAATGGTAAAATTAAAAGTGTTGACGGCACAGCAGAGGTGTTTGGAGATTCTCAGGTTGTAAAGGTATGGAGGCCCAGAGGTGACGTGCTGCAGGAACTCCATGAATCTATGAACTGTCAGGAAACAACGTCATGACCATTATGCTGGGTAGGATTGATAGAATAAAACATGCTTTTGTACATACAGTTTGTTTCCTTATATCTTCCCATCAACTATCGTATTCTGCTGACTCCCTAGATTAACTCTGAGGTCTCTTTTTGTTTATTGAAAAAGCACGAGAGGCTTTGGAGATATTCAGAACTGGCCTGGACAAGGCTGTGAGCAGCCTGATCAAAGCTGTCTCTTGTCAGAAGAGGGGACAGACTGTGCTGGCTGACCTCCAGGAGTCCCTTCCTACACATTTTGGTCTGATGCTACAGCTCTTCAGTCTAAATCTACCTGTTGAGCTAATGTGACATTGCTGGCTCATCATAGAATGCTATTTCAAGGTGTTTACAAGCTATACAATCGTTGAAGAGAAAGTCAGCTACTACTGGAAAAGCAGTCCAGTGTTGAGAATCCTGTTTTTTATGTTTTGTGTCACTCCGTTCCCAGACATCAAAATAAGGCTGAAGAAATGAGCTGACTTGTGGGCACCTTGTAACAAGGAAACTCAGCTGGCTAAGGGAAATCAAGGCCAACAAGTCCCTCCAGGTCCAGGTCTGGGTGCAGGCAAAGTTGCTGAGGACAGAGAAAAGTTCTGCTACCCACTTCCTTATGCTGCAGTCCTGAAAAGCAAGTACTGAGCTTGTTATTCTGCTGAAAGATGTTGGGGTACATGGGGTTTGGCTTTTACAGGAGGCAAGAGCCTGAAGTAGCAGCATGCCTTTTCCTCTCCTTCCATATTTTATTCCCTTGTTCTATGTGGATATGAAGCCAAGCTCTTCAAGTTTTAGAGGGAAAAAGCATAGCCTGGAAGTTTCCCACAGGTGTTTCATAACCAAATCTTTATTTTTTTTTATCTTGAAAACATAAACAAGGCCCATAAAGACAAAATTAGGAAGGAGATGGGTTCTAAAAGATGTCAGTGTTGTGCCTCTCAGCCAACAGGTTCATGAACCAGGCAGCCTCAAACCACAAAGCTGGCTTAGCTATCACGGGGTTTTTGAACACAGTAAATCCCATTCTTCCCCACTACCAGGTGCTTTTAGGTGAAGATGTTACAGTAGACTCAAGTTTTATTATGTACCTTAACAACAGGAGCAGGAATTTAACAACAGGAGCAACGTGTTAACAGCAGGGGCAGGGAGTCCCTAAGTGTTGCAAGTGAGTCTGGAAACTGAATGCAGAAGCTGGACCATAAAAGAAAATAAAATCTTGAAAGATCCATTAAAAATGGCAGGCATTAGTAACATGGGTATTTTTGTAGGCATTTGTTTTGCTGGGAAGGTCTGTCTATAAGAAGTGTGACAAATGGGGCTCCAGAGTGTCTCTTGGTCTGAGCAATGCCTGTGACGTTTTAATTATAATTGAGAGCTAATGCCTATTTCCAAGATAAACTTCAGATCTCTTCCCTGGGGTGGTGGGAGTGTTACTAAAATAATACAGCCTCCCACAGGGCAGAGAAGAGCAGGCAGGCTTCTGGTGGCTGTCAGGAGAGCTGAATTAGAGAACTTTTCTGTGCACCCTCATTAGATGGAGAGCATCAGCTTCTGTAAGTCAGCACAGCTTAACTGCTGATTTGCACCATTGCACATTGCTCCAGAGAAGTCACTGCCGTCAGTTCTGTTGCTGTAGGATTTCCTACAGTTCTTCTGGAAACAAACGTTACTGCAGATCTGTGGGTGCATTTTTTTTTCAGTGTCCTTCCATGTGTACAAGCAAAGCATGGGTGATGCATGCAGCCTTCCTTTTTTTGTTCTTATAGCAAGCTCTGCCTATAAGTATCATTTTTGTCTGTAGTTTAAAGGCAAGAAGCCACTTACAGTTTCCATGATCCACAGACATTGGAAAATCTACCAATACTTACACCTTCCATCCTCTCTGCCCCATGATCTGACCCTTTCCCTGTGGCAGTGGGATGCTTTGGGGGCTCCTGCCCCACACCAGGAGACATCTGTGTAACAGATGGGGTGCTCCTGGACCAATAGCTTGGAAATGCCATCAGCGCTCCCCTCCCAGCCATCTCACAGCCCTCCAAATCAGTGAGCCAGGGCAGGTTTTGCCATTCACGCTCCTGGGAGCAGGATGCACTGCTTAGAGAGTGATGGCTAGAGGTGTGCAGAGCTCATAAAGCTGCTTGTTGTGCCTTTTTCTGCTTTTCTTAGTAGGGGGCTAGTGAAAAAGCTGACTATATGGCAGTTTTCTTTCACAAATGAGGGATGTCATTCAGAAATCACAATTCACTTCAGCCACGCGCTCCATGCAACTGAATAGTAATTGAAATCAGATTAAAAATGGGTTGGGATAGCAACAGGAAAAAGACTTATTGTTAGGGTTAGGTTAGAAATAAGTAAATAATCTGAATTAAAAATAAACAGGATGGTTTGGTAAACACGATCGTTTAATTGGATGAGGAGCACAACTTGAAACTGAAAGCCCCTACCTGTTACAATCGTTTACCTGTAAAAAATCCAGGGTAAAGGAAAAGTGGCTGGAAATTTCCTGTCAAAGCAGCATTTGGATGGAAAATGCCAAGTTTCCTCAAGCTCACATTGTTTGGCTTTGGTGGACAAACTGCTGTGCAGCAGCAAGGCAAGACATGGCATAGGGAGCAGAGATGAGGGGAGGGTGATGCAAGAACTGAATTCTTTCCTCTGAAGTAAATTGGTTTAGGATTCTCTAAGTACAATTTGAACTAAACAAAACAAAACCAACTTTACAAGATCTTTTTAACCATCCCATCAGCCAGGTGCCCTGCAGTTGTGAGCAGTTGCAGCAGACAGCTGATGGTTGTTAGCAGTCTCAGTACTGGTACAATAAGAGGGCAGAGGGAGGACTGCAGGGCCTCCGTGGTGTGAACCAGGTGGTTCCTGCTTGTGCTTCTTCAACTGGAGCAAGAAATTTTTTGGTGATGCTTTATAAGGGAGGGTCTCTGCTGAATGAATAGGTGCAGAGCTTGTAGCACAATTTGGCTTTCAGCTACTTGCAACAGGGTTTCCTGGGTTTCTGTTGCTTGACCTAGCTCTGCAAGAAGAGTCCTTCAACTTTTATGTTTGTGGGTTTGTAATATAGGGCTTTTCTGAAGAAGAAAGCTGCTGTTAGAAGGGTGATGTGGGTGTGTGAGGAGGGGTTTCTTGGTACTGGCAACTTTGCTCTGCTCTTATTGTACTCTGCTATCTATGAAAGACAAAAAGGATTAAGAGTAGCTTGACTGACCCTTTAAATCTCCCTTTTATACAGGAGAAAGCTTAAAATAAACTCGTGCTACTCTCAATGCTATTTGTGATTTCTGCTACTAGTAATAGATAGTGAATGGAATGAGCTCTTGTACTCCTGCCCCCTTCTCTCTTTCAGTAGCTCAGAATTGAGTCTGGCCAGAAAACCCTATGAAACACCAAGCATGAAGGTAAACTAAAATGTCTTTTTTGTGTTCTCCTTCAGTGTTGTGCTGTCGATGAACTTCACTTCAATGCCAGCAAGTGGCCTGTTGCAGTTCTGTGACCAAGCGGAGAGACTGACCTGAATACATACAGCAGTTAATGCCTCTCATCTGTTGAGTTGTAGATGCTGTTTGTGTGTTCTCTTCAGTCTGGTTCACTGAACTTTCCAGTTAAGACTATCTATCTTGGTGCTGATGAGTAAGTGAGTCAAAAGATATTGTAGCAGTAGAAATTCAGGTGCTCAGAAAGAGTTCTCCATGCTTTCATGTAGAGAAAACCAAGGCCTTTCATAGCACAGAGGCCTCGTGCCAGCATCTTCCTTGTGTTTGTGGGAAATGAACTAATGGATGCTGAATGACCATGGAGAAGGGATGCTGATCTGGTTGCTGATTGATCTGAGACATGGTCCATAATATCCTTGATGAATAATATCACAAATAACTGTTTTTTCTTCTTTTTGACTGGCCAAGGTAACAGTTTGTTTCTTTCTGTGCACTTCAGACAGGTATACAGTGTTTGGAAAACTGTGTAATAGGAAGTTTTGAGAACTTTCTATTAGAAATGAAGGGAAAATCTACTTTGTCCTAAAATACAACTTTGTTTCAGTTTTGTGGCTTTTATGACAAGGAAATGAATTTCTGTTAAGAAAATGCATAGGCAGTGGGTAAATGATTTATTCTGTCAATTTGCCTCAATGTCAGCGTTCCTTTTTAAACCATTTCTTTGTTCTTATATGGGGAAAAAATGGTAAGTCTTGTTTTCTTACTTGGAGAAGTGTGAATATTCCTACAGAAAATACTGAAGGTCCTTTTGTAAGGAAGTCTAGACAGCGATACTTCCCTTTTGCTGAGAAATGCAGCCAGAAACAAAGCCTGGCTTGTTTATGGAGTACAGCACAGATAACAGCTGCAAGCAGTTAAGTGTTAAAAATCCTTTCCTAGCTGTTCTCTTCCCCACACCCACTTCTTACACCCCTTATCCTGAGGGGACAGGCAGAGGGAGGTGTTCTTCTAAAACATCACTTATTTCTGTTATTGTTAACAAGAATCTGTTTGGGGACAGTGTACCTTGCACTTAAATAGATAATGGCTTGGGAAAAGAGCACTCCTGGATACTCTTAAAAACATGAGTGATGCTGGTACTATTAATGCCGCCAGAGGTCTTAAAGATTTCCTTTCCTTAGTTTGTAGCCTTATAACCAAGAGAAATTAGGAAATTTCCTGTGCTTTTGGTTGTTGTTCTTCTTGCACATTAGTTTCACTTCTCTGCACATTAGTTCCTAACAGCCAAGTACTGCTTTGGTGTTGAAGGCTCTGAGTATGTCAACAACCTTCTTTGCAGGTTATGTTGGTAACAAATGTCCATTTGAGGCAAGTCTGTTCCTTAGCCTCTTCCTGGTGTGTCAGGAATGATTCTTGCTTAATTGCCAAAGTTATTGTTTAAGAATAAGAGATAAAAATGAAGGGAAACAAGGTATGCTTTCCCCTGACTCTGGCTCTCCCACCCTTGCCCTTCCTCCTTGCCTTGTAGGCTGGCACCCTGCCCTTTCACTGAGGCATGTTTTGTGTGGGGTGGACTGGATAATGCCAATCTGGAGCATTTGAACAAGGACCTGCAGTGCAAAGTCTCATTAACTTAATCACTTCTTGCTGGTGGTGTTTGCCTGTACTTGTTGTACAAGCTGATGGAAAATCTAGCAAAAAATGAATAATTTACCCCTAGTCTGGCCTTAACTTTGTCCCACCATGAAGTTGTGGGGTCCCTTCTGGAGAGGCCTGGCTTCTGCAGCTCTGGCAAGGCTGGCTGTCAAGAGCTTGAGCAGTGAAGCGTGGAACAAATGGCCCTGATGGGTTTCATCTATTTAAGCTGAAATATCAAGGGCTGTTATTTTTATTACATGCAAATCCAAATGCTTGCCTTTCAAGTCAACTGCAACTGCCTTAGGGCTTCAGCCTGCTGTTCTCTGCTGTGGTAAAAGGAACCCTCTGACCGGCTGCCGGGATGGTGGTGGTGGATTATCGGTTTTATGCTGTCTAAACAACCACTCTCTTCACAATTTAGGAAGAATGCAAGTGGATAGAACTAGATACTAGTAACTCTTAACTAGCTGAGAGCTCAGTTTGTCTTGAGAGATGCTGTAGAGGTTCTTGACACTCTGCGCTCAGACTGAATTAGAGCTTGCACAGCACAATTTCTGCAGTGATGGAAAGCTGTAAAATCCTACCACCAGCAGGAAGTCTGGAGATGGGCAATTGCAAGCCACTGTAGTATCCCCTTTCACCACCACCTCTGGTTTTAGACTTGTACAGTGACAATCTTATTTGTTGACGAGTGGATGAAATCAAGACTCTCTGTACCACATCTGCTCAGACAGAAAAGACTGGAGACTGCCCTTATATTCCATTTCCTCCCACTCTGGATTATCTTAGTGCTATTCTTAATAGTTCTGAGTGTTTTTCTTCTGGCCAGGTGTTTTTTCTGCTTTTTCTTTGATTTCCTGATTATGCCAGTAAAATATCAAGGTTACATTGTCCATGGTTGCTGCTTTGAAGAAGTGAGTTCCACTCAATATAAAGTTAGCATCACAATTTCTTCAGTGTGTGGTCTGAAATCCATCTCCTGGAAAAAATTCATGCCCTATAAATACAGTAGACACCACTATTCTACTTTGTTTTCATCCCTGAACAGAAAAGGGAGGGGAAAACAGGCATGAAGAGCATGATATGAGGTAAGGAGATATGGAGTGCATATATTAGAAGTGCATATGTAAATTGGGAAACCTCACCTGTGACTTCATAGAGGAAAACCGATGCAACTGCATCCACCTGTAAATATTTTCCTCTTTATTATTACCATGTTCTATGCAATTTGGTAAAGACAAGAACTTCAAGTGTATTAAGGCCTCCATTTCGTTTGGATACCTTTTAGTATTTCTTTGAAAATTTGTATTAGGGCCTTGTCCTGGGTCATGAATTTTGTACTTATTCTCATGAAAACGTATTTTTCTATTGATTCTCTGGTTCTTACCTGGCCAAAACCCCTAGGGAAGAAATGCTGGTGGCTTCAGTGGAAGTGGTGTCCTAATAATTACCACCCCAAAGGATGGGTGGTGGAAACTGGGATTGGAGCCTTTGGAAGTGGTGTGTTGCAGATATACCTACAGATGAAGGAAAAAATCTATAACTTTGGAGGTGGCGTAGCTGTGCAAAAAATGGGTCTGAAATGAAAGGCAAGGAATAGAAGCTGGGACAGCTTTCAAGGAATATAAAGCTGAAAACTTGCTGATATAAACAATGCCTTGGCAGTGCTGAGATGCTGGTTACTAGCAGTCATATCTGTAATCTGACTCCTCCTCACAGGGTGCTGTTGCTCAACAAAGGCTTGCAATGTCAACTGGGTTGAGAGCAGATGTGCTAGGAAGCCTGCTGACTAAGTTTCCACGCAAAAGAATGTTTCAATGAATTCGAAACTTTTATGGTAAAATGCTTATATGGCAGAGCTACGCTGATGTTGACAAAGACGAAGGATTTCCTTTCAGAATAGTGCTTTCGCTGGAAATTTTCAGTTATAATGTAGTCAAATTTCAAAACAGTATTGTTTGAAAAAGTCTCTTGAATTTTATTGAAATAGTATGATTGGTTTTGAGTCGAATAAGCTTCCTGAGATGGTGATTTAGTTGTTGAAACATGAAAATATTCTAATCTGGGATGAAGACCAACTTGAAGGTTTTGAGTAGGATTGAAATGTCAGTTCCTATGTCTCTAACTGGGAGTTCTATGTCCAACATGTGGAAGGGGACTTTAAATGACGGGGTGGGGGAAATGGCAAATTGTGTTTTAAATGTGTACCTCCAGGAATGACCTTCATAAATTCCTCTGTAACTTGTGACTATGCCACTGGGAGAAGTGCACAGGACCTCACTAGAAGCTGGTCATGGAAGAGGACCTGTAGGTTCTCTGGAGATCTTTTTCATCGCCTTGTGTGATGAGGTGATGTATCAATTTTAATCTATGAAGCTTATCCTACCTGGCTGTGGGACAAGGACTCTGACTGCACCCTTGTCCCAGAGCAGCTGCCTCTGTCCTCTGTTCCATGGCATCATGGTGGGGGAAGAGCAAACATTTCAGCTGTGCTGTCTGAATGTCTGAGTGCTGATGCTTCATGTAGGCGTGGAAGGAGGTGGGAGCCTGGCTTTGCAAATCAGACTCCTGTTCTGTAGCTGTTGTGAATCACTGCTGAGGATGTGATTCTCTCACTGGCTTAAAATACTCTGTAGGGTGTATCTGTCTTCTTGGCCAGATGTGTGGTTTTCTGCTTGTCCTTAGTGGACTTAGTGGAAAGGCTTCTGCTTTCTCCAAGGGGTTGCATGCAGGGTTTGATGGGACTCAGCAAAAGGCATTTGCAGTCTCTAGTGACAATTCAAGGGAGTAAAGGTAATTTAGGAAAGTTTTACAGCAGGGTGGATTTTTTGGGTATCCACAGATGAGAAACAGCCACTTAATAGTGACAAAAACATGAACAGATTAAGGAAAATATAGCAGAGATTTTTCTATGTTCCTTAAATAAAAGGATCTCTGCCCACTGAATTACCAAGTCCCTATGTTAGAGGCAGTAGTGGATGAGGTAGCTTGGTTACTAGCAGAAATCTGAGCTGTCTTAGGGTTGGTTTTATTCTTTCCTGAAGTCCTCAGAAAGCCAGGTGGAGAGCTCAGCTCTGCCCAGGGAACAACATCTTGGGGAGAGTTTGTTACCTTGAAGTTTATCACCTGCTTTCTTGCTGGTGTCAGGCTTTTCAGACAACTGGAAAGCAACACCAGCACATCCTACTGATGTCTTGACAGTCTGTGTGTGAGGGTAAATCTCTACCTCTGGGTCATATGAATGAATGAACCATGAGCTGTATCCTCCCTTTCCTGTCTCTGACTTCTCCAAAGGAGCTTGAAATAGGTAAGAGCTATTGAGGNTTTTTTTTTTTTTTAAATAACAAGGTACACACCCAGGACCAGACCTCAAACCTTGCTTTACAAGCCAGTGTCTTGTCTGCCATGGAACTTTGTGTTAGTCAGTGTGCCCTCCAATACCCCTGAAGATACTTCAATAGAAAGAAACAGCATCTTTTACCCTGTTTTGCCCTGCCTATGCCCTGCACTGAGTACTGTATCATAACTCTAAGGGTGGGGTAACTAATGATGCCAATTCTGTACCACTTAAACACTTCCCTACATCTAAAATGATGGCACTTGGCTGGCTCTGGGTGGAGTTCAGGTTGCCAAAAAAAGAGACCAGGGCTCATAGAACTGTCTTGCAGGAGTGGTTGCCATGTCTGAGTGTACTGAATGGAGTCATAAATGGCCAAAACTTGTTTGGATCAGGCCTTAAATGGTCACGTCAGCTGCAGTCCACTCTGTGCCAGGAGCATAAAACCAGGCTAATTCCTCATTCATTAGCTCTTGCTAAGAGCAACACTGTCATGCAAATTCCTTGCAGATGTTTATTCAGTCATTTTGACTCTCAAGTCTAGTACCTTCTTACGCTGCTCAAAACTGGTGACTTAGCAGCAGACAGGACTCAGTAGATAAATATTATTTCTAACTGGTGTAATGGTGGTTTGTTATCTTAACATTCATGCAATGCATAGTGGTCTACTCATCTGACAAGCTACTTCTTCCTAGTTTAAGTCTTTGAAACTTAAGATTTGTTTTTTTCAAGGATGTGTGGAGCCAGTTACTAAAAATGTAAAATAACTCTTTAGGCAAAAGACAATCAGACTCATGATTGAGAATGTACTCATTTTGAAAAGCAGGTTGATTCTGCTTGTACAAGAGCTAATGCTGATCCAGTTTTGGCAGCCTCTATGAGCTCCTCTCATAATGTTCTGGAAACATATATTTTTAAATGAAGATGCTTTTTGCTCCTGTATTTTTCTTGGTAAAACATTGAAAAGGCTCTCTACTCTTCAAGCTAAAAGTAATCTTGGTCCATTTCAAGTAGGCAAAAGGGAGGGAACATTCAATTTCAGGGTTTCTGAACTTCCAAAAAGTTTGACTCATATTGTGTTCTAGAAATTGCTGATATGAGGCGAGGGAGCTTATCTGAGAACTTAGATTATGCTTATCTGACTGGTACAAGTATGTTATTGTCACTACAGTATGCAACAGTGATTCCTCTTCACCACTTCTGGGGGGTGGAAATCTATTGCTATAGCTGTAAATTAATCATCACCTTGCTTCAGTGCAGCTCATCCTGGACTTGAGCATGCAGTGAGCTGTGTGACCCAGTGTGGGCTCAGCAGTGGAACAAAATGGTAGGTACATCACCAGGCAGGGACGTGCAAAGGGGGTTAAACAGCACTAGAAAATGCTCAGTAGGATGAATACAGAAAGCTTCAATGGCATCTCACCAGGAGCTCACAGAGGAGAAAGCTGTCACATATCAAGTATAACTTTAATGCAAAATGAAGAATAATATGCAATAAGTAGATGGGACTCTATCAACTAGAATTCATGAATTTTCAGATGCTAAAACTTTCCGATTGTGTATGATATTGGCTTACACTGTCACAAAACTCAGAGGATTAAAGTTATTTGAAGTCTGACTTCTGAATCTTTGTTTTCAAGCTGTTGTTCTTAATGTCTTCAGAGTTGCTTATAATTAGTTCAAGAGTTGGAATTATCATGGTGTAAGGTATGCAGGAAGTGTTGCAGGGAAAATCCAACATAAACCCAGAGCACTTTTTCCTCTTTGGTAAGGACATTGCCTGGAACGAAGTTCCTCATTGCATGGTGCTCAGGTTTTCATCCAATAGATGTTGGACTTGGACATCTTCTGATGCTGGATTTGAAGTATGGGCTTGAAATCATAATGTCTGATCCAAAGGGGTGAGAGGCTTCCTACTGGGGTGGAGTGTTTTGCTCTGTGTATTGTTTTTAGAGAGTTCTTCTTACTCAAAGCTCTGTTCAATCACTTAAGAAACCCAAATGTTGTCAGCCTTGTTAATGGCAAGCCCTGGAAGCATTTTTCAAACCATCCTGCTGGTTCTCCTTCAGATAGCTAATGTAAATATGTAAGCAGTTTATTTTTAAAGCTTCATGTTCCCTGCTCACAAGGGTGCTCCTGCATGTACTTACTGTTCGCATGTTATGATGAAGAGGCTTAATCAGCATCAGAATTTTATATATTGGTGCTCTGTTAGCCGGTCCAAACATAATACTTTCTGTTGAATTTTTCCTTAAACTGCTTTTGGCTTTACTGTGTGAGGATCTCAGACTGTAACTAATTTAAGGACTAATTTAGCTATATTCCTGTTGACACAGACTTGTACATTCAGTCCTACAGCAGGCAAAGTTTCAATTGGCAGGGGCTGCTCTGTATTCCTTTCCATATAGCCAAGGATGATGCTTTCACAGAGCATCTAGGATTTCCCTTGCATTCCCCCTTTCCCCAAAGCCCCAGAACTGACCCCAAAGACTGGCTGCAGCCTACAGACCCTGTTCTCATGCTGCCAGTTCCTTGCCTCCCTGTCTCAAATTCTTCCCTGCCCAGATCACTTCCAGGATGCATTAAGGAGGTGAGGTATAGCTGGCTGCCAAAATGACCATACCCAGCTGCTATAACTGCTTTGTGGGAGTGTACCGTGGGGAGTGGCATGTTAGGAGGGAGCTTATCTTTAAAACTGAAGTCAGGTTAATATAATTTTATAAGAAATTCCTTCAGTAAACGTGAGCTCCAGCATTCTGGATAGGTTGATTGACTGTCTGCCAACGTCCCTTACTCTTGGCAGGCAGCACTGACAGTGCTGGCCTCACCTGAATGTAGTGCAGCCCTGCTTAAGGTGGTGGGAACTGGTGAGACTGGCCTTCAAGCTTCCCTGGATGTGACAGGACCACAGTGAATGTGATTGCTTTGCAAGCTTGGAGGGATGCCAGTCATCCAGAGCCTGCCACTTCCAATAAGCACGCACAGCTCAGCCCTACATAGCTTCATTGTGGGCTTGAATTAAAATGAAAATCCAAAGTGAAAGCAACAATTCCACGTTGAAATTTGACAAAAGACTCTGAACCTGCTGGAAGGAAATACTTCCACAGTGGTGTGTCCCCACCAAGACTGCTGGTGTAGCTCAGCCTGCAGGACTGCTTACACAAAGCTGATGTATGCTGTGGAAGTTGTTGTCCAGCGATTTTTACAAAAAAGATGCATTTTACTCAGGGTAAGTGAATGGTTGCTGTCATTGAATTGCTTACACAAGGTTTCAGTGCTGTAAGTGATGCTTGAACCAAATGCCCCAGACCCCCTGGGTGGCAGCTCTGGTGGATGCAGGTTTGTTGGGGCATGAGAGCTTGGGGCACACTGGATGCAGTTTCAGTTGGCTGAATGGATCAAAACTCAGACTCCCATAGCTTGAGTTCAGCACTGAGATCCCAGAACCTCTGGGTCAGAATCTCTGTGCATATGGATAACAGTCACTGGATGCAGCCAGTGTGTGACACAGTGCACAAATATTTATCACACCTGACTGCTAAGCCTGGGCCAGCACAGGCACCTGCTTGTCTCAGCAGTGCTTTGTGAAGGCAGAAAGGTTACAAATACATCTTGAAATGCCAGGCAACCGGTCTTGTGCAGCTGAATGTGGAGTATACAGAACTAGCTTGCAGCTCCAGGGGTTGATCAGTGCCAGCCTTAAAGATCAACAGCACACAGTGGTGATGCTGCAGTGTTCAAAGAGCCTGGTGAGGGTGGGCACTGCCTGATCCCTGGTCTTGTACAAAAGGAGGAGGGAAGGGCTGTGCTGGCTGCCAGCAACATCACTTAGCATGTGATTAGTCCTGCCAGAGCCTTGCTGACCCTCAAGAATGCTGCAGTAAGTCATGTTTGCTTCTCCCATCTTGTTTTCTGATCATAATCTTGCACCTTTTTGTTCCTGGAGCTGCAGGGGAGCTTAGCTCTTACCTGTGGGCAACATTCAGGCTGAGATTAGCATACAGATGATGGAGGGAGGAAAATTAGAGGGAGGCTTAAGCAGTGCTGAGCTCTTGCTCTGACCCTTGACCTGCCCTATCTGATAAGAGCTAGCTTCCCCCTCCCACAGTAAACTCAAACAGCAGCTAGTTATACAGTAATGGAGATCAAGGAAAAGGAATTTGAAGAGCTCAACGCTCAGGGAGGTCTCTTGTTTAATTCCTATTTTGCACCTTGCTATCATAGTTCACTAGAGTTATTCCAAACCAATGGAGGTGTTGCTGCCAGCTCATGAGTCATTGACTTTCCAGCCACACTGAAAGGTGCAAAGTTGAGCATCTTTTAACTTTCTTCACCTTTAACAGGTACATCTGGAATGATTTTTAGAGAGGCAGGGACGAGGGCTGCTCACTGGCTTTGAGCTGTTGGCGCAGTGGTCTGTGGTGAGGTCTTTGAAGACCTGGAGGTTGCGTGGAGAGCATCTAAAAGGCAATAAATCAGGTGCAGATTCACAGGATAAGACTGAGGGTTTTTCTCCAGCTGTATGCTAATACCTTACCTTTAGCAAAACGTGCCCCCTCCAGTTTGCTTGGTACTAATTCTGCAGCCTCCAGGCTGTGAAATGCTGCAGTGTTCCCTTCCAGCTCTGAGCTGTACTGTGCAGTGCTTTCTCACCTGCATGAGGTGCCATGGGCAGTCTGAGCAGTGGCACTCTCCTCTGGGGCTCACCCAGAGATTTGCTGGGTTATGATAAGCCAAGTCATCTCTGGCAGAGGTTACGCTTCTCACGTGAGGTGAGGTTTTGATGTGTGAACATGCCTCTAAATACCTTGTGGTATGTTTCTTTGGAGAAATGATGTAAAACTTGACCAGGCTTGGAGTTTAACTTATTCTGTTACATTCTGCCTTTGCCTTTTCCTTGAACTCTTATTCAAATGCAATGGCTTTATACCTTTTTGTTTTTTCTACGGAATAAAGCTGCTGAGCAACTTTATCTTGTCTTTATTTCAGCAGTATATAAGGAATCTTTTTAATGCAGGCTCATTTCTGCAAATAAACCGGTGACTAATTTAAAATAAATGAATAATCTCACTGAGTTGGGAATATTCTTGTGAGCAACAATCCCCAGGAGTTTCCTGGGATTTGAATCTGTTCCACATGTAAAGCTCTTTGGGAAGAAAGTTTCTGTATAAAGCACAATTCTAAATGTTTGTTTGTGTTTACCCAACTACATTCCTTCAAAGTTGAAGGGGTACCTTCAATTTGTAGCTTAATGTAAATGATTTGTTAGAAGTAGTTTCAAATACCTTGTTTTCTATGCTGATTTTGATTTTAGTTATGGTTTCATATAGTTAAAAAGTACTTTTTCAGCCTTGTTGCTAAGAGAAAAACATACAAACAGCAAAGCAAACTAAACAGTCAATTTAACTATTCAGTGGGAAGCTATATTACATCTAAAACAAAGTAGAAGCCTGCCTCATTTTTCCATTGATACTGCACTTATGTATTTCACAAAGCAGTAGTAGGTAAGATTTTTGGGCAGGAGCAAAATTAAAGCAATTTACTTCAAGACAATGATAAATGGCGTTTACAGAGCTGCACGTAATGCATGTCTCCAAATGGTGTGACTGGAGAGCTGAGCAGCTTGAAACCAGCCCTCATTCATGAGGATCCCATTCTTTTACTTGATCTTGCATATTCTTCCAACTGTAAGTATTCTATCAACAATGCAGATCTTATGAATGTCATTATAAACATAAGCAAGTTATTTTAAATCTGAAATGGACAATGAAGTCATCCACTCTGGTGTCTGTAGTTAAATTTCAGACTGCACTTCTGCAAATAAGAGTCCTAAAGGCTCAGAATGCTGTGTTGTCTGTGATGTGGCTTTTATCTGTGGTGTGTGTGTGCTTGTATTAGATCTTTGTAGTCAATAGTAAGTGCTTTCCATCTGGAAATTCTTGGTGTTTTGAAACTGTTGTATTTTAANTATTACTGCTTGACTTAGTAAGAATGTGGATGTGGAAAAAGGTTCATATATTGATTTTAAAGCTAGAGCATTGAAAAGACAATATTGAACAGTGCCAGTAGTCTTCCTTTTTCTTTTTTTTAAAAAAAAAAAAAAAAAAGGTGAGTACAGATGGAAGAGCAATGTGCGTGCTGCATGTCCATGTGTATGGGCTTGTACGTGCAAGTAGCATTTGGAGTGCTTGCAAAAAGGGCATTATGGATTTCTATGTGTGCACTTGGTTGGGATAAGCTTAGAAGCAGTGCATGAGCATGAAGCTGTGCAATGCTCAAATCTTTTTGGGAAGAAGGCTCCCTTGGGAGAGAGGGAGACTGTATGTTCGTGTCCTAGCAATAGGATGCTTGGAAAAGGAAAGACCTACTTTGGTTCCGGAATATACTCTAGAAGAAACTATATGGAATACTTTAGTGTATGTTCTCCATGTAACCTGATTTACCACGATGCCTTGAGTACAGATTTCAAGGGCTTGCAAGCCAGAGGATGCAGTGGGGCTCACCCTTCAGCCCAGCCCTCCCCTCTGCCTCCAGAGCTGCTGTTGGCCATGGCCAGAGGGTGTTCTGTCAGACCTGGCACAACTCATCTTTTCTTCAACATGTCCAAACAGCAACAAATGTGAGTTATCTCAGCTGCTTATCAAATCTGTGTGGAGATGTGCTTGTTGATAGTGTAGGAGTGCAGGAGTTGTGGAACAGCTGTAAACGAAGCATAAGGAAATGGAGGGGGTGGCCCATCTATACAGGGATGCTTCTTAATGTTTCTTTAGGTCAGGGAGCTATGTGTTTGTTTGTCATTGGATGGGGCTATGTTTTATCTGGGGACTGTGGTGTACGGTGCAAGGGGTCAGCCTCTAGGAGAGTCAACAGGTAGGAGTCAAGTGGATGAGGCCAGGCTCTTTTCAGTGGTGCAAGGCAACAGAACAAGGGGCAATGAGCACAAGCTGGAATGTAGTAAGTTCCATACAAACATGAAGAAGAATTTCTTTAGGGGTGGCAGAGCACTGGAACAGGCTGCCCAGAGAGGCTGCTAAGTCTCTTTCTCTGGAGATATTCAAGACCTGCCTGGATGCAGCCTTGTGTAACTCACTCCAGGAAACCTGCTTTGGCAGGGGATTGGACTGGGTGATCTCCAGAGGTCTCTTCCAACCCCTACCATTCTGTGATTGCTTATGAATGTAAGACTACAAGCTTTTACGTAAATATTTATGCATGAGGGCTTTTACTATTCTTTTGGTATAAAGAAAAGTATGCATACTGATCGTCTTCTTAAAAAAAAATACTTACAAAGAACCAGCTAGAGATGCATCTTAAAGTAAATTCTGAGTTTCTCCTGTTTTCATTGCAGCAGTGAGGAACTTGTTGATGTAAGGTATGCCCTGCACCACTTCTCTCCTGGCCCATCTTTTCCAATACAACCAGCTCCTGCCTTGCTCTGTGCTTTCAGGTTCGTGCCTGTGTTGTACATATCTCAGGAGACCTTCAGCTTTGTCCTTCTTACAAGCCTTTGAGTCACCCTTGCCCAAGACCTTGCACTGTACCTGCTTATCCCCTGAATACTGCTCTCCCCTTCTATATGTTAATGACCAATTTGAGAATCAACACTGAGTCCAGCTGTTCCAAAGGCTTTCTATGGCTCTTAACATCACAGAATAGTCCATGTTTTCAACAAGTAGCTCAGAGATGGACCTCCTAAGATCCTTTACTTTATGTCTCCTTACATAAAGACCTTAGTTGTCTTGCTTGTTAAAATGTGCTCCTTAATTTTGGTTTCTATCCAGTTGTGGTCAAATAATCCCTTGTTCCTGTGGATGAGCAGTGAATTTCCACTAGGAATGCTATTAGACTGGGTAAATCCACATTTCATCTCTTCCAGGCACTTCTCTTTGCTCTCTTCCAGCCAGTGCTTCTCTTCTTCCATTTACTGTAGAAACCCTTTCTTGTCCTATATCTAAGCTGCTTGCTATCCTTTCCTAGTCTCCAAATGTTCTTCCACTTTAACCAAGGTGTTAAGTACACTGTCTTCTATCAGATCCTTAATGATTAAAGAACTCCAGTTCTAAAATCCTGTATAATCAAATCAATGTTACTTGATGTGTTATTACTTTAAACTTAAAACTTTTCAATATTACTCAACATATGTGGAGCAACTGATCTATAAATGTAACTTTACTCAGAATACTTGGGAGTCCCCACCAGGGAGAATTTTCCTGTCTGTAGTCCAAGCTGAGAAAAAGCTGCAGCTGAAGCTTGCAGTTCCCCTTTCAGATTCCTGAGCTAATCAGGGGTGAGGAAGCTCCTGAGCTCACTTGGGGACAGTTGGTAAGGTTGTTCTGCATGCATATCTGGCTTCGCTGTTTCTGAATCCTCTCAAACACTTGGTTTGAGCTTCCAAATGGTAAGAAGATCAGGTCTGTACTGTGGTTATTAGCATGGGTGAGATCAAACTGGTGTTCACCTAAATATAACTAATAATACAGACAATCGGGGAAGGAATCTAGATCACACTTGAAGGATGATGCAGATCCCCCAGGTAACAGCGTGTTATTTCCTTGTGCCCGTGCTTCTGCACTGGCTGTTCTGGGTAGCACTGCTGGCTCTGAGTCCACCTCTGCTGTGCTAGCCTTCTGTACTAATATTTGTGTTATTTGCATGGCAGGCCTTTTCTGTAGCACTTCTGGTAGATGAATTGTGCTCTCATGCCATATTCCAAAGTGTAGTCTGTATTTACAGCAGCGCTGCACTGATAAATCCCTGTTTGATGCTTAACTCTTAATTAAGAAGGAAAATAGCTTTTTCTTTCAGTAAGTGTTGTCAGAGTTGCTGCCTAGCTTTACAGCTTGCAGAGGAAGCTCTGGAACTGGGGCTAAATAGCTGCATGGCACTTCCAATGGCTCTGCTGCCTGGGATGTGGAAAAGGAGCAGTGCTGCTCAGTTTGCTGCAGGGCAATGTTCTGTGCTGGTGTGGTTCAACAGCAAGCTGCATTAGGTCTCAATGAAACAAGGTGAGAATGGCAGAGACCCTGTACTATTCTGACAGCTGAGCACTGGGGGTTTCTGAATGCACTGGCAATCATGACTTTTCTTCTGGCTTTGGATTAAGCTGTCTGCCACAGCTCCTAAATGTTTGGATTCCCAGGGATACCATCCAGCTGTTACACTCCTCTTGCAGGGCAGTCTCTCTCCTCACATCCTTTTTCAGCAAGGTATCAACAGCTTGTATGAAAGAGCAACAAACTTTCCAGATCCCCGTGTTTCTGAGAAGGACTGCTGTGGCAGTACACTTGTATTCTGTGAGTACGTTCAGGCTATAGGATATCTGGTAGCTGCCTTCTAACTGGTCTGAGTATGGGAGAGTGATGCAGGATGATCTCATCTGGCTGTCAGGAACATGTTTCTCTCTAACCCATCTGCTTGTGAATCCCTTGGGTAAGGATTAAGTGCGTGATATCCTGAGGTGTGAGTAGGACTCACGTGTGAGGAGCAAAGCAACCAGTCGGAAACTACAGTTTGAAGATCCAATGCTGGAATCTTAAGTCTGAGACAACATCAGTTTTGTGATGTTTCCAGACTGGCATCAGCTTTTAAGTGGCTTTGATTTCAGTTGTGGGGAGTTGTGGCTGGGAGGTCAGAGTTTAGCTTGATGGTTCTTAGCATTATCAAATGCCACACCCACTGAATGCAGTATCAGATCAAAGATAAGGCTTGATTTCAACCTGCGTTATTTTTCAGTCCTTAAGCTGAATTTCAGATCTGTGGAGCAAGGAGAAGAGCTGATGAAGCCTTGCTTTGCTAGATGGTATAGGCTTGGAATGAGATCTTGGTTGGGAAGCCTTTGTCTCCAGTTTGCTTGCCAGGACAGAAGACTTGAGCAAGGCAAAACTTGGTGAAATGGCTCTCCAGGGAAGTTTGTAATTGTTTCACTTTGCAGAAGACTTTTTTTTAAAAAAAATAATANATTTTTTTTTTAAATAAATAATAAAAAATCCAACTGTCTAGGAGAACAGGGCGTGAATAAACCTTTTCAGTGCTCAGTTCTACCTTCACCTTACATTGAGGGCAGCTCCTTGGGAGTAAAATACGGTGTAGCAGACAAAAGCAATTTGCCCATCTTGTTGAGGATCTGGGGATTAATTGAATCTGGCCGAATACATGATAGCTTCATCAGAGCTTTTCTCTGAGCTGAGGAATGAATCCCATCCTGCCTAGTCTTTGTCTGAATACAAGTGCACCCAATTTTGAGATGATGAAAGTTAGTGGATGAGATTAGATGCATTGAAAAGGTAGGTATTGTGGGGTGAGACTTGAGATCTGGGCTGATGTGAACCAAGAGCCGCTTTAAGAAGTGATGCCTTAGCTTGAATTCATCCACTTCCTGTTTCTGGCCCTGGAAATTCACTGCTTGCTGGAGGAAGGAAAGTGTTTCCCAGAACCAGAACGTGAACAAATATTTAGCAGTAAAAATCTTAAGAGAACATTCGGCTCATCTTCCCTTCCTCATTTTAGGTACAAATAAAACTGTTTTTGCTCCACAATTCCAGCAGAACAGGCTGCCCTAATTGTCTTTCACAAGTATCTCTTGAAAAATGTGTGAACTTGAGCAAAGCTTTCAAGAGAGTGAATGAAAGACTTCTGTTGTTCACATCTGGTGAATTACCCAATTAGAGCTGGAGAGCAAGACTTCACCTCCAAGGTGTATGACAAAACCCAAGAGAACACTTGACAAACATGAGGACTTGAGTGGATGTTTATTCAGTCAGACATCACGAGAACAATTGAATGAGGTGAAAAATAGTGCGTCTCTCTCAATGAACAGATTGAACTGTTACAAATGCTTATTAAATCAAAAAATGGGGGTAATATGAGTAATGGATATTGGGATGAAACTGAGTTCTGTTATCTTTGTATAACACTAACCACTGTAGACTGTCATGAGTACTTTCTATGGCAGGGATTCTGTGCGAAAAAAAAAATCCTTTCTATCAAATATAGAAGAGACAAGAGTAGCTCTGCAGTGCAGATGTCATGTGTCTGCTTGGAGCAACAAAGGCAAGTTCCACCACCTCTTGCAGTGCCGAGCTGCGACTGAAGCTGATGATTAAGCCTGTGGCTTTTAAATGCTTCCATGCTGGCTGACCGATTTGCAGTATGTTAAGAAGACTTTCAGAGGTGGTATCTTAAGTGGAACTGAGTTTGGGCACTCGAAATAGTAAAAATCATTTATACAGAAGACTTTAAAAGGCAGCAAAGGTTTCAAGAACTAATCTAAATTGAAGTTAGCTCAGATCTCTTGGCTTGGATATTGTAGGTCTGCATTTCCTCCCTACGTTGACACTATTTCCAGTTACATCTTTGTCTGGAGCCTCTTCCTTTGCAAGATATTGCAGATTTGAAGAATGAGGTGTCATAATCCATGTTTCTTCCAGAAAACCTTGAGGCTACAGGGCTGCATGGCGGGCTACAGCCAGAAACCATTCTGCAGCTTGAACTGAGATCTCAGGACATCTCAGTCTTCATATTCTTTGTGGAAGGCTTCCTGTTTCTCACCCTCTAGTTTTTCATCAGGCAATGGCAGGTTGACTTCTAGTACCCTGGAACAAACATCCACAGCATCTAGAAGGAGACTGATTAGCGGACAGGGGGAGTTTTACCTAAATACCGTGCAATTTAATTACAGAAGAGTAGGTTAACAACAACGTGGTATCAGTTATTCAAGCTATGAGTCAAGCATTGAAAATAACTGTTAGTGCTGGGAATGTCCTGCTCTGTCTGGACTGGCACCTCTCTCTGCTGGAGCAGGGGAGGTGAGTGCAGCTCACTCCATTTCCTACAAGGGACCAGCAGGGCTGACAGGGTCATTTGTGCACTTTGGCTAAGAGGTTATTGTGTGCTAATTGGCAGCACTAATCTTGGAGCATTTTGTTTGTTGCAATTATCTGGTCATGCCAACTTGATTGTTTGAGCAATTTCTTAACGGAACTTCACTGTTATCTTTTTATATCTAGTGTTTTGTTTGCTTTAGCTGAATGTAGCAATGATTGCTTCGGTCTCCTAAAAAGAAATACTAGCTCTGAGGAAAGCAAACTCCTTTCCCCTTAAGAGCACCTCCCATCCATTTGTGTCTTTGTCTCTTTCCCAGTTCCTATGAAGTTCAGAGGTTTTGGAGACTGAAGTGTTGGTTGCTTGGGGAAGCTCTTTCTATAGAGGGGGAGGTGGCCAAATGCTGTTCTCTGACTAGACAACTCTCTCTAATTAGTAGTTAATCAGAATGTTTCTCTTGTTCCCCTCTGGGAGAGACTTCTGGGCAGTCATGCTCCAGGAATGTATGGTTGAATTATCTTCTGGGCTCTGACTGCAGTGGAGTGGGGCCAGCAGAGACTTTTGGCCCCCAGTTTCTCAGAAATGCTTTTTTTTTTTTTTTTTTGAGTGGATTTGTATCGTTTCCCAGAGGAAGGCTAACTCCACTTGATGCATTAAACTAGGCAAGTTTTTAAATACAAGAGCCACGTGGCAAAGTACATATATGTGATTGAAGGCTGCCTCTCATGTCTAATTGCCTTGATGGATTTTTATGGTGCATGAAACAGCAGAGAGCAATTCTTTTAACTTTATCCAGTTGCAAGAACCTGGTCCCTGTCTGGACCTGATGTGCCTCTTCACCCCCACTGACCTTGGAGTACATAAAAACAACTTTGTGCATATCACAGCACTAAATCAAATGAGCAGAGGGTTTCCTGCTTAGGTCCTGAGACTGAACCCAGCATGTGGAAGAAGTGCTCCTTGTGCAGTAGTTCACTTCATCTTAGCTGTCATACGCTTGTAAATCTATCATGAAGATCCACTCATGTAAGGAGTGGGGTCAACTATAAGGTCTACAGGTTTGTCTTGTTGTCCAATACTTATGACAGTTAATCTAAGTGCTTTCAGTTTATGGAGGCGTTGTGTTGAGAAAGCGTTAATTTGTTATGGACAACTGTAGGTATCCTTAAAGGCATCAGGTGAGAGGGGCTCGCTTGGTGTGGTGGCCACTTGCAAAGCAGGGAAGCTTTGCCATGCTTGTACCTTTTTAATCCATCACTGGTGGGACATTGGCATGATGTTTGTGGGTCTCTCCTGTAAATGCCACTTGTGATTTACCAAGATGTGAGCATTTAGCCATGTGCGAAGAGCCAACCTGTGAAGCCAGGCCTGTGCTACTGGAATTGAACCAGCATTTCTTCTTGGTGGAAATTCTGTGGCTTCTTACAGGGAGCTTGCCACTGGTGACGCTTTTGAACTGAATTGCAGTGAAGGAGAGCATCCTTGGAGTGATGAAAGCAATTACAGGAAGTGAAGCCTGCATCCCCACTTCAAAATGAGTGGGTCACAGGAGGCATCAGTGCCAATGCACACAGCTTCTGTTGGTATTGGACTTCCTGGAGTGCCTTTTTTGCAGGAGCTGTTTCAGCAACCATGAGAGATCCTGGTATGAATGCTTTCCTGAATGCTACCCAACCAGATCCATCCCTTCCTGCTGCTTCTCTTTGCCTGCTGTGGCAGGCAGACCTAAGGGCAGCATATTGACTGCAGAGCTAGAGGAAAATTCTCCAAGTACCAAAAAACTGCCCCGAATTCCTGCCCAATGGGCTCTTCTGGAGGAAATGAATGGAAAGAGTCCCCCCCCAGCCTTCAGCCAAGTCTGAGTAGGCAAGGCACAAGCTCCCGCACCTGTGTAGCTGAACAGGAATAGATCTGCCCTACCAGGTTTATTTGTCTCCAGGACACTGCAATCATTACTGTAAAACACCAGCCAGTAGAGCTTCCATCAAACACTCAGAATAAATATTTTTTTCTGTCTATTTCTGTAAAAAGGGTCTTTGAAAATATCATTAATATGTTTGAAAAAACCATCTGCTGAGTAGTTATTTACTGAGTCTTTAAATACACAGGCAGAAGAATGGAGTCCTGTGAAAGTGCTGCTGCAGCCCAGGCAGGGCTGGTGTCTCAGCCTGGAGGCTCCAGCCAGCTCCTCCCTCTACAGACAGGGATGTGGATGCTGGGGGAGCTCTTCCACCCCTCCCTGTCTGTCTGATGGTGCAGGACAGCCAGCTGCTTTGACCTTGCTATCTTTCTTGGGCATTATGTATGTGGATGAGTCCATGTGGGGAGTGGGGTCTTGAAATGCAAGTGCTATGGTGAACTGCAGAGAGTGTTGCAGTGGGCTGGGAGTTTTCAATACCACATCCATCTGGAAGCATCTAGGTTTAGAGTCAGTCCAGACTAAGAAAAAGCCAAGTATTAATTTATGAAAGGACCAGGTTCAGTGACTTCCTTGGGACAAAGGAAGTTTCAGTGCAGCCCCTGCTGTTGCTAAGAGGGTTGGTGTCGTGATGCCCCTCTCTCCTATCTGGCTGAGCACTCTTCTGAAAAGCTTAAGGCAGTGAATAATAGCAATCACATCTATAACTGCCAGGGCTGACACTATTCAGAGTGAACAGTAGCGTAGGAACTACATCTTGGGTAGAAATCTGCTTAAAAGCTGGCTTGGCAAAAATTATTTCAGATGGGCCATTTACTGAACATAACCTATTTTGTTATAAGCCATATAGGCTGTATCCATGTAGGTATATAAAAATAGCTATGAGGTTGAGAGGTGGTGAAGAAAGGTTCCTGTATAAGATGCTGATAAATCCTTGACCCCTTTCATGTCTTGCTGAGCTCTTTATGACTTGGAGCTGTAAAATACCTGTGAATCCTGGTGACCAGCAGTATTTCAGATGAGATGAATAGCCAGGAGAGCCAGTCAATGGAAATGGTTTGGTTTCTTTTGCTGTAGGCATTATGGATGTTATCTCTGCTTGTTCCCTGTATCTTCTCTAACACACTCATGTTATTACAAGGTACTGGCTGTGAGCAGCTGCAAGGTCTGGTTATTAGAGAATTGATCAGTTTTGTTTGTCCTTGCCTAGGAGATGATTCAACTGCGTGCATGCCAAGTATGTGGGTATGTCTGTATTGTTTGAGGGGAAGGGGGTGATTCTGATTTCTTCAGAAGAAAGATGCAAAATGCTGATGAGCTGAGTAAACTAAGTTTTCTCAGTATTCATGCAGCACAGCAAAACTAAAACTCCAAATGTATTAAGAATCACTTCGACTAAGTCACTGAGAGCCTTTAAAAATTGCATGTATTATTCAGTAAGTCCTAAAACAAAGCCCAGTATTGCTTTTAGAATCATTGTCCACACACATCTTTAAGGACCTAGAGTAGCTCTTAACTTGGTTCTTTGCTCCACAATCTTTAAGCTGATTGATTAGATGTTTGTCCCTGTCTGTAGGTGCCTAACTTCATTTAGGAAAATGAGACTTGAGGTCCTAAATCAAATGGTGCTTACTGAAATGTAATTACTTATCCAGATATCCAGATTTTGTAGTAGAAATCCTAGCTGCTCAACCACTAACCTTCCACAATTATTTTTTCTGTTGTAGATTAATATCCAGTGGAATCAGTAGTTGAATTTTGTAGTTGATTCCATTGTCTAACCATTGATTTTTTTTTTTGACTTTCCTATTAATCATTCTTGTGTTATTCAGCGAACTTCAGTACTTTGATGCTGTGTAAGCTTAGCAAGTCTGTTAGTGTATTTTGGCTGTTTTCTTTCTGTTAATGAAGAGGTGTTACAGCAGTGCTATTAACAGTTCTGCAGTGCCAAGCCACCAGAACCTGCTAGTGAGCCTTGCTCCACATGTTTGGTGTGGATAAAATCATCGGTTGTGACTGTGCTGTTGAAAAGATGATGGAGAGATCTGTAAGCTGTAATCACTTTCATGGTGTGCTTCTGGGGAAGCTGAAATACTTGGTGAAAGCCTGTTTGTCAATATACCTATATAATGCACGTGTTGAAACTGGAAATATTTTGAGGTTTCATGATGTATCACATCTTCATGCTTCTAGGAAGGACCATCGAACAGATCCCTCTTAGGCTACCCATCCCATGCAAAGAGCTGAGTCCAACCTGGCAGCCAGCTTTTCAGCTTTAAACTCAAGAAGGAAGAGTTTAAACCCAACGTTTATGTAAGAAATACTTTGCTTTTGCATGAGCCTCAATCCACTTAGATATACAACCCCAGTTATAGCGGAGCCCACGTTCCATTCCCAATGTGGGCCCTTTTAGCTCTCTTTAGTTAAGTTGAAAATTTCTCTTGTATCATTGTGGCTCATCTTAGTCAAAGCTTGTGATCACAGGAGACCATGGACTGATATTGAAGGCAGCAGAGGTGACACCCCCATCTATTTCTTATAGTAGGCATGATATGAGGCAGCCCTTGCTGTAGTGTTGTGTAGGTGGCATGAAAAGACACTGGAACTGCTGAAAATGAAACCGTAAACTAGTTGATGTTTGTCAAGCCTCTTGCTCTGACTGGGTAAGGAATAAGCTGTTTGATGTAATGACGAGTTTCTTGAAGAGGGTTTCCCTAAGGGAAGCTACATGATAATGTGTGTGTCCATATGTGTATGGGGGAAGAATGTGCAGGAACAGTATTGGATGTAGCAATGATTCTTAAGAAAATAGAACAATTTGAGCATCTGGCTCAATGAGGGAAATGATGTAATTTATCTAGGAATGTATCAGAAGTGTAGGGGAGGTCTATAGGATAGTGTATGCCATAACTTTGTTAGCTTTGGTAGGAGCCACTGATGGATAGTAGCTGAATGTTGGTGCTGGCATTCATGCACATATAGTGTGACATAAGTATCCTTTACATCTATCAGGTGTTGTCCTTGCCAAAGGTGATGTATAAGCATCCATTTTGAGCTGTCAGTTATCACTGTAGACAAAACTAAACTGGGCTGGATGCTATATTTAAAGCAGAAATGATAATAGTGCTTGCTATAGTCATAGGCTTCCCGTAGTGCTAGGGAGATGTATGACAAATCCAAACCAGCTATTTTTCCAGCTTTTGAGCCAGGGTTCAGTTTGCATAGGTGGCAGTATTGGAAACCCTCCAATGAAAGCTTTTTATCTGACCATTCATTTCTGCTAGCTGTTCTCATCTTGAATCCCACTCAAGTAGAGTCTAAACCTGCTATAGCTGAAAAAACCAACCACTCTGCTGTCCAAAATGACTCACTGGTTTCAAACCTACCGCAGATCGAGGCAAGTGAGCCCCAAATAAAGGCAGAGCTGGGCTTTTCCACTTCCTCTGCTTATCAGAGCCAAAGTCCTTAGCGAACAATAAGCTGAACTCATCCAAAGGAACTAAAGAAGAACATGGATGATTGTGCAGAAAGCAACCAGCCCAACTTGTAGGTTTTCACTGTTAGCATTGGCAAGTAAGATACTATCCCGTAATGTGGTGAAGCCCACCAGGCAGGCAGATTGCAAAAATGTGTATTTTCTTGCGAGCTTTTTGTGCTTTCAGACAGCTCAGAGGTGAGAAGGGGCCAGGGAGCTGCAATTAGTCACCTCTGCCCTTGGTAACTGTTCCTACACCTCAGCTGAGTGACTGGCACTTCTGAGCAAGAGCGCTATGAGCAATTAATAATCAACTTTGTAATGAGTTCTCAGACAAAGGCTCTGTTGTACTGAGAGTTTGGGGAGTTGGGATGCTGCCCAATTATCTGCAGATACTGAATAGTCTGATTCCACAAATAATAGAAGAAAAATTTTGGAACTCTTAGAATCATATGACCATTTAGGTTGGAAAAGACCCTTAAGATCATCATCTTACGTAAGAGTTCCTGTATTATGTAATATATATATGCACATGTATTTATATGAAGAAAATCACAATGGTTTTACTTTCTGAGTAGTTCTACCAAGCGGCCACGCACTGAGCCAGTCCTTTTCTGGGAACCAAAGCTCCTGAAAGTGAAACCTTTTGATCTGGGGTGGTGCTTCAGCAGCCTTGGAAGCATGACCTACTTCTTTTGGACCAGTGTTTTCTATCTGTAGCTGGAGAGAGCCAACAAAGATGGCCACAAACGGATGACTTAGGTGAAATTCAAAGTTATGAACAGGCATGACAGATGAGGGAACCCATAAGATGAAGACAAAGCAGCGCCCAGCAGACTAAGATCTCTTGCACATTGTATGCCCTGAGACCAGTAGTTAAATTACTTAAAGTTCTTGAGTTTCTGTTTTAGTGTTTTCAAGACTGAGGCTCTCCTTGCCCTTAGAGAACATTATCATATTTTGCTGAATTTTGAAGAACTGGAGCATACCACATCCAAAAGAAGAGCGGTTAGTGACACTGGGAGACCTAGCTAATCCCAGACGTGGAGTTCTCTGTGCAGAAGCAGCTCCCACAATCTGAAGCATGGCACAGGGTTCCTGAGTGGAGTGGTAAACTTAGTTGAAGGAATTCAGTAACTACTTAAAATTCTCATTTTCTGTACAAAGAGCAATTCATGCTTCGTATTCATTTGGTTCCCTGTCTTTGCTCAATCGGTTTGTTAGTTTTTAATGGCTGTAGTAGTTACTAGCTGAGATTTTAAGTCGTTAGGGCTCTCAGTGTAAGGAAGAGCACAGCTATGCTGTATGACCTTGATCTAATGTGGCTACCTTTGACAACAGCAATTTTCCTTTGCCTTGTCCATTTAGAGTTATAGCTTCTAGGTTATAACAGATGCACACATATATACCAATTAGTGTTCAGCATGAGCAGATCTGTAAAACTGACACGACCTTGGTAATGCTCTTCTGTCAGCTGAAAACCCTTCCTTCAGCAGCCTGGGACCTCTGGCCACCAATGACTCCAAGTAGAGCTCAGTTTGCCACTTTAGACAAGACTCATCAACGGACTAATCTCACAAACTCATTAGTGACTTCTCCCACCACTGCCACTGATCTTTTTCACTGGTAGGTGGCAGTTAAACATCACTGCTTTTTCTAAATGTCATTTGTGGCTTAGATCTTAGACTGGTAGTTACAGAGTTTAAATACATGGGTTTATGCGTGTGACTGCCCTATTGACTTCACTAGGATTACTCGTGTGCAAGGCATGTGTTTAGGTAAATCATCTGATCAGGGTTAACTATTTCTAAAAGTTTTCTCTGTTCTCTGGCCCAGCAGAAACAGGAACTGTGCAAAGCTGGAAGGCATTGCCATTTGGAAGAGACAGACCCTCTCATTAGGGGTCTTGTAAGCCTGGGGTTAGGAAATTAAGCTGAATAATAGGAGTATCAGCATAAGGTAGAACTTGCCAGTAAGAAGTGCAATGCTGGCTAAAACAAATACCCTCGCAAACCTGTGCGGCTGGATTGATTGGAGAGCTTGATTACTCATCCTTTCCTGTCTAGACAGACCCAGTTTTTAGATTTTATTAAAGTTAATATTTATTGTGCTTGATGGCTGTCTTGGTGCTGGGGTGAAGTTTCAGGAATTCCTGTCAATAGGACTGGAGATGGAGTTTGGGAAGGTATTATTAGTAAAACAGCCCAACTTTCTGCTGTAGCTTTGTGGAAGAAATGGGCACTTCCCCCTGGGGGTATAAGAGGGTACCCCCTCCTTTTCTGTGGCCTCACAGGTCTGTAATTACACACTAAGCTGAAGCAGCAGTGTTCAGTTACAGTGAATGCATTCAGTGTATTGTATGTGAACTCTGGAAGAGCTGACCTGAAGCTAAGTATCTGCAGTCAGTTCGTAGGGTGTCCTTTGGTCCCTTCTGTTTCCAGGAGCACAGCTGCTGGAAGCTGCCTCCCTTCTCCATCCCTGTGCCTGTGCAGGGCTTTTTGCTTAGACCTGAGAGGTGAATAAGGAGCGATGGGTTTTGACATGCACCAAATGCACGTTTAGGAAAATAACTGGCAATAAGAAACAGCAGTGAATGGACTTAAAAACAGCGTGGATTTCAGAGCTTTCAAAACAGGAGTGGGAATGATCTATTTACTTATAATACAGTGTTTTATATTGACTATCTGTGCTGGTTTAACTTAATGCTTTACGTTGTTGCTCATTGTTAAAGTAATTACTGTATTCTGAACACAGTGATTTGCTTTGTCTAGCCCAGCTGACACTGAAATCTGAGTTTAAGGCCATCTCAGTATACTTGAAATGTTTTGCTCTGAACAGTCAAGGTCAAGAAAGAATTTGGGAAGAATAGGAGAAATGACGTCATTTTCACAGCAGGGAAACCCCAGGCAAATCTAAGATCTCTATTTGTAGAGCCTGGCTCTTGAATTTGAAGAGACAAAGGTGTGCAAAATACCTGCAGAGATCAATGCCAAAGGGGCATGCCTACAGTGGAGCTGAGAGCTAAGCAAGAATCTCAGTCCAGTCCTCTACTTGCTGCTCTTTCTTGGTAGTTGATACTAATGTCTGGTATGAAGATTGAGACACCATTATGAGAAACCCTGTGGAGCACTAGGGATGATGCTGAGCTGTACCAGTGTGAGCTGACTTCATTAAGGGTCTGGTTCTGGTCTCTCTTTACCATCTACAAATTTTAGTACCTCTCTGCTGCCAGGTTTGGATACGCTAGTTCCAAGCGTATCTGATCCTGAAAGTGACCTTGGAGAGATGCTTTAAAAGGTATTTCAACTCTTCTTTCATCTTCTGTGAAGAGTGTTATGTTAAGTGCTCTTTGGCTGCTGTTTCAGGGAGCTAGCACAGCAAAGTGGTAAGGAGCTCATTTTAATAGCTAGGCTCATTAGCATTCCAGATGCTGAAAATGTGCACAGCTGGATCCCTGCCAAAGAACAGGCCTTCTCATCTGTGGCTCTGGCCTAAAAATAAACTCCAAATCAACGTTAGTTTTAAAAATATATATAAACATATATATTATAATATATAAACACATGTTATAGCCAAGCTGATGTTTGCTCATTGCCTGCTTAAAGGATGAAGTCCTGCTCTGTCCTTCAGATGGTGTCAGACTGCTAGGTCTATTTTCACACCTAGGTCTTGAGGTAATAGTTAGGTTTGCTTCACAGCATTAAGATGCTCTGTTAGATCCTGAGCTTGAAGAGGGACCCTCACTTCAGAGCACCACGTTGCCTTGGTTAATGTGGCTGTTTTCCCTCTGTGAACCCAGGCTTTTATTTCAGGCGCATATGTAAGAGTAACTTTTAGTGAGTGGGAATGTTTTGAAAGCTATTTTCTTGGATAAAATAGGGGATCATGTGAAAATGTCAGCTTGGCCAGGGGAAGAAAAGATGAAATGACATTAAGGATTACCAGGATCCAGGGGGGAAAAAAATAAAACGAGCCTGTGGCAATGTATAGATCCTCAGTACATCCCTCACTCCAGGACTACTTACGGTATTTGAGACCCTAAAATAATAAAATACAGATAAAATAGATGACTGTCTTGGAACAGCTTTTGTGCAAGAGGTGGAAGTGTTATTTCTGTCAGTGTGGAAGAGATGAACAAGAAATTCTCTTTGGCTTCATGACCTGCAGGGAGAAGGTCAGTGAGGAAGGCTTGTTCACTTATGGTTCCAACAGCAAAGGCTTCAAATAATTAGATTCCTCAAAATGAATGAGAGGAGGTATCTTGTTATAACATATGAGTCAAGCATGAAAGTTATTGCCAAACTATTGAAATCCAAAAAAGGTGTTAGAAATTGCCAGAAAGAAGGTTTCTTGGGAGTTATTAAAAACAAAGGTCTGCATAAGCACATGGACTTCAGCTCAAGAAATTTGAGCCACACGTTGCCAGAAGAAAATTGAGAGAATAATGGGAGGTGGTGCTACATGCCTGTCCTCACATGCTTTCCTATGTAGTTGGCTGCAACAGGGGGAGGTTACAGGGCTTGGATGGTCTTGAGTTCTGACCCATGATTATGCAAGTCCTCCAAGACAGGCCAAACTTTCCCAATTCAATAGGCTAAAACTGGAATGCTGGCTGCAGTTTGGATTTAGCCTGAGATGAGAGGATTATGAGCCACCATTTGGATTTCTGGCCTTTCTTCTGTAACCTGGACTTAATTTTTCAAAAGACAAGGGCTAGATTTTTAGAGATGCATGGACATCTTTTTTTTTTTTCCCCTCAAAACAGGAGTGTGTATCCTTATCTTCCCAAAGAAGGGATCACCTATATCTACATAGGGCACAGAAGGAGTAGGCATACATGTGCATCTTATTGACAGAAAGGAGTACCTTCCTCAAGCTACTTGCACAGGCAAAGGCTCCTTTCTTCACCAGGACTTGCATGCTCCTGGATTTGTAGGCATGTGAGCTCTTGCTTTGGAACTTAGGAATGGCTGATTCATCTGTCTGAGCAAGACATTCAATGACACAAAGCAAATAAGAGATGAAAGGGTTGTGGGGGAGGCCATGAATGTGAACAAAATCCATTTTGGAGAAAGGAGAGGAATTAGAACTTAGCAAATTCAGTGCTGAATGAACAGATTATAGGAGATCAGTGTTGCTAAATATCACTCTAGGAAGAGGAGTGATGGCTGCAGAAGGTCAGCAATGTACTATCAAAACATTAGACATGGCTATCCTGAAAGATGAATTAAGCACTATTCTGAATGGTGACAGCTTGCTTGAGTGTACCTCACCACTGTGGACCTTTCAAGGGTGTCTGAGATGGGAAATATCCATGTCCTGTTTGTTTACCTATATGTGGTGACTGTGAGTGTGTTTACAAATGATCCCAGTTACCAGTAAGGTGGTAGTGTTGGATATAACCACTATTTTCCCATCGTAGTCTAGTTCAAAGTTGGCCTTGTGGGTTTATGGCTGTCTAGTTCCCTCTCAGCCCTGGTACATGGGCTCACTTTTAATTATCAGCCATCATTTAAGGAAATAAAAACAGTCCAAAAAAGTTCTGTTGACCAAAGTCTGAAAATATGAAGTGTTCTTTGGGGGGTTTTGGGTGTGGATCATGAAGCACATTTTCGTAATATTGAGTATGTCATCTTCAAGCGATGTTTTTAAACCTCAAAACTCCAGGGAAGTTCTGTAGGCTTTAGCAAACAGATGTTAGCAGTCAGGAAAGAATTATGATTCCTGCCCAAAAATATTCCCTCCTGCCTATCAAGATATCCTGGAAGTGTTGCATGTCAGGCTGTGTCTTGTATGGAATTGAGGACATCTTGATTCACAGACCTGCAGAAACAATGAGAGGTCTTGATATGTTGCCTTGATGATGGATAAAAAGGCCCTCATTTGGGATGCCCTGACTAACAGACTGCATGTGCAATAGAGCCCACTCTGTCCCTATAAGTAGATTTAACTTGAACACGTGCATTAAGATCCTGCATATTCTGAGTTCTGTAATCTGCTTCGTGGATCGATAGGAATTAACTGCAAATCCAGACCCTTTTTGTTAAGAAAATTGAGGAATGATTGGCCCCAGAGGTCCTTCTGGGGACAAAATGACATTATCTGGTCCGTGGGTGAAGTTAGCTGCAGCTCCATGGGTCTCTATCAACTTTCTGGCATCTTCTATTTAAAGTTTCATAACAGATGTTCCCAAAACACATCCAGATGACACCATGGCTTACTGATCCTAGGAGACCAGCAGCTTCTGTGGCCTTACAGATAGCTTGACAACGTCTTCATAAAACTATAATGCAACACGGAGGTTGTCACAGCTTGAAAGTGAGCCGATGTGTTGATGTACAGTGGGAAGCCAGAGGACTGTCTCAATGATTCCAATATGGAGGCATCACATAATGCAACTTTGGATTGATGCAACTCCACACTCTATCCCTCCTCTGGGAGAGCACAGACATGATCTGCTCATTCTTCAGAGCTCTCATGTATTAATATTTCATGGAGACATCTGAAATGTTGCTCTAGCTCTACTTCCTGCTGCATCCATCCGAGAAACCTGTAGACAATTTACCTGTACTGCAGACCCTGAGTCTGTGGTCATCTTTTCCCTTCTCCATTCTTCACGTGATTTCCTGCATTAGTTTCTTTTAAATGAAGATTCTGGACTGGCAGCTTCTTCCAAGTGCCTGTTGAGTGCTCAGCTTCTGCCCTTTAGCAAAACTGGAGGCAAAACTGAAGGTTTGGGTTTTTCTTCTAGGGCTGTTGGCAAGCACAATGTTCTTTATCTCCATTCCTCTCTAGTGATTCAGACCGGTCTTCACTTCTTTGGCAATCCAGTTTCCAGTCTTGATCTGAACCGATGTGTTGTTAATTTCTTGCTTTCTGACCAATGGATCAAGTGACAAAACTCCCCTGTCGTTCTGCTTGTTTATGTGCAGGAGTCTTGTTTAAGCTAAGGTGAGAATTCTGCTTCCAGTATTTGGGGAGTTATCAGATTTATGAGCTTGTGATGGGATTTATCAATGATAACTTCAGAGTAATTTTTCTCCACTTGAAGTAGATTCACTTAATGTAAATACTAAATTTAAGACCATGTTCTGGTAGTGTTCACATTAACAGACATGCCCACTCCTATTACAGTAAGGTGAAATAAGCTACTTGTGAAAAGTGAATGGCTCTCTGATTAATACACACTAATTATCAGCTGTGCAGTGTATATATGACCTTTCTGTACATCTTCACATAAACTTTCCTGTGTTTGCACTCCCACGTCTCATTTTCAAGTGATTCATCCCTGTGGTTATGGGGAAAGGTTAAGGGGATTCCTTATGAAAACATTGCATTAGCCGTAACTTCAGTGTGCTCATGATTAATGCAAATAGACACTGCTGTACACAGATCACCTCTATAGAGACCAGCTTAAATGCAATTGGGTGTGTGGAATGAAGCCTCCCATGATTTGGGGTCTGTGATGAAACTGCTTTGTGAAAGATGTTGATTAAACTTCAGATGGTTATGACATCCTAGTTAGATTTAATTGCCGCTGGTTTAGAAGGAAGTGGTCAGGAAGGCAGTGATGAGCCTTCAGCTAGAGAGCTATGGATAGTATGGGCCAAACAACTGCTGATGTGATTGATACTATGGAAAAGAGATGTTCCAAGAGTAACACTAATGGCAGTAGTTTTCTCATGTGCTTGAGGCTGAACTCAAAATGCGCAAAGTTCTTGGAAAGACTCCTTTTTACACTTCACCAGGCTTAGGACATGCTCACAGGTCCCATGTAAATACATGATATGGATGTGCTGCTTTGACTGTGAACCTGGACCCGTGCTGGCAGACTTCCTCTCTTAATGAAGTGAAATCCCCTGCAAATGGCTCAGTCAACCTAATAAAAATCAGAGCTGCAATCTCAGTTCAGGGAAGTATATTGTAATTGTGATTATAGCCTTCTGCTGCCTGAGCCGCTTAAAAATGAATGACGTGCTGAAGCTAAATAAAATTTGTGGTTCTATTTATTTATGGCCTTCATTTCTTTTGTGGCTGGATGTAAAGACATCTTATATGAAAGCAAGGCCTAGAAAGGCACTCCCTGGAACACTTCTGAAAGCTTTCAGCAATAGAGCACAAAGCTGACGAGCTTGGATCAAGAAGTGCAAAATTCCATGTACTGAAGCTCACAGGTCCTGTTAGAAGCAAAGAAAGCTCATGTCTGTAGCTGCTTCAGGCCTGATCCAACTCATGCTGATGTCTCTAGCCCTTCAGCAATGTTCTGAGCCCTGAGTAGAAGCAAGATTTATGGAGAAAAGTTGCAAATGTGCAGTTCATGCCTTTCACCCTGTTTAGCAGAAAGCTGATCTGCAGCAGTTTCGCTGCTGAAGACATTGCAAGCAGTCAGATGTGGCAGTGCGCGGTCAGAAGCTGTCATCTGCAGCTCCTCCTGGATTTTCAAAGGCTAACCAGCACCCGAGTGGTGGGCTTGAGAAAACAGTCTGGCTTGATATGTTAGGAAAAGATGTTAGGAAAAGCAATGTGCTTTTCTTCAGAAGATGGGGAAGTATGACCGTACCGCTGGGTCCCTGGAGGCAGGCCAGATATACATAGTTAGAGAAGAAAAACAACCGGCTGTCTAGAAGAGGATGTAAACATGGAGTTTTAAGTTTGTCTTGTCTCTTCTGTGACAGAAAGGAAGCCTTGTACGTTGAGCTATTCTGCTTCTCTGTTAAGAGCTACTGTAATTCGGACTGTTGAAAAGGAGCAATTTAAGGATAAGTTTTTCTTTCTTTTACTGTATTTTTCCAGAAGATGACTTTCATGTAGGTCCCTTCTGACTCACAAGGGGAGAAATCATCTGGAAGGAAACAAATCTCTGATGGCTACTCAGAAGAGAAAAGCAGCCAACGAGTATGGGTGATCTAATATTAAATGCCACAATGCGTTGAATAATCTCCTGTTTGCTTGTGTTATGCTATTAACTTTGTCAGGCTTCCAAGAACCACAGGCACGTTTACATTTCTGGTGTTTGTTGCTGTGAGGCTCTCAGTTAAAGGAGTGAAGCATACCCTATGCTGAAGGCAGGCTCACCCCCTAATACTTAGGCAATCTACTGAATGCAGACAGCCTCACACCCCTTCAGCAGGACAAGATTTGGGCTTAGAGCTCCTGCTGGCATTATAGACCGGGATAACTCCTACCTGAAGGATGGCCAGGCTGCTGTCTGAAGTCACTGCTCATCTCCTAGCGCAGAGGATCTCTTTCTGTTGAGCCTTATCCTCCATCATGTGCCTTCTATTTCTCCAAAGCATTGTGTTTCCTTGAGCCTTCTCTCATTTCTTGTTTAATCTGAGTACAAAACTATTTCTAGTCAATCCTTGACTGCAGTCAGGGGCTGAACAGCAGACCTAGACCTTAAATCACAAATTTCCAAGTAGCCCTGCCCCCAAGGTTTTTGTTATGGACTTACCTTGTCCCTTTTGTTCTGTTGTACATGCGAGGTAGATAAACGCCAGTGTTATAAATCTAATTAACAGTAAAGGGTAAAGTGATTTCCAATATAATATTGGCTTAAATCAAAGAAAGATGAGCAATTGAATCATCTTGTTCTAAGCCATCTTGTTCTTGTTGCTGGACTTAGGCCTGCAGGGACTGAAAAACGCTGGATATGATTTTGGGGACAATTCTGTGCTACGAAACAAAAGAACCTGAAAATATCTGAGATGGTTTGATTTCAGATCACCAACCTCAAATGTGAGGAGATGACAGAGGAAGGTGTGGGAAGATCTTTTGGCCTGCATAAGCAGTGCTGGGATATCAGTGAGGAAGAAGAAACGTGTGCTGGGAATACAAATGCAGCCAGGCCTGGATTGGAGGCTACTAAATGCAGTGTACAGGCTCCCACTGACTGCATGTCAGCATTGGACTAGCCTGCTTCCTCCACCCCTTGAGCTGAGCCTGGAGCATGGTTCTGCATTGAGTCACCCAGTCTCTTTGAAATGGAACAGAATGTTAACGCATCTGGGACAGCGAGAGCTTGGCTGAGCACTTCGTCTGATTTGGTGAAATATTCTTGGCAACACACAAGCGTTTTGAAACCAGTGCTTCATTAGGTACAGCTTTATGTGCCAAAGTATGCCAGTTTCACTCCATATGCAGCCTACTTTAAGGAGACTTATGTGCAGTCTGCTATTTGGGATAACAGCACTGTCCCATTGGGTCAAGGTAGGGGTACCCAGGGAAGAGAAGGGGCTTCTTGCAGTGTGAGCTAGTGCCAACAAAGTGCCTTTTCTCATTCTCTAGACTTCCAGTACTTGGAGGGAGCTTGTGAGCAGGAAATGGACCAACTTTTGATGTGGGCAGATAATGATAGGGCAAGGGAGAATTATGTTAAACTGAAAGTGGGGAAAATCAGGTTAGCTGTTAGGAAGAAATTCTTTCCTCAGAGGGTGGTGAGGAACTGGGACAGGTTGCCCAAAGAAGTTGTAGGTGCCCCATCCCTGGAGGTGCCCAAGACCAGGTTGGATGGGGCCCTGGGCAACCTGATCTGGTGAGAGGCACCCAGCCCGTGGCAGGGGTTGGAGCTGGGTGGTCTGTAAGGTCCCTTCCAATCAAAGCAATTCTATGATACGATTCTTTCACCTGCCCTATCTTGCCCTGATCCTGCCTGAAGATCTCAGTTATATGGGTTCCTGCTGGCTTCTGGGATCTCCTTGCCCAAAATGAGCTCAGCAAGGTGCTATCACTGCAGTGAAGGACTCTGTGTGTAGATGGAGCACTCCCAGCAGCAAGAGAGAGCAATCCCACTTGAGGAGAGGGTGAGAAGTGTGTTCCTAGCTCATCCCAGCTCTTACATTGCAGGAGGCACTGAAACCAGCAGTTCTGCTCTGGTGCCTTCTGAAAGATGCCATGCGTTTGCAGGCTGGTTTGCAAGCCCTTCAAATGAAGCTGTTTCACTTGTTTCACTTCTGTCACGTGTATTTTGTGTAGTGTGCTGAGGGTAGTGTTGCTGACTGACTAAAACTGGATGTTGTAAATAGTATTTTATCTTTTTGGGCTGGATGCATTGTTTTGTTTGACTCCAAAAGGGGAGCGGGTGAATTCTGTTTTTTGGTGTATTCAAATTTAATGCATTTTGGATGGATCTGAAACAAAATATCGTGTTTTCATGTTCAGCCAGTGAACCAAACTGTAATTATTTGCACAGCTGTAAGCCTACTTCAAAGGAGACATGGCTTCTCCTGGAGTCCCAGGTGCATGGAGAGGACATCAGCCCCTGCCACGAGCTCTGCATCCATGGAAGTGCCAGACCCCCAACCCACTATTTCGATGACCACTGTAGCATTTCAACTAACATTTCACAGTGGGAAACTTAAGGTATTTCCTGTTGTCGCAGGAAAGGGCAAATATATTTCCCTTGGTTATGTTTAACAGCAGTTTAAGATTTAGTGATAATATGAAGCAGATGAAATGATGAAATTTTAACAGTGCTTAATCGTTAACCAATTTGGAGAGTAATGAGGTGATTTAGTGGAATATATGATGATTAAACAGTGACTTGATTAAGATCTGTAGATGATGAGATTCACACTAACTTACTGACAAGGACATCCTGAATAGGACATCCTGAATCAGTGATACTCACGTACATAGACAAACAGAAATACGTGGATCCAGTGAAATATCTCAAAACCTCTGTTCATGACACAAAGGTGTATTGTTAAAACACATAGGTAGGAAAGTGGATGGAAGAAGAATCAGCTCCCCTATACTTAAAATTTCCCTTGTCTCAAGTTTAAACCAACAATATGTTGGCATTCCTCAGTGGGCAATGGTTGAAGCCAACTTGAGTGGGATGACTTTCATAGAATCATAGAATGGTTCAGGTTGGAAGGGACCTTAGAGATCATCTTGTTCCAACCCCCCTGCCATGGGCAAGGACACCTCCCACCAGACCAGGTTGCCCAAAGCCCCACCCAGCCTGGCTTTGAAGACTTCCAGGGAGGGGGCATCCACGACTTCTCTGGGCAACCTGTTCCAGTGTCTCACCACCCTCACAGGGAAGAATTTCTTCCTTATATCCAGTCTAAATCTACCCTCTTTCAGTTTATTTCCATTACCCCTTGTCGTGTCATTATCTATCCTTGTAAAAAGCCTCTCCCCAGCTTTCCTGTAGGCCCCCTTCAGGTCCTGGAAGGCTGCTATCAGGTCCCCCCGCAGCCTTCCCTTC
>WBMW01001309.1:280228-312971 GCA_013396635.1 Penelope pileata | reverse complement strand
GACTGCACCACACAGCTTGGCATCATCTGCAAACTTGCTGAGGGTGCACTCGATCCCACTGTCCATGTCACTGACAAAGATATTAAACAGCAAACTTTGCCCTGATCTCTGTTGATAGACAGCCTTGAGAATTTGGTGGTACCAAGCACTGAGAGGCCTCATAGAAGGGGAAGAAGAAGAAAGGGAGTGGGTTGCACCACCACATGTCCACGCTGTTTTTGTTGGTAAACAATTCCTGCTTTGCTATGGGCTGCTCTGCTGTGCTAATGTGGTGCTGGCCTCGTCCTTACGACTCCACCAACACATTAGTCATCTCCATTAACACCTAAGCAGCATCGCGATGCAGCCAGGCAAGGAGCTGAAGGCAAGGCTGAGACTGCATTACGTGTGTACACCTGCACATGTCCCAACCCTTCTGCCTTCAAATTCGTGTTTATAAATAAACAAGAGCAGCTTTCATCCTGTAACAGCAGTCCGAAAAACTTGTGTGGAAAATCAATGGGCTTTTTACAGGAAATTTTTCCACAAAAAAAAAAAAAAACGTGCCTCCTGTGAAAGTATATTTTATGATCTTTTTTTTTTTTGAAGTTATAAAAGTTCCAGCGAAATTGTTTATCAAAATATTTTCCTCTTCTGGTAGTCAGAATGTACTCTGCATATTTGTATTAAAAATTTGGGGAACCTTCACAAAAACCTTGGAGGTTTGAAAAAACAACGTCTGCTTTAAATGTTTTTGGAACAGAAATAATTAAAAATTCTGTTTATTTTTCTATCAGCAAGATAGGTTTATATAATTTAACCAAAAGCACAAGTGTCCCTTTGGCTTCCTCATAGCTGCGACTTGAGCTCAGCTCCCAAAGGATGCGAACCCTGAGCCATCTCAGGAGAGCCGTCCTCATACAGTGAGTGGAAATCTGTTCACTTCTGTCCAGACCTGTGGATTTTTTTATTTGGTGAAAAGTCCTCAAGTGAAAGTGGAGCACACTTGGAGATTTGTTTGATGAGTGCAAAAAATATGCTTTTTTTCCTCCAGTTCTGCAGTAATTTATTCAGCTTGATGTGCGGTGATGGATGGTGTATTGAGTTTGTGTGAGGAGTGCTTCGTGTTATGTTCCTTTTAGGATAAAATGAGAAACAAGGGGGCTGGGAAAAAAAACAAGGGAAATGAGATGGAGGCTAAAGGTCCAGCAAATCTGGCAAAGAGCCACGTGGCTCTTTATTGTTGGAGAATTTGGCTTGTCCAGCTCTTGGGCCGGGGTTTAATGGGGATGGGAACTACTGAGAGCATTGCAGGCACCGCACAGCAAGGCAGCTCTGTGGGGCCTGGGGACACAGAAGGGAAGCTTTACTGTGTTCAGCCCATAGTTTGTTTTTCCTTCAATATTGAGTTCTATATCTGATTTTAATGGGAATTTATTCCCAGCTTGCTTTATAAAGTGATTATTAAAAAGCTGCCTCTTAAAAAAAATAAAATAAAAAAATGAAAATTAAAAATTGTTTCCATTGGCAGGGGAGCATTTTTACAAACAAGCTGTGTGATTACTATAACTAGCAAGAGACGTGCCATTTCCATTGGTCACTGACACAGCATTGCCTTTTTTAATGGCTGTGTGCAGAGTCACTTATATAATAAAGATTATGGGGGACTCCAGCCTTAGCAAGACTATAAAAAGTTGACTGGGGACTTGTGAGATGCCCGCTTACCCAGCAACACTGTTGGCACAGCCCTATGGTCTGTGCAGAGGTCCAGCTGGATGTACGGATGCTTTCCTGGAAGGGTTGACTGCGAAGCTGTGTCTTGATGGGCGAATCCTGATCGGCAATGATTAGAGATCTGCTCAACCAGAGCTCTTAGTGTTGGTTGAGACCATTAGGGAAATCCAATGCTGCATGGACTTGTTGAGCTAGATGTAGCTGACCAACTGCCCAACTGTGCCCTGCATCTGTGCCATCTGTTGCTGCTCCTGCACTGCCATCATCCCCAGGGCTCAGAGCTGGATGGGCTTTAAGGTCTCCTCCTACCCAAACCATGCTGTGATTCTATGTTGCATGGCCAAACATCCCTACAGGAACCGAGAAACCAGTACCCTGCTTCTTACTCGTTAATTTGGCACCTGACTTTTGTGGGGAAATCCCTTCAGCCAAGAGGAAAATGATAATAAATCTATATGCTGAGAAGTGCAGCTCCTGCGTGTAGTGTGCTTTGAAAACACATTGAGTCTTGCCTTTAGCTCTACTGGGAGCCCATGCAGCTGAAAGATGGCTGGGAAAAGGTTCACTGAGCATGGAGAGCCTCCCCAGCTCTGCTCACACAATGGCAAAAAGCCACCAGAGCTCCTAAAACCTGAAACACTTCACGGGAAAGGAAATTGATTTGGGCCACTTCATCCCATGGTGCTAAAAAATGTTTAGGAATCTGTGTTTTTGTATGAGAAACATATAGCCTGGGGATAGTTTGAGTGAGCAATGATTAATTGTAGTGTTAATAGGACAGCTTGGGTAGTGGTAGAGCAAAGCCCTCACTGGGAAGGTCAGTTCAAAGCGTGCTGGTGGGTCCCATTGTCCTTGGACAGCTGGGAAGTGCCTGTGTAAATGCAATAATGAAGTGTGGGTCTTATGTTCATAAGTATTTTGGTTTGAAGAATCATGGCTGCTCAGGTCCAAGCTTTTCGTTTGTCCCATTGAGCACAACTGGGTGCTGTACTCCCATGTGTATGAGCCGCTTCTCCATCGCTCATTTTCACTTTGTTCTCCTTGTCCTCTCATCTCCAGCTGATCAAGAAGCTTCTTAATTCTTTGGATGGGAAAAGCGTGAGACAATTATTGACTCGTGAAGGGTCAAAGTAGGGCTGAGCCATTGTTTAGGGTGTAATCACCAAAAGAGCTCCTTTGCATGAGGGCTGATGCTCAAATTTTTATTTATTTTTTTAAACCTAGTGGTTGCATCTGGCTTTTTTTGAACTGGGAATCATCTGTGGGTGAGACAAATGCCTCCCTGTGTCTTCTGCCCATGCTGTGGGGTCAGTGCTCGGGCTGCTCACCTCCTCTCCCCCTGACAGCGACAGCCTTTGGAGAGGTGAAGGCTGCTCACATCACTATTGGCCCCTCCTCATCCCCTGGCTGCTCTGAGCACAGCAAGCTGTCCAAAGGAAACAACTCTCATGTCAAAGGCCTGACAGGAATTCAGGTTTATGCCACAGCTGCAAGCCGGCCATATGGGCAGCACGCAGACACCTGTGCCAGCCCTGGGCTTACCTGGCTGCAGGGCAGGTGCCAGCTTTCTCTTCTTGCCCAGCAAACTGCCCTGCTTCCAGCCCTCTTCCCTCATCCCCAGGCTGGGCATTGCCCTGAAGCTCTGTGGTGTGATGGGTGTGGATCTGCTGGAACATCAACCAGCCAAACCTTGGACGTGTTTTTCCAGGGGCTGGGAGCAGTGCCCTACCTGCTCCACCCTGAAAGCATCCCTGCTGCAGGGCCAGACTGCTGGCAGGGATGGGACCCGAGTAGCTGTGAGGGGGGACAGTAAGGGGCAGCCTGGGGTTGTGCCATCCCTTTTGCTTTAAAGCCTGTAAGAGGAATCTGGAGTGCAAGAGGAAGGTAGTGATGAAAGTAATTTTCCTGAGAACTAAATTAGAGAAGTCTGACTGCAGAAACGTTGCCTGTATTTCTTCCTTCCCTGCTGGAAGTTTGGAAGGGGAGGACTGGTGAAGATTTAATCAACAGGGGGACCGTGAGAATAACCCTGATAAGCTGGGAGGGGAGTTGGTTTTAAACCACACTGCAGGCAGACCCGTGCTTTCTCCGTAAGTCCTCAACATGAATCCTACCTGGGAGGCTTCCAGCACCAAGAAAGGGGATGCCTTCAGGCACAGACCAACTTCCCCTCCCCTTTTCCCTGCTCTCAATTAGAGATGCTTCTCCCAGGGCCTGGCAGGTGGATTTCCGCAGCTGGTTAACCAAGAGGCTGGGGGGAGAGGGGAAGCGCTGGCATTAACAGATTGACCCTGCTCAAGGCAGAGAGCCCTCACACAGATGCCCAAAGCTTGCTGCAAGCCCGCTGCTGCTGCTTGCTGTGTTCACTTGGCTAGAAGTGGTGCTTGCTGGCATAAAGTCCTCAGATGGAGAGGAAAAGCAAAGCATCAGGTATGTTTGAAACGAGACAGAATCCCAACCAGCCCAAGTTGCTTTCCAGCCCCAAAATATTTGCGTATCATCCAATGTCTTCCTTTGCTAGGGGTGTTTTTGCATTCCTGTGCCCAGATGCAAACCCTAGGCCTGCTGGAGAGGAGAAACCCTTCTTCCCTTTGCCCTCTGCTCCTCATCACCCTGTCCCCAGTGCCCCAGAGGGAAGCCCAGCACCACACATCTGCTCGCCAGGCGTTCCGCTCCATTGACACAATCCTCCAGCACTTCTTGTTGAAGACAGGAAGTGCTTTGCAGGCTGGAGGTGACTTTAGGTCTGCTTGTCTCCAGCCTGCCAGTGACTCATCTGTCTGCAGCTGATAGGATGTCGTCTGATGTATTTTCCTTGAAGCTGCAGACGGCGCGATGTGCTGACGTATTGAAAGGCTGATTTCTGTTTTGACTGTTGTCATGTTGGCTTGCAGAGCATAAGGTATGTGTCACTTCTCGGGGTTAACCATTCTCATTCAGCAATTTTATTAATAGCCCCCGTGCTTATGAATGGAAAAATGCAACTTGTTGAAGTTGGACGAGGAGGAGGGAACTTCTCGTTTTTCCCTGTCTGCTGTAGGTTTTGAAGACTTTCCCCACAAAGAGATGCTCACAAGAAGGCTGAGCTCTACGCAGCGTGAATGGAGGCTCAGCTGTTTGCACCAGCTCTGAGTCTGGCCCCGTTACGCTGCAGAGCGCGTTGAGGCTGGTGAATGAAGCATGTTACACATTAACATGGGAAATATCCAGTGATGTTGTCTGGAGCTGAGTAGCTCGAGCTTAAAGGCTTGGAATTTTGCACTTTTTATTAACAACAAAAAATGAGAGGATGGCATTAAAATCATTGGAGAGGTGAGTCAAGATATAAAGATAACCTAGAAATTAGACACAAAAACCATGTGAGGCAACTGAGCCACGTCTAATCCAAGATGTACCAAATATATGTAACAGACATAACATCTCTTTCAAAGGCATCTGCACTTCTTTTGCTTTTAACTGCATTCCTTTATATATGCTGACCAGCCTGTGATATTCTTCCTTTTGCTCTCTGAACAAAACCAACCCACAGAGGAATTAATTTAGCTGGCATTTCCAAAAAGGCCCCCAGGTTCAGGAACCGTGCTGCTTTCAGATGAATCTTTTATCTTGCCCTTCCAGGGTGGCCACGTCTCGTGCCCTCTATTGCTGAGTTGGGGCATTTTGCCACCAGTGGGGCATCTCTTCAGAAATGATGAGCTGGGAAGGGAGAGGATCTGAACGGGGCTGTCTTTTGTTGTGTAAGTGACCCCAAAGCTGCAGCTCAAGTGGATGGACTGGGCAGGGACGTTTCAGCTCTGCTGCACAGCTCCTGGTCCTGATCCAGCTCCACGAGGGCTTCCCTTTGATCCAGAGAGCTGTAAGTGGTGCCTGTAATCCTCAGTCCCCAAGCTCCTCACTGGGCTATTACTAATTCTGTATGTCATAGGGACAGTGGAAATGCATTAATTAATTGAGGAGCCCAGCTCATACGTTAATGAGGGTGTAGGACTGCCTGAGCTGCTCTCTTAACAGATTCTGGGTGATAAGCAAAGCATGGGAAAATAGAGAAACAGCTGGAATGTCAGAGAGGAAGTGGAACCCCCTGATATCCCTGCAGCTGTAGTGGATGGTGCTGCATTCCTCCCTCAGAACAGAGTCCCTGGGGCTGCAGTAACAGGAGAAAGCAGAGCCCTGCTCTGCGAGTCCCTATCAAGGGGCCAGGTTATCCCCTGGCATTTTTATCAGCTCCAGCTGCTTTGCTCCAGGCTGATCCATCCCTGTCTCTAAGGAAACGTGGGGAAGAGATGACGTTTCTGGCAGTCTGGAGGGATGTGCAATGTGCCTGCGGGGCACTGGGTGTATGAACAACAGCTGGAGATCGACTACCTGCATGCACTCTTAGGTTGGGTTTTCCCCTTGCTTCATTTGCTGACCTGTAGCAAAACTTGTGTTGATGATTCACCTCCTAAAATTCACTTGGTTACTATGAAATACATTGCAAACAGTATGCATATGTGACATAACCTGTCACATGTGTGTTGACATGATGATCAAGGAGAAGGAGGCAAAGCTGCAGTAAGAGACTTTCTTAGCTGTGTTTTCATCCATACTAGTGAACTTTCGGTAATTACAAGGCTACAAATTTAGAAGTTGCAGGAAAGCAAGTGCCTGTGATTCATGATGATGTTTTGTTAACGAGAAATCCTTTTGAGCAAAGTCTCTGAGTGTATAAAAGAGTGATTATATTTCCATGGGACTTTTAAAATGCATTTTGTTGAGGTGCAGTTAACAGGTGCGGTGAAAATGCCCAGTTTCTTTGAAACTACAGCTACCAGAGCATGCTTATTAAGAATATCAAAGAGCACAAATTCTGCCAGAGCAGTGTAACTCTGTTCCTTTCAGCAGTGATTTTGGTTTAAAGATGCCATAACCTATGCCCCCTCCCTGGAAGTATTCAAGGCCAGGCTGGATGGGGCTTTGGGCAGCCTGGTCTAGTGGGAGGTGTCCTTGCCCATAGCAAGGAGGCTGGAACGAGATGATCTCTAAGGTCCCTTCCAACCTGAACCATTATATGAACCTTAGCTGCATTTTTCTTGACCAAACTAAGAGTGGCCAAAAATGCCAAAGCTTTGTCCAACCATCTGTACGTAGCCTTGTAGATCTGTACGTCTGTCTTGGATATCCTATTTGTACCCTGTGTTATTTGGTAGGAAACAGTTCTTAGATCTGTAGCAGGAGCTGATGTGACCTCCTGAACGCAGATGTATTGCTTGCTGTGTGCTATAACAGTCTGCCCTGCAGCTTTTTCTTGTGGCCTTCCATGCACATCCATCTGTCTTCATTGGCTATTAGTGACTTGCCACCTCAGGCAGCGTCCTGTAAGATTTTCTGTTGGCTTCAGAGGGGCTTACACCTAAGTGAGAGCTAGGAAATCGAGGTTGGAATGAAAACAAGTTTAAAAGATTGCATTAACTTTACAGATGCATAATCAGTGTAATTAAATACACTTGCAGAAGTCTTCAAAGGTTTCCAGATATCACAGCGATGCATGACACAAAGCTAACATGTGCATAGTCACTGAATAGCTTTTACTCTGAACTTATGGTGTTGCTCAGCAAAGGCTCCCATCCTTTTTTCAGAGGCTTTGATGCAAGCGTGAGAAGGCTCCAGATGCACAGAGCACTGTACTGTACCAGGCTGTTCCCCAGGCAAAGTGGGGGCAACAGGGCAGGGTATCAAAACTCACCAGGCACCCATGCCACCAGCTATACTCACTGCTGGGGGTTGGAGGAGTGGGTGGAAAGAGGGCTTGTTTGGCTAACGCTGAGTTCCTGTTAATGGTTACCCAAAGACAAGCTTCCTCCTGCTCAGCGGGACACGGTCCTGTCACCCACTTGCGTTGGCGAGGAGGTGACCTCCTGTGCTTGGGCAGCAGAGCAGCTTCCAGGCACAGATGTGAGCACAGATCCCAGCTCCTTGGAGTTCCTCAGCTCCTACCATGCTGGTTTCATCCTCCAGGAGGCCCCAAGACGGAGGGATTTCTGTGCCATAAGACTGACTCCCCCTGCTTGCAGGGGTCCCCATACTTGCATAGTATGTGGATGTTCTCTGAGCTTCGTTCTTGCTTGTCGCAGCACTTCTGCTCAAGCAGAGCTTGCAGGATCCTGCACTGCAGCACCATGGTTTTCCATTAGTTACACCTTCTTACATTAGAAATACGATCTATAAAAGCAGAATAAAAACCTCATCCAGTGAATAGTCTCAGTTAAACGCAAACTCATGCTAAGCCCTGTGGACTACTGAGAAATGTCTGCTAGGGCCCATAAACATGCTGGCTTTCAGTTTCAGCCTTGATTACCTTTGTGTGGCTTTGCTGTGTACTTCCAACCCATGTTGGAGGAAAATACACTGGAGCTAGATATCGCTTACGTGGTACAAAGCTTCATCCTTTTGGAGAGCTGGGCTTTTGGGAAAATGCACCTATTTGCTATGCCTGTATAGACAGGCCTGTATTGACAGCAGGCTTCCACTTATTCAGGGGGATCCTATAATCCCTTCAGAGCAAATCTGAGATGAAGCGAAGCGTGAACGCTGCTGGAGATGTGAATTTTGTGCAGTGCTACCCGTTTCTGATTACTCCCACCTCCTGCTTGGACATCAACTCCTTCTAGTAGAATAGGAAGCTGAGTTAGTTCACCATAAACTGTAAAAGAGGTTTAATTTATTTATTTATTTATTTAGGGTACCATGCATTTTAAGGTTTGTTTTCATTTCTTTTTTTCCCCTATGCTGTTTGATTTGTATCTTCAAGAAGTATCAACTTTTCTGTTTTTATTGCACTTTCTCACACCTTCCCCTCTGGAGATTTAAAAATCTGAGATGTTTATGGCCTCAAGTACTCTGGTTTTATTGGTCCTCCAAGAGCTCCACGAATGGCTCAGCCTTTGTCGACTGCCGTTCTTCTCCTTGGTTTAAACAAGGCTGTTAAAGAAACAAAACCTCTAAGGACAAAGACCTCCAAAGGTCGTTTATCAGACGCTTGGCAGAGTGAGCAGCAGCTCTGATAATGCTCCTGATGGGCTGAAGGAAAGATCTATAATCCTTTCTCTGTAGTAAATATGGGCAAATCTGGATCTATTCCTCCTAGCAACCAGTAATTTGAGGTAAATTACACAGCAACTACTTAGCAGGGTTTGGAGGTGTTTTTTTTCCCTTTGCCCTGAAGATGAACTTCATTTGCAGCAGGGCTGCCAAATACATTTCATTGTAAAGAAATTTGCTTTCTAGACTAGGTACCCCCGGGGACTGAAATGGTGAGGAAACGAAGCCAAACCCGATTGCTCTGCTATCTGCGTTGCTTGGCCGCACGTTAAGGAGCGGTATCGTTCCCTGCATCTCGTGTTTGCTCAGCTATTTGTCCACTGGCTTGGGGCCACGTTCCTGTGAGCATGGCGATGATGGAGGCTGTCAGAAAGCTGGGCTGGGGGTCCCACCTTCACCCAGTGCTACCAGCTGAGGAATGAGCATGGATTCTGCATCGCGTCTCCTCTTTGCGTGAATCCCATCTGCTTGCGGGTGGACGCTGCTTGTGATCTTCACAGATCTGGTCCTAAAGAGCGACTTGCACTTGGCTCCCATTCTTCTCTGCCTGCCTGTAAGGATGGCTGATGGGATTCTCTGTCTAGCCTTAAGGAAATGTCAGAACAACACGATGTTCTGAGTTGCAGCGCTGGACGCTATCACAATTGACTTGCAACCCAGCGTACTAAAAAGGGTTGGTGTAGTGCTCAAATCCACCAAAAAATACAGCCCAAAATGGGGGAAAAAAATGTTCTTTCAGCCAATCCGAGCATGGGCTAAAGAATGAGTCACGTCTGATGTATTTAGAAATATATGGTCTGTTCCTGTAATGTAAAACGTTGCTGCAGCTCACTGTGCTAATATGGTGGAAATTCCAAATGTATTTCTCATGAAGCCTATCTGTTATGTTATCCAGTTGAGTTACTTAGAAACAGCAGTCACTGCAGTGTTTTACCAGGGGAGCAGAACCAAGCTCTCCTTTGTGATTTCAGCGTAGGCTTGTCTTGACAATCCACAAAGATGACGTAACCAGCAAACAGCCCATTAATCTCATCCGAAGCTTTACATTCCAGTGTGCCATAAATCAAGTTTTAAATGAGTTTCCACTGAACAAAAGTAAAGTGACTTTACAAAAAACTTTCATTTTCAGGGTGGTTTTCTTTTACTGCAAAGTATTATATAATTCTTTAAGCGGCAGCTAGTTATGCTGAAGTGATGAATATCTGTTTTTGCATCTCCATAAAATAGTTTGTTTAACAAAGGCAGAAGCTGATGAAAGAAAACAAAGGGGCAATTTCAGTGTCATGTTCTTGGGAGAAAAAATGCAGAATTTATTTCTTTATAGCCTATGGACAGGGCTGATTATGGGTTGGAACAGTGTGGAGCTGCCTACCGGAATGGACTGGGCAAGTCTGAGTGCTCCATTGGTCTGAGCCCATGAGATTTTTTTTTTGTGTGTGTTCTGGCACCTCTAAAGTTGTAGAAATACAAAGTCAGCTGTGCTTACAGGCTTTGTTTTTAACAACAATTTGCAGCACCAAGTTTTGCTGTGTTCTACAGCACATAAAGCTTGGAAATACCGAGTGCATGGAAGGATGTAGCAGAGATGTGTGAAAATTTTTATGCACCCTTGTTGGATATAGGTGCTGGAGAATGTAATGTATAGTGCACAGTCATTTATGTACTTGACTATGTATGTGCCATTACACTAAATAGGCACTCGTGACTTTTATAGATGCTGGCTGTCCGTCTGTGTTCCCCTAAAACCTCCTCCTGGTTTCCTCAGCTCCCCAGAGAGTGGCACAGGTCACTCTGCAGAGACTGAAGTCAGCCAGGAGAAGAGGAAGGAAGCTTCTGAAAAGCCAGAGCTCTGCAAAATTTAAAGAAAAAGGTGCTCTGACATGTAGCAAAGTTTCCTTGCATCTTTTCAGTACCTGCCTGCGGTAGGATGCAGAGGCTCTAGGATTACTAATGCCTGCACCAGATCTGTCGGACTCTGCAAAGCCTCCAGAGTCCTAACAGCCCTTCAGGGCTCTGCAAAGAAACAGGAGGCCCTGCAAGGGGAGCTGGAGGCAGGAGCCACAGCCACGTTTGAGTATTTCAGCTTCTTTTTGATGATGATGACCTGGTGCAGAGGTGGGGAGCACAGTCAGGAAAGCTCAACAGGAGCGTTTTGCATTCAGTGTTACCAGCAGAGCTCAAGATCCATCCAGCTGTAACGCTGGGGTGCTGCCAGACGGGCTGGAGCAGTGACCTTGTCCCCCAGGTCAGCTATAAGCAGCGCAGGGAAAGGGGAAGGAAGCCCTTCTGCGTAAGTGGCCAGTCTGGGATGCGCAACACTATTCCCTGACCTTTCTCCGCCTGATTTTTCCTGTTCAGAAAGTGCAGACAGTGATGTTTTCCCACCTCACGGGGCTGCTAGGAGAAAAAAATCAACACAGCCTGAGAGATGCCCAGACAGCACCGCTGCCCAGACAAGTGTTTTCGATTTGGCAGCCCAATCCCATCATGGAGCAGGGCTGCTGCTCTTGGCACAGGGATGGGATCGGCTCCAGAGGGATCTTGGTGTGGCCCAAAGCACTCTTTAGCCGAACGATCTGTGAGTTTTGCATGGTGAGAAGAGGGATGTCCTTCTGTGCTCAGAATGTCAAATCTGTTTTATTGGAAATACTGGTGACATCACATTATTCTGCTGTGAAAACTAAGAGATGGAGCAGAAAGGCTGCAGAGGAAACATGCCCTAAAGTACAACCATTTACAGCAAGGTTCACGTTCCTCCCTTCGTTCAAGAATGTGCTCTTGAAAAATATCTCCCAGGTCAGTCCCAGGGTGTTGGGTTTGTTAGTGGTGGCTTAGGTAGAAAGGAAAGGTATTTCTCACCCACAGAGAAGTTGTAACAGAGGCTCATGGGCCTGGCGATGGAAGAGGTGAAGGTGAAGGAGCAAAGGAGTCCCCTCTGGCCTTAGCAAAACACACAAATGAGCAATTTTCCACTGTCAGGAGCAAAGTTCCTGCTGAACTGAAGAAGAGCTGAAGCATGCAAAAGTTGGCTGTAATGTCTTTTGTAGTAAGCAAATGCAATAAGAAATATCATGAAGGGAAATTGATTTCAGAATTAGATGTGATCCAGGCTTGAAGATCTCTCCAGCACGGATCAGTTCAGCTGGCCGGTAGAGCAGATTTGCTGTCTCCCCTCTCAGGTGTTGGTGTGGGAAGAGGATGGAGATCTCTTTAATTACAGCCAAACCAGTGTGTTTCTACTCCCTTTTGAAACAGATTTTTAGACAGCTTGGGAAATGCAATAGGTTTGCTAGTTTGTGTTCTTTTAAGCTGACTGAAGGCACATTTGAAGGCACGCCTTCCTTAACAAAATGTTTAGTGAAAGGATCTGCTTTCCTCTACAGAGGAGTTATCTTAGAAAGCTTAGATTTCCAAAGTGAGAAACTCACCTTCTTTTCTAGCCTAAGGCAGTTACCTTTTGTCATTCCCTCACCTCTATTTGCCCTGCTACTTTTTCCTTTTCTGGAATATTGCTTTCCAACAATAAGCACCTGGAAGAGGCAAACAAAAACATTACATCTGTCTCTTGAGTCCTTATCAGGGCTGGGAACTTTTCTAAGGTGCTTTCTCATCTAATTTCTGCTTTTCTCCTCCTAAACTTTCCTGCTTCATTACCTACATACTGCCCATTTCACAGGGCCCACTTGTGCTCTCTCTCAGGTGCTCTGCAGATCAGACACGATCTCTGATTTTCACCCCTCTAAGCTTCCTCCCTGCAGTCTGGACACCCAGAAATTGCTTCCTTTGTGCTTCTCTAAAAGCCAGCCTTTTCCTAGCTGTGTGCAGATGAGATATCTAACTCCAACCCAAGTTCTTGCAGCAAGAAGAGGGCGGACAGGACAGCAAAGTCGTGTCAGAGAGCACGGATAGGACAGTGCCGTTGTGCCACATGTAACTGGTCTTGCGCCATCAGAAGTAAGAGGCTTGACAAGGCAGCCTTGAGTCATAACCACTCAGCATCCATCTGGCTCCTGAGGCCTCTCCACGTGGCCCATGGGTGGGACAAATCTGCAGTTGTGAGGAAGTATCCAGGCTTCCAGAAGCTCCTAACTGCCCTGGAATAAAGGTTGGAAATGGTATTCCAGCTCTGCAGTCAGGGAAATCATCAGTTTCAGGTGAAGGAGGTAGAAAAAGGAGATAGATAAGCTTAGCTTGTTCTGTTGAACATAATTATGAAGTCTACGGCATGTGTAGGAAGACTTGCTGTTTTTTTGATCTTTAATTCGGGCTTCTTGAGGGATTTTGTATCTCTCCAGGACCTTCTTTGATCCCTTCTGGGACTCAGGGGCTGTTGCAGCCTAGCATTGAATGGAAAGGAACAACAGGGGTTGCAATGAATGAAGGTCGGTTCTCTCACACTGGGTTTAGAAACCCAGAGTGATGGGATTGGAAAGGACCTCTGGAGATCATCTAGTCCTACCTCCCCATATAGGCAGGGTCAGCTAGAACAGGTGATCCATAGTCACATCCAGGCAAGTTTGGGGTATCTTGATTGCATTTTTGATGTGGGGAGGTATTTTATTAAACTGCAGCGGGCTGTTATCAATCAATGCATTTTCATACCAGAGCTAGTGCAAGGCTCCAGCCCTCACCTGAGGGTGCAATGGAGGGACACCAGGCCCCTGGCACGTCGTAAACCAGCTAAGCTAAGTGGGTCACTGTCTGTCTAGCTCCAGTGAGAAAAATCCACGGAAGTCTGGCATGGTGGAAAACTACCCAGGGTAAACACAACAGTCAGAAAGAACAGCGATCTCTTCTGATGCACAGCCAGGAAACCTCAAGGTTTGCAGGAAGCCATGCTGGTGATTCAGGAGGTGGTATTCTTCCCTTTGGGCCAGTCCTGAGCCCATGCTGGATATGACCACATCTGAAATATGGCTCCTCACAGCATGGTGCCCAGGAACACTGTGCTGGAGGGCTGGCTCCTGACTGGATTTTTCTTGGAAAACTCCCATCCAGGAGGAGTTCAGGCTTGACCAACTTAGCCGATGAAAGCTGGCAGAATCACAGCGAAGGCTTTGTTGCTTTGCTTGAGCAAGAGAAGGAATTCAGAGGTATTAGGTCAGATCCTTAGTGAAAATCAGTGTAGCTCTGGCTGAGCTGCAACTGCAAACACTTGGTCTAACACCATCGATAGCACAACTCTGCGAATAAATGGAAGCAGAGAAGAGCTGGTGGCTTGCTTGCTATGGTTACTGTAGGTCAGCTGGTGCAATGCATTGTAGGGAGAAGCAGATCTTTCAGCTGAAGAACTTTAATGCTTGGGAAGAACAGCAAATGACTAAGACCAAGACCTTTCCTGCAATAAGACTTCGATGTTTCCACACAAAGAACTCATTAAAAAGGCATTTGATGTGGAAATGTGAGAGTGATAAGGCCTGAGGAAACATTTAATAATAACGTTCCATTACTTGGTACCAGAATGGTAAAATGGCAAACAGCTGGGAAGTTAGGAAGTTATTTTCCATAAAAGCTAATACACTGGAAAAATGGGGTTTTCTATTGGTTAATGCTTTATTAAGCCATGTGTTGATGCAGACACATTCCAGTGAATGTTAGTGGTGCGGAAGATAAATTTGTGATTAAGTGTTTTCCTGGATTAATTTGAGATTACAGGACCCACAATAAATTCTACAACAGTAACAGCATTTAATCGTGTCTTATTCCGCATGAACTAGAGACTTACAGGCTCCTAAAATACAGAGGCTTACACGGATGTCAGGTCATGTAGATGTGGCTCAAGCAACACCATTGAGCTTAGTAGAGTTATCTTTGGATAAAACTTGACAAGACTTTGGTGGGATACTCATCTACAGGCAGACGGGTGTGTGAGCGGGAGGAAGGAGAGGAGACAGCAAGGGAGTCACCGCCTCAGCTAGATCCTTCTTCTGTTGTCTTGTCTCGCTCCTGGGAAATCAAGTGTATCCAGCAGCATCCCTCTCCAGAGACATCGCAATATATATCAAGCACCATGCTCTGGAGCTTGAGGAGCTGCCTGAAGAGGGAGGTGGCTTTATCCTGTATGACCTGCTCACAGCTGAACAGTCTCCCATACACAATGTTAGCTGGCCCTGGGCTGCTCTACAAATACCTTACAGAGCCAGCAAGCCAGGCTGAGGAACAGGTGCATCTTCTGCAGGTCTGAGCATGGAGGGGGTAATCTGGCATAGATTCATTCAGTTTCCAAACCAGCAGTGACCATGATGATGGTCAGAGCATGGTCAGCTATACAAATATGAGAGCATGCTGAAATGGGCAATAGTTTGCTGTTTTTCTGATGACAGCTCTTAACAGAAACCATTTCTCTGATCTCCAGATCCACCCATGAATGTTATGAGCTCAGAAATGAGGCCTGAAGCCAAACCATTCTTGGTATTGGTTTTGCAAAAGCAAACAAAAAACAAGTAATGAGGTCTGTCCAGCTGTTTTTAACTCATTTCTAATTATAACATGTTTTCTTAATATGATTAATTTCTCCTGCTGCCTTGGTAGCATCACTTAATTGGCCATCAGGAGCTGATGGATCTGGCTGAGCCAAACACCAAGGAACCTGTATTTCTCAATAAGTCACAAAGCAGTGCTTGTGTGGCAGGGTGGTTTCTAGCTACGTGCCATACAGTGGGCTCAGGTGCTCAAACTGATTTCTTTTGGGCTTGCGTAGTGGGGTCGATATCCTTTTTGTAATTCTTCTGCATCACCAGTGAGTCAAGTCTAGATAGTGCTGATGGTCTCAAGTCCACTCAGGACTCTTCATCTGCACCTGTGCAGCAGAGGGATCTGCAGCAGTAGCAGAACAGAATAGGAACACTCTGTAATTTGGGCCCAGAGCTGGACACCGAGCTCCTGTGCTTCATGGAGCATGACTACCCCATACACATCCTGTGAATGTCCCACGTCAGCCTAGACAAAGAGCCCTGTCAGCCACAGTTCCTCTATTTCTGTTTTAATAAACCAAACAGGACTGCTGTCTAGCCCTAAGCTGAGGAGAGAGAACAAAAGATTTAAGGAGCTCTCTGGTAGTGGCTAATGTTAATAATCACTTTCAGTTATAATATGTTGTCGTTAGGTCTAGTCAAAATACCAGAAAGAAAAAAAAAAGTCATTCATGGTTTGCATGAATGCTTTCTGCTTTTTTAGGCAAATGATTTTTGGCTAAAAATTTCAGGTTTCCTAGGATTGAATGAAATTAAAAAGGAAGCTAATCCAAGCATCCTTTGAGCTTGTCATTTTATGCCACACAAGATATTCCAAGAAAAAGTTCTGACCCGGTCTATTTTTATGCTAATGGCCTATGCAGCAGACAGGAGTTGTTTTTTTGGTTTTTTTTTGCTCACCCTTAAATTAAAAACAAGCTTCTGGTAGATTTTGCCTTTGAGGACACGGGCTACCTGATCCCTGAAACCAGTTTTAGCAGAACCGCCAATGCCACCATAAATAATTTGCAGAAATATGTGGAGTTTATTTGGGTTCTGTGGAGTATTTTTGTGTTTGAGTTGTGTTTTGTTGTGTTATTTAAAAAAAAAAATCTTTTTCCCCTTAATAATTATACTATAAGCATTTTACTGGGTAGGCAGTGCCAATGAAAACCCTTCTAAAATATCATTTTTCATGGCCATCCGGTCGGCAGGACTTAAACTTAATGACTCATGTGAATCTCTGTTCTTCTCTCCCAGTGGGAGCTAATAAATCCTAACGGAGTGGCTGGCGCTTCGTGGCTGTAGTAGAGATGGAGGAGATGAGCTCTGCGGTTGAGGACACCATAGTGAGAAGACTGGAGGAAGCTCTGAAGAGTTGAGGTGGTTCTTCAGCTGTTCGACCCTTCTGTAGCTGCAGCAATCTCTGCTTTACCACGTGTCAGTGCTACCAGGCACCGAAATGCCCTTGCTTTTGTGTTGGCAGACGTTCTGTCTTCTACAAGTGCTTCTGTAGACATCTGAGGAAACACAGGGAAAGAGCTGGTGTGTTTGGCCAGAAAAGCCAACCCACCAGGGTCAGGACATTGAAGTATTTGTTGGTGTATGTGCTGGGTGTTCACATCAGCTACGCGGGCAGATCTTCCATGTCAACATTCCTGGGGAGCTCTGCTGTAGTTGTAGGTGGCCAATGTATAGGCCACCTACCAAACAATTCCCCCAGTCTTCCCTGCTTGCTCACGCTTAACAGGATTTGGGAGCACTGCCTTAGAGAAATGATAATCCTGGAGGAAGTGTGTCAGCATCTAGTGTTTATGGTCCTGAGTGCTATAAGTTTCTGCTTTCAGACCTACTCACGTGACACATCCACATCCCCCAGATTCTCAGTGATCCCCAGATCCTGTGCTTATGGAGTGCTCAGCTCTGTCCAGAAAAACCAGCGTTCATACCAGGCAATAGGGAGAAAGGGTTGATGCTTTTCAAGAATGTGTTGTTTGGGTTATTTTAGGTATTTTTTCCTCAAGAGCCTTGTTACCTAGAGCTCAGCAGTGTTCGGTATCTGTGGTGCTTTGAAGTTGTTATTGCCCAACAATGCAGGAATTAATTCTTTGTGAAATGTGCTGCAGACTATTTCTGTGCTCGTGTTAATGGTGTGTGCCAGTACTCCTGTGCTTGTCTGGTTGTTTCCTTGCTCTCACTGCATTTTTCTCACTGTAGAGCTTGGCCAGGGCTGGTTTTGGCACTGAAATAACCTGTCCATCCCATCACCTGGATCCAGACAATGGCATGGAGTGCCACCAGCGTGTTGGTGTTGGAAGGCTGGGTGCTCTGCTTTGTCATTACTGTTGTCATTTGCTTATAATGGCAATACAGATAGCCTCCCTCTCTCTATTCCTAATATTTATCTCTGAAGCTCATTTTTCATAGGGTTGTTTTGGGGAAAACCTGTGAAGCCTTCTTGTCGTGCCCTATCTGCGATGCGCGTAACGCTCTGCAGGAACGCGGCACCAAGGGACATGGGTTAGCGATGGGTTTGGCAGGTCAGGTTGGTGATCTTGAAGCTCTTTTCCAACCTAGATGACACTGCGGTTCTGTGATCTTTGATAACCCCAGGCTTTCTCCGTGCTGCCATTCACCTGCTGTCTCCATACATAACGGATTCCCAGTGGGAACCTGCTTGGTTTGACCACTTTTGCTCAAGCCCATCAGCAGCGCAGAGGCCTACGGAGCAATTTGCCGTGTCAGACTGGTGTGGATCATTGCCTTTGTTTCCTTTTTCTGCAGCATGCGCTGTAGGCTTAAGGACATACCAGCTGCCCACCAGGACACCAAAATGCCTGAGGTCTTGCTCCCTTCCAGTAACACATGGGAGTTTTTGAGGGTTTTGTCCTTTCTGCTCACAGCCTTGTTATTTTGTTAGGTCTGTCTCATGGTTGTGGTGAGTGCGGAATGGATGTCCTGTGGGTTTTAACTGGGCTGAGCACCTCTGGGATTTGTGGGGAGTGATCTCAGTGCCCCAGCTGGGCTGTAGTCCAGTGGAGATAACTGATAGCCATACCCCATTCTCAAAGCACCACGAAGGGAAAGAATTACTGCGCGTGGCTTCTTCTGTGGGTGACGGCATCCAAGAAAGTCAAACTGGGAGTTGGGGTCCCAGTTTGCTAAGCCCAGGATTTGTTGAGTGAGACGATGGCTTATGTTGTCAGTGTCTTACAAGGACTAGCAGATGAAGCCAGACAGACACAGAAGCCCAAATAACAGTGGGATGAGTAACGTGTCTGTAACCAGCAGGCACTGCAGCACACTGCCACGGCTCGCTGCTGTCAGAGCTGGGGCAGCTGCACGGATGGAGTTACGTCATCCCTCACGATGTCATGCCCTGCAAGGTCCAGAGAAGGGTCTGGAAGTGCAAGAGGTGTGAAAGAACCCTTCTGAGACAAAAGTCCTCGGGAAAACCAAGCACCCATGTTGCTCCGAGGCATGGGATGGCCGCAGGAGCACTGCAGGGCACAGCTCCCGTCTGCATGGCAGCTAGCTGCTCACACAGGCAGGGCCAGGGGAAGGCTGCTCTCCGGCTCTCCCAGCATATGGGATGCATTTCAATTCAGTGCACTCAGAAGAAGCTGAAAAGATATAAAAATCCCATGAATTGTCTAGGTAAGCTGAGGGCATGTTTTAATAGTGAATGTTGAGTAGGAGTGGCTTGCGGGGAGAGTCTAATGTAGGTCCTACAGAGCTTGTCCCAGTGAAAGCTACTTTCAGAAAACACCTTCAAGTTGTGTGGTGACCAGCCCCACTGTTCAGTTATCCTCTTTTCCATCAACAGTATGCCTGGCCTCTGCCCACCATTTATCCACTTTGTCAACTGAACTCTCATCTCAAAGAGAACGAGCTCTGTCTCCTTTCCTTTCCCAATATGTCCCCAAAGACAAGTTAAGTGAGTTATTCTTTCTTTAACGGGAGACATCTGGTCTCTGAGATCTACAGCAAAAGCAAAGCATGAAAAAAAAAAAGTGTGGAAAAACTTCCCAGCTCTTATTATCATGTCCCACAGAAATGCCTCCCACAGAGCAGCATGAGAAAAGTGAGAGCAGGGCTGATAAACAGCCCACAGGGCAGCAAATAGTTCCATCCACCTTTTTACTTTACAGTATGCCCCAAACCTCCCCAAAACATCATTTGCATGGCTGAGGTGCAGCACCAGTCGCTCCATCGCTCTGGCTCCTTCAATGATAGCTGAGATAATTTCGTAGCATCTCTGTAGCTGATCCAATATGCTCTGGGCAATTAGTTTTTGGGTCAGGGACTCTGACCTTTTTAAAAGTCAATGTTGATTTTTCAATGAAAAGATTGTGAACTGTGGAAAACTATGCAAAGAAAACTTCAACTTTTAAGATGAGCTCTCAGGAAATCCGGAAATATTTCTGGCTTGCACCCCAAATCGTTCTTTGATCTGAAATGGTGCTATGCTTATCCATTGGAGCTCCAGCACAGACTGTATAGCACTGGGAACTCCCTGGGATACCCTTCTTTCACATCTTTTCTTGAGTGCAATGATTTTTGTTTTAGCTGGAGGAGTTAAGTTTACAGATTTCTGCCCCAAGGCTTCAATTGTCACCAGGCACGATGCTGAAACCACAGGTTTAACAGAGGCACGTCGCTAAATGATTTCACTTTCTGCTGGCTTCCTAAAGCATTCATTTTGTAGCTCAGATCTGCAGGAATGGATTCATCATTACAAGAACAAAGGAGAAAATATGACTCCCACTCATTTGTTGATTCTGTGCATCCTGAGTTGGCTTGGCATTCATCCCAACTCTTAGTGTGAGAGCAGTGTGAGCTTTGGTTTAAATTGGTACCAAAGACGGCCAGGGACCGACTCCAGGACTTAAACCCAACTCATACACTTCCAGCCAGGTGCGAGGCCACTGAGTGTCACAACCAATTTTTTCCTATCCTAACAGGGAACACCCAGCCCTCCTGGATGAGAATTATTTGTTGCTTAAGGCAAAACTGTTTTCAGCCTGGAAGTCAAAGTACAGGACGCTGAGTTTGTCTTGGAAATGTTGCTGCATGTCTCAGTGCTTAAAGGGGTGTGAGTTTGTCCATTGAACTTAGTTGTGAATGGGGCAGAGCTGAAAATCTCAGCTGGGCTCCTTCTGGAAAATGTGAGGGTTGGATCAGGTAGGAAATTAATCATAGGAGAGTCGAGTCTGAAGAGAGGTCTGCAGTTCATGTTCCAGTCCAGACAAATTAAAATGAGGGTGAAAACAGATCTGCATGGCTTGGATCAATTAATTAAAGATAAGAAAGGAATAGCTCAAGAATGCCTCCTTTGCTGATTTCAGGAGGTAGGATGATGAATATCCAGCTCAAGATTATTGAGCAAAATCAGGAAGCTCTCTGGTGCAGACATCCTCTGCTGGACTCTGTGGACCAAGATAAGCCTCCTGGGGCCAGGAAGGTTAACGATCTTCCTGGAGCAACGAGGCAATCTGAGCAGTCAGAGCCTGGACAGCACAACAGGCGAAACAAGTGCCTGTCAGGCATGAGGCAAGCTGTCAGCATGATCAGAAGCCATGGGAAGGGTTGTTTTGGTAGTATATTATTATGACTTACGGCCTCTGAAAGGCAGTGGGTATGACCCAGACCTCCAGCTCTTTCCAGCAGTTACAGTAGCTCAGAGGCTGAGGTAGGCTGTTGGAGAAAGAGTAACCCCACTGGGTTTTTGGGTGGAGTTCTGTGGCTTTGCAACATGTGCTTATTAATACTTTCCACTTGCATTGCAGTTCCAGACCTTTGAAGATTGCTGGCTGCCTGCTAGGCCCTGTGGAGTGACCTTCAAGGCACCATCCTTCACTTGCAGATCCGTTGAAAAATGAGCAACGCTGGGGACTGGGAGAGGTTCTTTGCTCAGAGATGTTCGGGAACCACTCAGCTAGAGCTGGCAAACAGCAGACACCAAGAAGGGTGTGCTTGCCCTTGGTTAATGGCCTGGTGTGGAGATGTAAGATGAGGAACTATTTGGAAATCCAGGGGATGGCAAGTAGTGGTAGCTGAGGAGTCTCCCATTTCTGAGCTTTGAGTTTCAGAACTTGTCCAATAATTAGGGTATCTCACAAAATGTTTATATTGGTGGATCAGAAGTAACTTGGGGCCGTTCTTGCTATGGCTGTTTGGTGGATCTCTGTTGACTGTAATGCAGTTCTTGTCATTTAATAACAGCAATAAGAAAACCTTGTTCACAACCAAAACCTGAACCTGGGAGTCCTGCTTGTGTGTCTGGAGGGATGCTACACTTTCCATCTTGCATCCAGGAGAGGGCAGAGGTAGACACCAGAGCTCCTCTCACTATTTCGTCCTGGGCTGCCAAGAGCTGGAAGCTGATGCCCCTTCTTCCATGCTTGGTGAGGGCCCATGGCTTTCAGCAGAAGGGACTGGGGTGCTCTGAGTGCCTGCAGATAGTTCCCTCATGGTGTGGCTCTTTTCTTTGTGGTTCAAGATGGAAAAGGGGCCATGATTCACTGTGTCTCGAAATCCTGAGGGACTTTCCACTGATTTCAGCACCCAAAGGCACACCCTGCTCAAGGAGGTCGTGCTGTTGAGCTTCCCTCTCCACAACACTTCACTGGAAGCGCAATCTTCCTGCCCTCTCAGAAACCCCTGGAGAAGCTGCTTGTCTGTGGCAAGAGTTCCTCTTGTGAGCAAATAAAACTGCTCCATAGGATAACAACTAAGATTGGAGGAAACAATGGTTGTTTTTCCATGTGGTGTTTTTGGAAAACCATTATTTTTATTCCCACACTTCCAGCACAGATATGAGTCTGGAGCAGAGCCAAGCTTTGCTTTTTCCCACTTTCTAACCATCCCCTTCCCATGAATTGGGCGCTGTTTAAGCCATATACAGGAACCTCTCAGCAATGGTTCGTCATGCAGGTTCAACACAAATGTTGTTTGCAGTTGTTCCTGGATTGCTGTAATGGAAAAAGTTGAACATGACCAACGCAGTGCTCTTCATATGAGAACATGTAATATTTCCACAAAGCAGTTGGTGCCTTTCCACTCAAATGGGAAAGGCAGAAAGAAAGGGGACCAGGATCATGGCAACCACAAGGATATGCCCAAAGCAAAATGTTTCTGGTAAGTATGACTCACAAGAGTCAAAACACTTCTTTTTAACCACTGGCCAGCTGAACAAGAAGAGGAAAAGAAGATAAACAGGACAGGACAACAGAACAGCATCTCTGCAAAGTTTCCAGTCCTTTTGCCCAGTCTCTGAACACAAGTTTCCAAATGTCTTTTCCCTCTTTTACAGCTCATTGGCAAGGACAGTGGGTGCTTCAGAAGGATCCTTTGGTATTATATTTTCCAGGAAGGTATGCTTTACGGGATTCTGCAGGATTAAAGTGAAATCCAAATAAAACTGAGAATAGCAGCAGCTAAGCTTGAGTACAACTCTGGAACAACTCCTGATTGCCTATAAGTCTGAAGAAGCATCTGCCCTTCATTTTCTCTGCTACACTACACTCACACACGTGTATATGCATATATTCATACAGACCTGAAACCTTTAAGAACCAGGTGTTTCAAGCCAGGGTTAGACCAGTTCATGGAGCTGGTTTCTTGCTGACAAGAGTGGACATTACTCAGTGTTTGGGAAGAATATTCATGAACCACTTCTCAGGGTGTTCCACTTTCAGCCTGCAGCAGTCAGCTTCAACCTGTAATGTATGTTACAGTTTTTCCAGGTGCTTTTGTTGCTTTAAGTAACTCTGGATACGATTGTCATACGTAACTTGTTATGCCCCTGCTAAGTTGTCAGGCTCATGTTCTTCAGTGGCAAGGACTGGCTATGCACAGCATGGAAAAAATGAGATCAGCAGTGATTAGCTGCTCAAAATGAAAGTTTTAGTATCTCTTCTGTTTGCAGGCAAGTTGTGAGCAGTTCACTCAGCCACAGTGATCCTCTGTGGGATATTCCTGGTGTGGAGATGTGTGCATAGGGCAGGGAGACTCCTAATTCCACCTGGAGCTCTCGGGTTGCTCTGTGGAAAGCTTTCTTTGAGGCCAGAGGAAACAGGCAAGCGCTATGGTGGACCGAGGTATTATCTTTTTTACTCCCAACAACAAAGAACACTGTTGTCTCTAACAAACAATGCAGCCAATAGGTTTTGTTTTTTCCATCAGAATAAATGATTTTCTGCTTGGTCTCCAGTACCGGCAATATCAGAAATGCTCATTTTTGTTTTCCCAACAAGGCTGGGATAGTCAGGACATGTCAAAATATGGACACCAAGAATATAAAGGCAGCTTTTGTATGGTTTCTTGATACAGGGTGAGTTTCCTCTGCTCAGTCAGCCTGAGCTTGAACCCTGGCTTCAGCCTCAGCACACAGAGAAGCCTCCGTGGGGGATTGAAGCCGACGTTGATTCAGCAGGGGGTGCAGATAAGAAAAGGATGCTGTTTTCACTCAAGATCAAATCACTCACTCACAAATGCTGGTTGTTCTCCAGCTCCTTCCCAGGCTGCTCCTTACAGAGCAAGCACACTCTCACTAATGGTGTTAGGTGTTTGGGCATTCACCCATAGCGGTGCAAAAAGGCTAGAATATTTTGTATTTATTTTGATTTACCTTTGCAGTGAAGAAGACCAAAACACAAGGCTACAGGGTGTAAGACAGAAAGCCATTTTACTCTGATAACTTGTACTGATAGGTGAAACGAAGCTATTTGGCTGTCTGAAAGTCAATGTACAAGGTTAAAATAGAACTGAATAGAAATTGGTTCTTGGGATTTTTTAAAAATACTTCTGGTTCTCTGGGAAACTTGGAACTTAGTTTTTCAGGAGAAACAGTTCTCTGTAGGGATCTGCTCAGCAGAGGTCCACATTTTTAAGAGAATTTGGGAAGTTCACAGTCACGTATCAATTTCTCTGTTGTGTTCACAAGGAAAAAGCTGCTGTCTCTGAGCTCCCCACTGCTGCCATCCAGCACTGACTCACCTAAAGCAAAGCCCTGCAGGGGCTGTTCTTATCTCCAGTTCTGCTGCTTGCAGGTAACTAACCTAGCTAACCCAGCACCCTGCTCTGCTGCCTGGGACAGCCACACACTCCTTACTTTACCCCAATTCAATGACAATAAAGAACAGCCCCCCAAAAAACCAAGATAGTTGTCCCAGCTAACCCCATCGTGGGCACAACCAAAGAAAAGAGGTGTAGACTGCATTCACAGTTAATGGGTTATCATCAGAAAAGAGAAGCTATCAGCAGGCACTGTGTCAGATGTAACACCACAGAAGCAATTGGTTAATTTGTGCAGCCTGAGATTTTCTGAATTCTCTGATATTAAACTCTGAAACCTGTCAATCTGTCAATCTTCTGCTGGGATTGCCCCAAGAAGATAATACTTGTTTTGTACATCTTGCCCCCAAGCAGGATGAAAAGAGTGCAGTGGTGAAAATAAACGCAATTCAGCTAATCATAGAACTTCACACCAGCTAGTAACAGAACATCTATCTTAGCATCAACCTGCCCATCATAGAATGGTTCAGGTTGGAAGGGACCTTAGAGATCATCTTGTTCCAACCCCCCTGCCATGGGCAAGGGCACCTCCCACCAGACCAGGTTGCCCAAAGCCCCATCCATCCTGGCCTTGAATACTTCCAGGGAGGGGGCATCAACGACTTCTCTGGGCAACCTGTTCCAGTGTCTCACCACCCTCACAGGGAAGAATTTCCTCCTTATATCCAGTCTAAATCTACCCTCTGTCTGTTTACAACCGTTACCCCTTGTCCTGTCATTATCTATCCTTGTAAAAAGCCCCTCCCCAGCTTTCCTGTAGGCCCCTTCAGGTCCTGGAAGGCTGCTATCAGGTCCCCCCGCAGCCTTCTCTTCTCCAGGCTGAAGAGTCCCAACTCTCTCAGCCTGTCCTCGTAGGGGAGGTGCTCCAGCCCTCTGAGCATCCTCGTGGCCTCCTCTGGACCCGCTCCAACAGCTCCACATCCTTCTTGTGTTGGGGGCCCCAGAACTGGACACAAGACTCCAGGTGAGGTCTCACAGAGCAGAGTAGAGGGGCAGAATCACCTCCCTCGACCTGCTGGCCACGCTTCTCTTGATGCAGCCCAGGATCCCGTTGGCCTTCTGGGCTGCAAGCGCACACTGCCGGCTCATGGTGAGTTTCTCGTCAACACACACCCCCAAGTCCCTCTCCTCAGGGCTGCTCTCAAGCCATTCTCCGCCCAGCCTGTATGTGTACTTGGGATTGCAAGAATCACCTAGAAAGGAAGCAAAAGGCAGTGCCATGCAGTGAGCAAGTGGTATGGCAGGGGGCAGGTCCTCCCAGCAGAGCCTTTTTGCCTCTTTATAGTTATTTTTTTTCCTTTTGGGTGTAATTGTGGCAACATACTCAAAGATATCTGCACCGACATTTTCTCATTGATGTCTAGGCATCTGATGTAGTGGTAACAAAATTTGTAAACAAACAGCAGTTCTTGATAGAAACATTTTTAATGGTCAGTAAAATCAAAAAAATCAATGTTTCCCTTCTAGCTAGTAGAACTTTCAAAAATGATAACTCAGATTTAATTTCCTTTTGAAGGAATATCTCTGAGCATCCCATGGAGTCCAGCGAGTTTCAAATATTTCAATATTTTTGAGGAACCAGAAAGATTAAAATACACCACGCTTGCTGCTCATTGCCTTGTGGCGACATGAAAAGTTCGAAGTTGTGGCGAAATGTGCTAAATTCATCCTTAATGCCACAGCCCTGAAGATGTTGAAACCACCCTTTGCTGCTGCCTGTAATGTTGTGATGTCGATCCGCCAGGAAACACTTGTTTACAGCTTCAGCAATCTATATTGCTCTATTGCAAGAGCAGTGCTATGGTCGTATTGTCTCATTCCTGCCTCGGATATCTCATTTGTTGCTCTTAACTCACATTGCTCAAGCTTCAGGCCTGTTTGCTTCAGCAATGAAAGCTGCGTAGATGAAGAAATACCAGGAACGATACAATCAAATTACAGCTCGTTCCTGAAAAAATAAAACATCAACAAGGAAACCCACAATGTAAAGGAAAAGGGAAGTGGGGAAGGTCCAGAGCAACTCCGTGACCCTGAAAGAGAAGAAAGCAGAATTATCACATTCTCCGTAAAGAAAATGAAAGTTATAAAGCAAGAATTCTTTCTGCATTCAAAGGAGATTATAGGAGATTATGGCGTTATCTGTAGGAAATAGCTGGTATCATCAGGGGATTTGCAGGAATTAATTGCATTTAAGCAAGTTATTGCTAATGGGAGTTGCAGGGATCATCACTCCTTCTTGGGAGATTTTCCCACCATGAGTCTGGGTATGCTTGGTTTGCACTCCCTGCTGACATTTCGAGCACCACCAGGTTGGGCTCAGCTTTAGGCTGAGGCTCTGCTGCAGTCCAGGTAGATCCATGAGCAGATTTTAAAGGAGCTAGCTTTAAACTGCTAGCTGCAGCATCAGCCCCACCACTGCAATGCTGAGCTCCAAGAAGTGTATTTCCTGGGCCAAGGTTGGCTGAAGGGTGCCATGCTTTCAAAGTGAACCTGATGCAGCTCAGAAGTTGCGCTGTGAGCGGGTGTGTTATGACAAATTGGGATTTCCCAAAATAGTTAGAAGGAGTGGGCACATTATAGTCTCTCTGAGATTTTCTTGTTTATTTTTTTCCATTTTCCCTTTGAAGCTGGAAATGCAGAGTGGTGTATCTGGGCTCACGGTCTCAGAGACAACAAACGGCACGAGAGAAATGTTATAATTGGTCATCTAGCTTAGGGAGAAGGCTGAAAACTTGGGAAACAGCAGTCAGAATGATGAGCTTGGTACAGCTGCCATTTGCAATGTCTTAGTTGTCCACAGTAGACATCACAGGAGAAGTCAGAAGTGTTTGTCTATTGCTTCAGGTCGCCAGGCTGTTAGAAAGAAAGGTAGGAAAAAGGACTGGGTAACACAGCTGCGAATGTAATGCTGAGCACACAGCATGCCAGCATGAGAGCTGTACGGCTCAGCTTGAAGTGGGCCATGGTTGTATAGCTTGGAGGTTGCTCACCCCCACCCCTTTCCATAGAGCCTGACCTTCAGGTCAAAATGCTGCCCTGGTGGTGGATGGTAATGGGTCGCTCTTTGTAAGCTTCCCCTTATCATGTGCAGGACAACAGGAAGCAAAGCCTGGCTGTCCACATTTCGATAAGCTTTGCTGCAGCTCAGCAAAGTGGCTCTTCCCAAGCTCCTCATGTGCATTCTTTCCATATCAAAAAGCCAGCACTCCCACCGGTTGCACAGAGAGATGCACATCGTGCTTTTTCCCTACCCTGGAGTCTCCTTGACTAAGCTTAGAAAGGGACAATAAAGGGGAATATCAAGTTTTCAATCAGCGTGAGATTACATCTCCACGTGCGTCTGCAGATGGTCTCTGCAGTTAGCATCAAAATGTGGCTGTCAGCTTGTGGGTTTGTTTCCTTGGGGGATTGCTCACTCTGTATGTCTGATAACGTCAAACGTAAATGGAAAGAGAACAGCGTGTAAAGAACAGCGTGTTGCCCCATTTCTAGCTTTGGCCAGAAATATGCATCAATAGATATAATTTTTTTTTCAGTGAACTGTGACATTCCTCCTAACTCTTGCTGTTGGTACAGAACACCAACTCGCTGCCCGAAATAAAAGCTTCCCTTGCAAAAGAAGGAGACACTAAAGCTCTCGGTGGCGTCTGAATTATGAAGTGTTAGAACTCTTTCCCAAAGCAAGTCTTCAAAGCCTTTAGCTGCTCAGATAAACATTTCACAAACATTTCTGCTGGGGTTGCAAAATCTTTTCTCTCCAGAGGGCCTCAACCTAGGAGAACGAATAAGGACAGCAGATGATGCTGATGGGAGATGTGTCTGCTGCGTTTCCTGGTCGTGGGAGACGAAACACACAGAAGGATTCCCTCCTTTCTTCTCTTGAAATTAATGCTGATCTGACACAATGTTTTCTCTTTCCTTCCCCCAAATGGACTGAGATACAGCTGGAAATCTGGAGAGTCTCTGAAAGCAGGAGCCTCCATCGTCTCCCAGCGAGCATGAGGGAATCAAAGCCTCCTTTGAGAGGAAACGTACGCTGAGAAAAGAAGAAATAACAACAACAAAGTCTGTTATGTTTAGGGGAAAAAAGGAGGTAAATAAAAATATTATTCTCTTGCAAAGTCATTACCATATCAAGGATGGATCCAAGAAAAAGAGCCCACAGACCGTTGTAGAATTGCATCTACAGCTACGTATGGCAAATGCTAGATGGTGCTCAGTGCTTCGAGGCTCCAATTCGGTTGCACTCTGCAGACAGCCCTTCAGACAAGCTGGGCTCAGGGCGAGAGCCACTGCGCATATCGGTGTTGTTTACATTGAGTTGGGTCCCAGGGGCCTTATCCCTGCCGTGCCTGCGATGCTGCCTGGGAAACATCAGCAAACTGTGCGGAGCAGAGCTTGTAAACACACAGGGCCAGCTCTGCAGCTCCTAGGCGCTGGTTTCTGTCCCCTACAATGCAGCAACCCCTCCAGCACCCTGCAAAATTGCCTCTTGAAGAAGATCGGGCTCTGGTATGGTACATGTTGGCCATCGCCGTGCTCTACCTGGGGAGAATTAAATGAAACTACAAGCTTGGGTTGCTCTTTTCCAAGCTAAGGCACTGCAGCTTTAATTTGGCAGAGAACTGGTGTGCAAAGAGTGCTTGTTGTTTTCTCTCTCCCCTTTCCTTAGGCAGACAGGGCACACAAGCTTTTCCCTTGAAGCACTGGAACAGGTTGTGCCAAGATGTGGTGGATGCCCCATCCCTGGAGACCCTCAAGGTCAGGCTGAAGGGCTCTGAGCACCCTGATGGAGCTGTGGGTGTCCCTGCTCATTGCAGTGGAGTTGGATCAGATGACTTTTAAAGGTTCCTTCCAACTCAGACAATTCTATGAAAAGAAAAGCTGTCTTGGATAGATGTAGGGCTGGCCAAAGCATCTGCAAATTCTTTGTCCGGCAAAGTGCCGTTATTTTGCACGCTTGCATATTTTCAGCCTCAAACTCTGTTTGCAAAATGTGCCTTCCATAGGCCAGCCTCCAGTTTTGGTGGTGTGTGACGCTGTGTTCTGGCAAGTAAAGGCCGAGCAGGCTGTGGGATTAGGCCTCGGCCCTGTACACATCTTCAAGCACAGGCTCTTTCTCTGGAAATGCCACAGGATTGACCCTAATAAACAACATACTATCAGGGATCAATGCTGCTCTCTAGATTAGGGATCTACATCTGCAAATATCTGCTCAACTGTTTATCCCTAAGCACGTGGCCAGGCCCATGTGCTTGGTGCTGCTTGGCGTGAACCACTGGGGAGCTGTGCTCGCTTTGGAGTCCTCGCTGAAGCAGCCCCGCAGGGTAGGAAAGGCAGAGGGGAAGGAGATGGGAAATGGATGCAGCTCTCTCAGCCTCCCTGGTTACCCTCCTGGTAGGAGAAGGATCTTCACTGCCTCAAATGCGCACTCACCAGTGCCAGCTCAACTCAGTGTCTCACCCCAAAGACAGAATGTACAACAGCATACGCAAAGGGTTTTTAAGTTTCGCTTTGTTTCAAGATAGGTGAAAGATGATGCTTGTGAGAGATTTCTGCAGAAATGTGCAATGCAGCCCACAGCCAAGTCGCGGGGCCTTCTCTCCGCTAATTTTTTTGGCCAGGATTTGGCCCACTGGCCTCACGTCAGTGGAGAAGCAGAGCCAGCACGTACGCTCACTTGGCCACAAGTTCCTGTGGCAAGCAAGAACAACGTTAATAACAACTTATTAAGGAATTTTTATGACAAGTTGAAGTAATCATCGCGTATTTGAAGATGTGTTTTCTGTCTGTTTTGGTTAACTTATTTCCGATAAATGTATCAGAATATCTCAGACACATATTCATTTTTAATAATGCTCAGAGGCAAAGGGGACATTGCAAACTTCTCCAAATAATGAGAAAGTGGTATCTGTGGTATTTGGCTACCCTTCCTTTTCAGCAGGCAGTACAATGCCAAGGAGCCAGCTAGGTTCAGGAGCACATTCTGCTTGTGAGTGAAATGGGTTGTCTCCAAATCTCAGAGGAGCGTGCCTGCTGGAGGTGTGCGACTGCAATTTCTGGAACAGGAAACAGATGTGTTCAGCATTGTAACCCTCTGTGGTTTGGAGTGGGGTGGGAGGTAGGCAGAGTACCATAGCTGGGGTCAGAGAGACACTGCAGAGTAAAGGGCAATTAGCTCTGAGAATAATAAGTAACGCTTGTCACTCACCACTGGGCTTTTCTCTGCGGGCCTTGGGGCACTTTGCATTCAGCAACTAATTAGCCATTGACTCTGCCTCACCATGGGGCCCGGGCGCGGTGACTCAGTGGCACGGTAAATCCCGCTGTAGGGTCCCAGCACTAGGTCGGGACGTGATGGTTGCATGATGCAAACTAAGACGATCCATGAAAAGTCGCTTTGCTACCTCAGAAATGTTCCGAAAAATGTGGCTGGGTGAACTCGGCGTTGGCAAATGTTGTGCTGTGTTAGGTATTGTCTGATGTCTGATTTTGTGCCAACCTAAATTCCGTCTCACGTACTCTAGGTACCTGTCGGAAATGTGATTATGTGAGCAGGCAAGATGAGGATCATGCCCGTGTTATGGCATGGCTTGTGGATCTGGTTCCAATTACCGGGGACCTGAGGACTGCAGGACCTGGACCCACAGAACAGAGGTCACAACCTGCAGTCCCCTCCCTGCAAGCAGGCTCATAAAAAGGGCTTTTGCCACCCAAGAACAGCTGCTGAGCCACTGGCTTCCAAATTGCCTAAGCCAGCACAGGCTTGTGGGTGGCCTCAGGCTTGGCTGCGTCTGTGCTTTAAAGGTTAGCTGGGCTAATTGTGCTCACCAGCCCTCCTGCCGCGGGCAAAATTTACACTGGCAAGAGATCTCTGGCCATAACAAGGGCTCAGGTGCTCTACCCAGTACTGCAGAGCTGATGAGGCTTAGTGGGACCTGCCAGCCGCACTGCCTGAGGGTGTGCTCACCCAAATGGCAAACTGATAATTAAGTTGATTAAACTATAAGAAAAAATGATTAAGCTGTAATGAAAAGAGTTGAAATGAATGCGTTTTGCCTTAAAAGTGGGCCTACTTAAAGCTATTCCTACCTGGCTGTTTGCCTCACCCTTCTGCTGGTGATTGCCTACCCAGAGCAGCATTAGCAGCAGACAGTAGGTGCTTAATTTTAGGTTGCTGAGGCTGTGCCAGGGATGAGGATGTCTTCAGCTGGCACAGCCCAATCTACAATGCCACCAAGACCTGACTCAAGAGGGTACATACATATGGAAGTTAATGCAACAAGCTCTCATTCACATTGCTTAGCTTCTTGCTTAGCTTGCCTAAAGAAATTGTGGATGCCCCATCCCTGGAGGTGCTCAAGGCCAGGTTGGATGGAGCCCTGGGCAGCCTGATCTGTTGGGTGGCACTCAGCCCACGGCAGGAGGTCTGAGCCAGTCTATGATTCTGTTCCTGACATGCCAGCGGTTGCCTGGATGCTTGTCTATTCTTTGCTAATGGGTCACAATGGGAGATGACCCACAAAATACTTCTGGCCCGATATCTGTCCCGAGTAGCATCAAGTACCAGTGTGTCCAACATCACAGCATCTAGCCTTTAACTGCTGGCTAGGCACAACCTTTGTGGGGTAGTGCTGTGCTGCTGTACCCACTAACAAAGGAGGTCTTGTGGTCCCAGGGCAAGAAGCCCTGGCTCTGAAGGGCCAGAGCTGCCTGCTGAGCTCAGCTATCCCTTCCTGCAGTGCTCTGCTGCCTACCACGCTCCTGCTGTTGCAGCCAAATTACTGAGTTTGCTCCAAACAGTGAAGCTGTGCCAGAGACTGGCACGTGTGAGACCATGGGAAAAGTAAACAGAACTCCACAGGGAAGAGTTGTTGCCTGGGCTTTGATTTGCTTTCTGTGTCCTATGAGAAAGGCAGAAAGAACTCAGCCTAATGTTGACTCCTCCATCAGCAACCTCAGAGCTGTATTGGGAAAGCGGGGTCAAGCGGAGTGCGTGGAGGTGGGCTGCCCCAGCACGACACACGCACCAAAGGAAGTTGGCACATCGCATTGCTTTCTTCCTCCATGCCAGGCGAGAGCACTCGGGGGGTTATTGCAACGTAGAAAAGCGGAAGCAGCTGCGCTCTGCTTCACCAGGGCTGGCTCTGCAATGGGCCGTGGTTGGGAAGGGTGTGGTGGGAGCCATGAGGTGCCCAAGCACCGGAGCAGGGCAGCTGAGGTCACCGGGGTGGGTTGCAGAGTGAGAGCTAGCTCGTGTTGAAATGCGATGTGATATTGCTGTGAGAATCCGAAATAAAGCCATCGCTGGAGCATTTGTTGGTCTGTTGCTATGAAAACAGTTCAGAAACAATCATATTTTGCAAACTGATTCCTTATTTCTTGTTTTTTTCTTGTGTTGTTTCTTTTTTTTTTTTTTT